>KQ954482.1:0-300983 GCA_001541205.1 Rhodotorula sp. JG-1b | reverse complement strand
CAAATCGCACCTTGAGGAGGAGACCGTTGCAGGCCTTCTTCTCGATCGCCGTCTGGATACGCGACGGGTTCGAGACGGTCAGGTCGTCACCGACGATCTATGTGTGATTGATGCAGTTGTCAGTGGATGTTGACAGTGGTAGGCAACTGAAGGTCACCAACCTGGATCTTGGTGTTCTGGGTAAGGTGGGTCCACGCCTCCCCTGTAAGCGCGAATTCGGGTTAGCAGGGAAGAAGAGACACGAGGAACAAAAGCGCGGAACTCACAGTCGTCCTGGTCGAAGGGGTCCTCGATCGAGACGATGTCGTACTTCGAGACGAGGTCGTTGTAGTGCTCGGCGAGCTGCTTGCCGGTGAGCCACTTGGACGAGTCCGAGTTCGGGTTCTTGAAGCTAGAGAGGACGTCAAAAGCTGGTCGTGTCAGTCAAGAGTGCAAGCCCACCGGGGAAGGAGAGGAAAGAAAGGATAGGAAGAACGCACTCGAGGTCGTACTTGCCGTCCTTGTAGAACTCGGACGAGGCGACGTCGAGGCCGATCTGGATCTTGCCAGTGTAGCCGGCGTTCTTGATGGCCTCGGTGAGGAGGTCGAGCGACTCCTCGGCGCCCTGAACGTTGGGGGCGAATCCACCCTCGTCACCGACGTTGGTGGCGTCGATGCCGTACTTCTTCTTGATGACCGACTTGAGGGCGTGGTAAGTTTCCGTGCCCATCTGCATGGCCTCGTCAAAGTCGGCGGCGCCGGTCGGGAGGATCATGAACTCCTGGAAGGCGAGCGCGTTGCCGGCGTGCGATCCACCGTTGATGACGTTCATGGCCGGGACCGGGAGGATGTACGGGGCCTTGACGCCGGCGAGGTCGGCGAGGTGGACGTAGAGGGGGACGCCCTACAAAGCCGGCACAGGCGGGGTCAGTTTTGGCCGTAAGGACGTCCTTCTTGCCTCACACGAACGCACCTTCTCAGCAGCGGCCGCCTTGGCGACAGCGGTCGAGACACCGAGGATGGCGTTGGCGCCGAGCTTGCCCTTGTTGGGGGTGCCGTCGAGGTCGATGAGGAGCTTGTCGACAGCCTCCTGGTTGGTGATGTCGAGGTTGGCCTCGATCAGCTTCGGGCCGAGGATGTCGTTGACGTTCGAGACGGCCTTGGAGACACCTGTCGAGAACCGGGAAGCTCAGTCAACTCGGGTTCTAGGGGTAATGGGGAGAGGGATGGCTCGTACCCTTTCCGAGGTACTTGGACTTGTCACCGTCACGGAGCTCGACGGCCTCGTGGATACCGGTCGAAGCGCCCGACGGGACGGCAGCGCGGAAGAGACCTGTTCATTCGACTTCGGTCAGCTTTTTGGGAGTGCCTCGCTGCCGACACGCGGGACAGCAGACTCGCCCTTGTCGGTGATGACATCGACTGCAAGGGAAGCGAGGTCAGTTGCTGGGATCACCGAGTTGCCGTGCGAATCAACGCAAAGACTCACCCTCGACGGTGGGGTTGCCACGCGAGTCGAAGATCTGGATTTGCCGTGACAAGAACGGTCAGCGAAAAAGGGTTCGGAAGGGGCAAAGTTGGACGAACGAGACGAGGAACGCCGAGCAGGCCTCTCGTCGCAGCTGTAGGGATGTGCGGACGTACCTGGCGAGCGTGAACCTTCTGAATGGCCATTCTGTATGTTCCGCAAGCGCCCCAGGTAGGCGTGAAGCGAGATCCGGCGACATCGCGGATGAGGTCGGAAGATGTTGGGACCGAAGCGACGGTTCCGACGATTCGAGGCAGAGGCGGGCGAGGGAGGGCAGAAGCTCGTCAGTGGATGATCATGGCGGATCGATACAGTAGATCAGCGTACGTAGACTGTAGGACCTGCTATGAGGGTGAAGAAGAAAGAAGCCAACCTCCGACTCGACCCCGGACTCCGTCGACTTTATCGACAAGGCGCCCGCATGCACTTCTTCCACGTTCTTTTGCCTTTTCTGCTGCAGCGATGGCACTACCGATCCAGCACAGATCAACCGCGAACAGTCTCAGCTCGATATAGCGTCTCCTCGCGGACCCTTGGGTCCGCCCCTCCGCACGAGTTTCCGCGGCTCCGGCTTCTTCCAGGCCATCGTCATTGCTGATCGGGAGCGAGCGCAGCCATCTAGGCTACTACCGACACGCCGGCTACGATTGCAGCTCAGGCGCCGACCGTGTCCTATGAGCCAAAGGGTTGCCGCTTGTTGCTCCGCCGAAAAAGTTTCTTGAGGGCCACGACAATGAACATCCCTTGCATGACGCCGGAGCTTGCGCTTGCGGTCCGCGCTTCTTTCCACAACGATACGGTGCTCGGTAACGTGTCGCCGGGTGCCGAACGGCTTGCGGCTCATTACGATGCGACGGCGACCGGTCACGCTTTCAGTACCGCGACGGTGCCCTTCTCGGAGAACTCTGCTTCCTCCGACGCTGCGACGCGCTTGTCTTCGTCCTTGCACGCCGACCTTACTCTCATGCATCCGGCCCCTGAATCGAGTCTTGCTTCCCAACCCTCACCGACCGCTCAACTGCCGCCAGAACTCCTTCTCAAGATCATCCATGCGACTCTGACCTCGGCGCTCCTCTCGACACCACTCGTCGTGCATGGTCAGTTCTCACAACTCCCTGCATCCTGTAGCGGCTGCGTCTACCGCCGCCTCGCCTGCGTCAGCCGATTGTGGCGAAGCCTCGCGCGCGAAATTCGCTGCAAGAACGTCGTCCTCGCCGCCGCGGGGTGCGGCAGCGCCGAGCGCGACGAGCAGGTACTCAAACGACTTGAAGCAGAACCGGCTCGCGCGCTCGGGGTTCGCACGATCGATGGGAGCCTGAGGGGTGCTCACGGCGGCTGGATCCCCGTTCCGGCGCCTGCGGTGGGCGACGGAGGCGAAACCGACGACGGCTTTTCTGGCACCGAGGCGGGTGTTTCCGGCGTGACGACGGGGCAAGCTCGCTGGGAGCGTTGGCACGAACAGTGCATGGCCCGGTGGGTTCAAACAGCCGCTTCGACCCTGCTGATCCGAAAAGACAAGCTCACGTCACTCGTTTTCGCCAGCGAACGCGTTCGCTTCCTGCGCATCGTGTCTCTCTGCACCCAGCTTACAGCCATCGACATCGACCTTGGCTTCTTTCACGATGTCGCGACCACCCATGCCCACGTGCTGCCGACATCGATTCGACAGCTCACGTTGCGCAACGCCGGCGCCGTTGACACTTTTACCATCCTGCGGAGGTTGCCGCGCCTAGAGCGTCTCACACTCCGACTCGCGCTGTGCGGACTATCTCATTGGTTGCCGCCGGCCGGCCTCTTGTGCAAGACTGACGCACTGACTCGCAGAGACTGGCGCCTCCCCCTCGACGCTCGCGGAGTCGACTCGACCAACCTGCCCAGCCTGCATCACTTTGAGCTGTCGACGACCGCATTCGGCAAACCTTGCCGCGAGTCGATCCGCATCCTACTCGGCAACTCGCGAGACACCCTCTCCTCGCTGACTTTTCGGAACAAGGCGGCGTCGGAAGAATCGCTCAAAGCTTTCAGGCTCGTCGCGGCCGACGTGATGCAAGAAGCTGCTCCGCGGCTGGAAGAGCTCGCCATCACGGATCTCCCGCGACACCGAAACGTCTTGATCGGTTCGTCCCCTGGTCTCATTGACCGACTTGAGTGCGATTCCTGACCCGGGAAAACCGCGACTGGCAGCCGGTCCGGCCGGCGACGCAGGTTGGTGGCTCTCGAAACCCCTGCAACTCCCGCGACTTTGCCGTCTCCACCTCGCCGGGCTCGCGCTCCCCGATCCCGATTTCTTTACTCGCACGATCGCGTTACCGCACAAGCAGCTCGAGAAGCTCATTGTGGAAGACTTCAGCACGCTGTCGTTGACGCCACTCATCGATGCCCTCGAACGCGTGCCGGCACTTCACAGTCTGCAGGAACTGGCGATCGCAGTCTCACGCGAGGGCGAAATTGCGCGGCACGACAGCGAAGGATGGCTGCGGCAACAGCGGCGGATCGAGGACTGGTGCGCTCGGCCAAAGGGGCCGTGCGGAACCGAGACTCGCCTGTTGGCGTCCTGGAAGATGGTCAAGGTAGAAGGTTGTATGCGATAGAAAGTCGCGCGTCTCTCCATTTTTCGCGTTTGTCGCCGGAGGTAAGAGACAAGCCTGGAGAAAATAGACAGGTTCAGGAGGAGCCCAAAGATCGCTGCGTAGTGTTACAGAAAATGCGAGTGTGATGAAAATGGGTCCTAGTCTCCTGCGCGTGACTAGCCTCGACCTGGTCGTGATGTTGAGCCCCCGAAAGCATGTGTCTGCCTCATCGCTTGGCGGTCAGGTAGTTAAAGATCTGCTGCAGCAACTCGAGTCCAACTGTAGGTAGTGTAAACGGAGTCAGGACAGCCTTTTCTAGCGAGAGGGGGACAAGGGAGCAGTTCCACGTACACCCGCCGACGATGAGGAACAGGAACGTGTAGATGATCCACTTGGGGACCGGTTTGCGCTCGACGGGATCGACGGTCTTGAGGCTGTTGGTCTTGCCGATCTTTGCCTGGAACGCGGCGTTGCGTTTCCGAAGGTCGATGTGCGAGCCGGCCTGCGAACACGAGGTGGAGCCGCGGGTCGATGTCAGCGCATAGGCACGGGGACGCCCGCCAGATCACTCCACGCGGCGTTGACTGCGCTGTGGAGCGTGGCTCACCATCCTAAGAGCGCGCAAGAGCTGTCGGCGTGCGTAGTCGGAAGCGAGGGCGGATCTCCGTGTTGTCGCCCGCCCAATCTTCATCTCCGACCGCAACCTTCGAGTCCGCCGACTTGCAGGTCGCACGCTCCTGTCATCCAAGAAATTCTATGGCTCTGCTTCGCCGAAACGGCTCCGCTCTCCACGAGAAGCGACCTTGACGCCGCGCGCAACACTCTCAAATCGCAACTGCGACACACCGACTCGTCGCTGTCGTC
This sequence comes from Rhodotorula sp. JG-1b, assembly GCA_001541205.1. NCBI lineage: Eukaryota > Fungi > Basidiomycota > Microbotryomycetes > Sporidiobolales > Sporidiobolaceae > Rhodotorula > Rhodotorula sp. JG-1b. The sequence goes on along the minus strand of KQ954482.1, from coordinate 296,042 downwards.
GCTGCGCGCCGTTCCTGGAGCAGACTACCCTCTGTCTTTGGTCACACTCCAAATCCCGCAGTCTCATGTCGCACAACAGCTCAGCTCGAGAAGTGACGAGCAGCTCGGCTTCCGCCCGGCCGAGGATTCGCTGCCAACTGCTGCTGGCTCGGCGCGCGCTCTACAGCTGCGACGACCCCAAAGGTACCTGACAGCTACGCGTGAACAGCCTCCCGGCTCGCTCGTGGGCCTCCGGCGGCCCAGGAGGACTGCTCGCTGTTGACTCCGCGATCCTGCCTCGCTGCTGCTTGCTAGCGAAGCAAGCCGTCTGCGCCGAGGCGGGCTTGCTCCCCGTCTCTTACCGCGAGGCCCTGCATTCTCCTTTCGGGAGTTTCCTGAAGGTCCTATGCGCACGCGCGCCTTCGCAGCACGTCGGACGCACGCGCCCCGTTTCAGGGACTCGGTCGCTCTCGCCAGCGGCACGACCGTGCCGGAGTGTGTCCTTGCTTGCAGTCTGCGTACTCGGAATCGACGAACGACTCCTCGAGCTGCCCGGGCTACAAGCAGGCTAGTGAACGGCTTGTTCCGAAGGTGTGCAGCCGGATGGCATCGGCTTCCGCTCCTTCGCCGGCGCTGGCCAGCGCGTTCTTTGCTCGCATTTTCTTCTCCATCCAAACGCTCTTTTCGAACTCAAATCGAATAAGTCCACATACAAAGTAGCGCTACGGCCGCGGGGCAAGGGGAGTGAGTGCGTGCGGTGCAAGTGCAGGCATGCGGCGAGGCAGAGTAGAGGAAGAGGTGGTTGCGACCGTTTCAAGCGCGCGATTTTCTCCTCCTCCTTCGCACCTCGGAAGCGTGGTTTGTGTGAGCTGCAAGAGCATGATGTATCGACCCAAAGGAGAGCTGGCGCGTGTCTCTGGCCAAGATTGATGCCGATCGCTCTCTGCTGGTGTCGATCCTCGCTGATGACGATGGCTGCGCAATTTCCCCTCGCCGCCTCATCTGCTCTTGCTCTCTCACTCCCTTTTGGCTAGAGACTGAACACTCGGCCGGACTGCCAGCATGTCTCGGCAGACGCAGCGCAACCTGGGCCAGCGCCCGGCGGACGGCACGACGACCTATGACGAGCCCCACCACGCCGCCGACGACAGTAACCCGCAGGCGGAACGCCTCGCCGACGCCCGCGACGCGAACGAGCGTACGGCCCTGCTCGGGAGTTCGACCTCGCGAGACTACCGCACCGAAGCGGCGAGGGACCGCCGCGCGCTCGCCGAAGCCGGTCACCCCGAAGAGAGGAAACGGCCGTGGTCGCTCAAGGTTGATCTCGCGTTTGCGTTTGCGCTCTTGCTCGCCAACGGCTACTTCCTTGTCACCAGCCTCATCAGCTTCAATACTCCCTTTGTCGCAAACACCGGGTTGCCCCCGCATCGTGGCAGTCTCGGACTCCCCGTCTGGTCCTCGTTCCTCGGATGCACTCTCAACAGGTCAGTCTCTGCTGGACTGCACTGCTTCCTTCGGGCAAAGCTTGAAATGCACTCTCAAGATGCCTGAAGGACTGATGGACATCGCAGTAGTTGAGACTGACCTCCGTTACCTTTCCCCGCAGCGCCGCCCTGTTCTCCTTCGTATTCCCGCACGAGAGTCCGTTGCTGGCCTTCTACACCGCCGTCGCAACCGCCATCTGTGCGCTCGTGACTCTCATCCTCTCCGTCTCGGTCACCCAGCTGCGCGTCGTCGAAGGCCCGCTCAGTTTCGTCACCCTCTCGCTCCTGATCGTCTCGGCGCTGCACGCCGCCCTCTCGGCCGCGTTGACCGACCGGTACGCCCCGATCTTGGACCCGCCTGCCGAGCTCGACCCAGACTATGAACCCGACCGCGGCTGCTGGGCCTCGTGCCGCCGCGGTATGCGGTCGCTCCTTGGTTTCCTCGGCATTTCGCTTCCGCTCGCAGCGGCGCACGTTGGCGTCATGGCGGCCGCCATCCTCCTCATGATCAACGTCATCATTCGCAGCGTCGATGCCAGCGTCGAACAGCCCGGACAGCGTTGGAAGGTCGAGCCGTGGTGAGTACCGGATTGGCAGATTCGAGCGCGATCGCCGCCAAGTCGCGGACTGACTGTTTAACCTCCCCCTCCGCAGGCTCTGGTCTCGCCAGTTCTTCCCGTACGTACATAAGCGTCGTAGCAAGTGACCGGTATCACAACACCTGACCTTTGCACCGTCTGAAATAGGGAACTCAACCGCGGGTTGTTGCAGTCCAAGGGACGCGAGTACCGAGTTCACCTCGCTTGCCGCGGCGTCGGCCTTGAGGACCCTCCCTCCTTCGGCGCTACGGCTGCTCCCGTCAATTCGACCATCAAGCCGCTCGAGCGCGGCAGCGTTCGCCGCACGATCCTTGTCGAGGGCGAGCGTGGCGTGCCCGCCAACCACGACGCCGAATGGGTCCTTCGCATGCTCAAGGACGGCGACCTCAACTCGGGAGACGTCGAGATCCGCGTCTGCTACTGGGACCGGCCGGGCTACGGCCTGTCGGACGCTTCGTCGACGAGTGCGGGCCCGCACGTCGTCTCAGCTTTGACGCAGGCTTTGACCGTCTCGGGCGAGATGGCGCGCTTGCAGCCGCCTCCTGGCCTCGAGAGCGCCGCCGAGGAGGAGGAAGATCTTACGACTGATGGGATCCGCCCACCGTCGCCGCTCGCGAGGTCCGGTTTCATCCTCGTCTCGCGCGGCCACGCCACCGGCCTCACGTCCCTCTTTGCCGCCATCCACCCTCGCCTCGTCCACTCGTTCCTGTACCTGTCCCCGGTCTCTCCCGCGACGCACGACCTCTCGCCTCCGCGCTCGCGCTTCCTCGCCGTTCCACACTTTTTCACGCGCACCCTGCCCGCGATCTATACCGAGCTCGGCGTCGGCCGGCTCTGGTACGCGCTCAAGGGGGTCCCGCGCCGCCGTCGCGTGTTTGCGTACGAGGGCGAACACATCAGTGGCCTGATTGAGCGCGCGGCGGTTCAGGAACGGTACGAGGACGAACGCGGGCGCGAGTCGGACGCGGCGCGCGCGTGGGAGCGCCGCCGGGGTCGGTACCCGACTCGGCCGACCGTCGTCCTCGGGAAAGGTGCCGAAGGGGACGGCGGCAAAAAGTTTGTCGAGGACGTGGTCGGAGACGGGTTGCAAGAGTGGGATGCGAAGTGGAACGGTGGCAGGACGGGCTGTGGCAAGGGCGGCGACGTCGAGAAGAAGTGTCGCGAGGCCATCAAGGGCCTGTTGCACCTCGACTAGACGCCCCTTCCCCAGGCAAACCCAGCCTCGTGACTATCCCTCTCGACAGCGCCATCTTCGCTCATCAACCGGCTGCCCTGTATCTACTCGACCTCCTTCTCGCCCAGTCCACCCTGTTCTTTGCCGCGACTCGTCGTACTCTGGGACGACTCCCGATGTATCTTTGCAGCATATCGATTTAATCCTTCTCCTCCGGCTCGAGACCAAGCCGCAGCGAGAGCAAGCGAGAGCTCGAAGCGCTCGAACTTGGCTCGAATGGGAAGAAATAATTTCCTCGCGAGATACAGGCGATAACTGGTTGTCGTACGCCCTACGAGAGTTTCCCGTGTACAGTCTGAGCTCCCGACCTTAGTCCGTCTAGTTTGCATCGCGCGCGGTTGGATGCATGTGCCGCGAAAAGACGAAGAGGCGACGTCATATCAATCTCTCACTCTGCACACGCGAGTCTGACAGGAAACAAGGGCGTTACCGGAGCCTGATCAGTAGCTTGAACAGTACGTCTGCCGCACTTCCACCGGTACGCTTTCCCCTCGCACGGCGCGCCGCTTCTTCGAGCTGATGGCGTCCGCATCTCGCTCGTCGAGGTGTGCACTCCATTCGTTCGCTGAGGGCGCCGCAGTACTGACACTGAGCTACGCTGTGCAGCGCTTTTGTGCTACTACCGCAAACTTCATCGCCTGCGCATCCCCTCGCCCGCCCGAGAACGACGTCTTGACCGACTTTGCATTCGCCCCTCAGCTGCCACTCAACCATGGGCTTCTCGCGGCCGACAGCGGGCGTAGCGTCGCTGCTGTTCCGCTTTGCAGCCTTTGTGTTCCTCAGATGGATTCCCTCGAGGATCGCAGGGTGAGCTGCTGCTCCGGTCGACCGAGTCCGGCTGCCCAACCTGGTCACTGATTCATCTCGCTCCTCGTCTTTAACTGTGCAGCCCGTATCTCATGCCTGCCGCCTTTGCCATCTACACCTACTTCACCTACCTCGTCACCCGCAAGATCCCGACATGGCCGTCGACGCCCGCCGATGCCGCCCTCATTCCGGACCATGACGCGCCCTCGTTCGCCGAAGTCGCCGCCGGTGGCAAGCCGGACGCCCAAGAAAGCGTCGTCCACGAGGAGCACCCGCACGTCAAGCCCGATCCGGACGCGCCCGTCAACGGAGCCAGCAGCGGTTCGCTCTCGAAACGGCAGAAGAAGAACCGCAAGCGCCTGCAGCACGACCCGCTTGGGCTTACGCACGGCAGTGACGCCACGTCCGACTCGGATGCCGAGTCGCTCGGTCTCAACAAGCGCCAGAAGCTCCCGCGTAACCGCCCCTTGCCGAAAGCGACGGTCCCCCAGATCCTCAACAACCTCGTCCTCGGAACTCCGACTCCGACCTCGCGCTTCTTGAACTATACCGCCTGGGGCATCAACGCCTTTGTCTTTGCCCTCGCTCTCGATGCGCTCCTGTCGCCCATCATCGGGATGGAGCAGTCTTCGCTCGCGTTCGCCCGCATCGGCGCCGTCTCGCACTCGTCCGTCAAACTCGTCGCTCGCATCCCGCCCGCCTCGTCGCTGCTCACCGCCGCTCCGATCGTATCCGGAGTCGTGCCGGCCAACAACTCTGAAACCGCCGTCGACGTCTTCCTGCCCGAGGACGAGTTTGTCGGCGCCAAGGTCGTGTACCGCCCGACCAAGCCGATCGGAAAGTGGATGGTCGGACCCGAGATCAGGACTACGGAGGAGAACGACTGGGTCTCGACTGTTAAGATTGATGGGCTCTGGGCCGCAACCGAGTACGAATGTAGGTTTTTCGTGGAGGATCGCGTTTTTGAAGCGGGCTTGGCTGACATCTTTCTGCATGCGCATAGACCGTCTCCTCCGTCCCTCGCTCGAGACTTCCCAGCACCCGGCATTCCCGCACTCGCAATACTTTACCACTTTCTCCGACCCTGCCCTGACCGCGGCCGGCACTCCGAACGAAGGCACGCACTACACGTTCGCCTCTTCGTCGTGCGTCAAGCCGGGCTTCCCTTGGACCGGACCGAGCAACAAGTTGTACACCAAGGGCGCGAGCGATTTCCTCAAGGTTGCCGAGCGCGTCGGTGTCCGCTTCATGCTCTTCCTCGGCGACACGATTTACGCGGACGTGCCTTGGTACTCGGGTGCGGCGGTCAAGAATTACTACAAGCATTGGAGGCAGTTCTTTGCGTCGCCGCAGGTCAAGGAGATGGTCGAGAAGATTCCGTTTATCGGCGTGTACGACGACCACGAGATCTACAACGTGAGTCCTCGTGGCCCTCCCTTTTCGCGCGCGCCCCACTGTATCTGCTTACGACGCGTGTCTGTGGTGCAGGACTACTCGTCGAACGAGACTTCAGTCGCTTTCGCTCCTGCGAACCAGGCGTGGAAGACTTATCTCGGTAACGGCAACCCCGACCCGGCCGTCCCGGGCGTGAACTACTTTGACTTCCAGTGCGTTGGGCCCCATTTTCTCACCCAGAGTGGGCTTGGAAGCTCACAGCGTTCGTTCGTCCCTCGCAGGATCGGTGACTCGGCCTTTTTCGTTTGGGACACGCGCCGCTACCGCAGCGACAATGCTGCCGAGGACGACGAGTCGAAGACGATGCTCGGGCTCAAGCAGCGCGAGGACTTTTACGACTGGGTCGCGAGGGTGAGTTCTTTTGCCGTTGGTCGAGGAATGAGGGTGGCAGCTGCTGATCGTGCGCGATCGTGCCGAACAGGTCAACGAGACCGTTACGTGGAAGTTTGTCGTCTCGTCCGTCCCGCTCATGTCGCTGTGGAGTGAGTACAAATCCATTGTACTTTTGTGCACCCAGCCTGAGCTGATGTGCGATTCTCGCCAGGCCACGGCGAAGACACCTGGGCTGCGTTCTTGACTGAACGTGACGCCATCATGGACGTCCTCGAGCACGTCCCGAACGTCATTGTCCTCTCGGGCGACCGTCACGAGTTTGCTGCCGCCAGCATCCGCACGACTGTCACTGAATTCTCGACCTCGCCGTGAGTTGCCGTGAAGCGTGGTCGCCTAGGCTTGTGCTGATTCTCTTCCGCGGGGCAGGTTCAACATGTTCTACTTGCCAATTCGCACGCTCTCCCAGAAGCACCACCGTGGCGCAGTTGACGAGGATCACCTCCTGAAGTGTAAGTCGCGAGCCTCGTCTTCGAGTGTTGGCCGCCACCCTCAACTGACTTGACACCCGACTCGCAGACTTGCCAGACGGCAACACCAAGTTCACGACCTTTGAAGTCGACACGCGAACCGTCAACAAGCCCGTCGTGCGCGTCAAGGTCTACGTCGACGGCGAGGAAGCGTGGCGCGTCGACGTCCTGGGCAAGCCGCTCCCGCGCAAACTCCTCCTTCCGCCGACGGCGGTCGGCAGCCTCGGCAAGGGCTTGCGGGAGCTGCTGACGTTCTTGAGGAGGTCTTTCTTCTGATTTGAGCTGGAAGGTGGATAAAGCGATGGTGGCATACAGGCGGAAAAACAGGAGGAGGAGGAGGAACGCGGGTGAAAGTGCCATCTTAAACGACCTTGCGTAATTCGATACCTGAAGTATACCCACAACACTATTCTTGACCTGGACCACTCTCAGTGCTCAGAGTTCTCGATGTTCGCGAGCGAGCGATGGGGATGGAAAGATAAGGCGAGGCCAGAATTGCAGGAAACGCAAGTATCTACGTCGAAACGGGGAGGACAAATTATTCAGAGACAATAAATCACGAGTCGGACTTCAGTAGCGGTACCGCGAGTAGCTTCCAGAGCTGTAGGTCGAAGGGGCGCGACCCATGCTGTGAGCCGCATTCAAGGTAGCGTGGTGCTCCTGTGCCTTCTCTTCTGCTTCCTTTGCGCGAGCTTCAACTGCATGGAGGTGATCCTCGAGGTTCTTGACCATCTCGTGCACTTCAGGAGTCGCGGCGTTGATGTTCTTTTTTAGGTGGTTGCGCAATTTCTGGAAGTTTGCTCTGAAGCCCTGCAGGTCTTTGTGCGTGCCTTTCGTTTCCTGCGCAAGGTCATGAGCGCTAGTCTCAGGCGTCGCGGTGTTGTTCGCCGCCGAAGTGGTACGAGTCGGGGTGGCGTCCTTCTCCTCGTCGGACGACAAGGTCCCTACTCGGCCAAAGCATCAGCATTCCTTGCTCGCTAGCGGATGATGGAGGCCAAGCTGTACGGACCCGTGTTACGAGTATCCATGCCTGTCCCCGAGGCCGCAGAGAGGACAGGATTGCCATAAGCGTTTGCGGCGCCGCACGATTCGTACCCACCCATGCCGGAGGAGCGCGACGATGCGTAACGGTAAGCTGTTGCGATGTGTGAGCGTGTCAGAGTCATTGGTCCAGCCCCACACTGCGGCATCTAGGCGTTGCGGATGCCTATGCACGGGCACAGCACAGCTCCGCGGACAAACCGCGCAGCCTGTCTCGAGCCCGACAAGGCACTTCAAAGACAGTGGAGAAGCGACGTACACATTTGGGTTGTATCGGTTGATGCTAACTGTTGCGGGTAGTGCCGAAGGCGAAGGGCTGGTATGAGTGGCGGAGGAGGGTGAGAAGGGAGAAGGAAAGCGACCGTTCTTGAAACGTCCGTTGCGCGGCGGCTGTTCCGCCGCGCCGAGCGCCAGCAGAGGAGGCGCCTGCTGACTGTGTATTCTTGGCTCGCGTGCGATGACGCGTGCGGGATGGGAAGCGTCCGCGGACAAGCCGGCTGGCGAATCAAAAGGTGACCGAGCGGAGTCAGAGCATTGCCAGCATAGCGTACCAGCGTTCAACATCTGCATTAGGGTGTGGCGAGGATTTGGCCCGGCAGCATCGGCGCCGCCCATCAAGGATCTCGTACACCAATGTACGTGGGCGAGCAAACGTGTCAATGGGTCAAGCACGCGGTCCGCAAGGTCGGCGGCAACCGAGCGGTCGCGGGTGAGCCTCTCGGCCGGCTAACAGCAGCACGAGCGAATGCGTCTCGCCGGTTCGGATCCCCTAGACGAGGCCCGGGAAGGGTTGTGCTGGCGCGAAGGATGATGACGGTGATGAAGTGGAGACGGTGTCGGCCACGATAGAGAAGCGCTGCGAGTCCGGGCGTAGCTGTGTGTTTCGCGCTCTTGCGAGTACATATCAATAGCCAGTTCGATCATCGAACAGCAAGCGCAGTGAGTGAGGAACCGGAACAAGAAAGTCCAAGGCCTGAATCGCGAGGATGTTGGCCGGCTCCAGTCCTGCTCAAGCGACAGAGACGCGGCAAGCTGCTTCGGAAACTGATCCCATTGCTCAGAGCAGAGAATCGCCGGTGGAACTGCTCGAATCGCTACACCTAGAGCCGTCCTGAACGACAAGTTGTCGCCGTTTGTTCACCCCGGGTCTCTCTGGCGTCGCGGTACACACGAACCTCGGACGACCTGCTGGATACACTAGAGCGCGCTATCGTATAGAAACAAGGAGGACCATAAACCAAGTGAGTCGCCGCGCTCCCTACTTCTACCGTTTTCGCTCGCCAAGCTGGACGTCGATGTGGGGGAGAACGCTGCCAATCAGTTGTGCTGCCGAGGCTGGCTCGCGAACTGGAGAGCCCATCGTGCGCTCTTCTAGAAAAAACGGCTTGAGCGGAGAAGGGACCGAGTTGGGACGCGATCAGCCGACAAAGTGAAACTCGGAGACTGACATGCGCTTGCGCGCACAGAAGCAGGCGCAGGCGCTGGACGCTGCTAGGTTTACCGAGCGGTCCGCAACCTCATGCTCCGACGTTTCTCCGATGCCGCCTCGCTCCTCACGCGACAGGGAACTCCGGATTCGACGACTTCGCCGCCGCCGAGTTCAAAGGTGCCCGATGTCCCGGAAGGCTCGCCCGCGCTCGACGAGGCACTCTCGTCCGACATGATGGAACCGCCGAAACCGGATTTCACGGAACAAGGCCGAACGGATTTGCGGTCTGCGCTCCGGGATCTGCAGGACGCCCCCGTCGAAGACCTCGAGCGTCGTCTCGGAGCTCTCGCCACGATTCAGCTCGTACTGCAAGAGTACGACTCGAGCGGTATGCGAGCCGCGTTCAGCGCTGATGGAGGATACGAAATCGTCATTGGAGCGCTCGCCGCGCTCGGACAGTGCACGGACGAAGGGAAGCAGGATCTCCGTGTCGACACGGCAACTCTCCTCTTCAAGGTTCTCCGCCTCGTCTCGTCCGGTGACAATCAGCGCCTCGCTCAAGTCTCGGACAGCCTCGCAAGTGCTTTCGAACTCGCTCGATTGGCGACGCCGGACTCGCCGGCCGCCGACAGGTTGCGAGTCATCGCCCTTCTCGTCGCCTTCGCCACCGGCAACTTTTCAAACGGAGGTCAGCAAACCGAGACGTTGCTCAAGCGCGCCGTTGAAGAGACGGCGTCCGTGCCGGAGCCTCTCGAAAAGCTTGAACGGGTCCTGCACGTCGTCGCCGAGGGCAACCCCGGCTCCGATTCGATAGGGAACCAGATCTTTGCCGGTCTTCCACTCTTGATCGACTCCATGGACCGACTACTTGTAGCAGAAGACGAAGCGCTCGCTCGACTCGTCGCGCTCGTCACCGTCCTTCGCCCCGATCGCCTCGCTGATCCTCGCGACGATACGAGCGTCGTCGAACTCGAAGCGGCAGGAGCGTTGGACCTGGCCCTGCATCGACTCCTCCCGAGCACCACAGCAGGCGACGATGCACGCCAATCTTTGTCGGCTGAGGAACGGCTCCTCTGGCACGAGGTTGCCGTGGCATTGCTCGACCGACTCGGAGCGGACCGACGAAACGCCTACCGGCTCTTCGACGCCATGATCACGAAAGACGGTCTCGACGTCGCGGCGGCGGAGCTCGTACTCGAGGGCATGCGCGCCGCGGGCGATCCCGCCACAATCAGCTTCGACGCGTCTCGAGGTCGTGCGTCGTGCCTGCGGTTGCCGTCGGTCGGAAAGCCGTTCCCGCCCGCCGCGCACGGGTACACCTTGATGGCATGGATGTCCGTGATCGAAGGACCGACTCCGAGCTCGTCACCGCTCCTCGTCTTCACGGCTGCCGATACCTCTCTTCGGACGTACGTCGAGCTCTCGGTGGCACCAGACTTGCAACTCGCAATCAAGACGAGCCTCAAGACGCCGCCGGCCGTCTTTGAAGGCTTCACGTTCGTTCCCGGTCAGCTGTATCACGTCGCGGTCGTCCATCAACGCCCGCGCTTCTCGCCCGCCGCGCCGATCCAGCTCTACATCAACGGCCAAGATGCCGGCTCGTTGCGCGTCAACTATCCCGCTGCCCCGCCCAAGGACTGGACGGTCGAAGCGAGGTTCGGTACCCCGTCAGATCGGATTCGCCCCGTGTCAAATCCCCCCGTCGTCGGCGACGCGCAGGGACCGCGATGGCATCTCGGGCCAAGCTGGCTCGTCTACGACGACCTTTCCGCCGACTTTGTCCAAGCAGCACATCTCCTCGGACCTCGATACGGAGGCAACTTCCAAGATCGATTGTCTCGCTTCCTGACGACCTCGGCAGCAGCAGCGGCAGACACCCAAGTCGAAGTCGGGCAGCAAGCAACAGCAGCCAGCGACTCGATCAGCAAGTCTTCGCTGTCGTCGACGCTTCAGCAGCGAGGCTCGCTTATCTTGCCGCAGTCGCGGATCTATTTCGCCCTATCGGCAACCAACGTGCTCGAATCGCCGCCGCCGTCGCGCCTTTTGTCTCCGGACGAGCGCCTCGCGATCGAGAAAGCCGTGTTGCACGGTCCCGCCATCGTCAACACGGCGAAAAGTGGCAGCGTCGCCGCCATCGCTCAGAGCCCAGACGGTCTCGCCGTCGCAGAGAATGCCGCGATCCTTCGGACGAGCGGCCTCGACGAACAAGTCTGGATCGCGGGAGGCACGGCGCTCCTGCTCAAGTGGATCGATGCTGCGACGACGGTCGAGCAGCTGGAGTTGGCGGTCGCGATCTTTGTCGAAGCGTTTGCTGACAGCTGGAGGCTCTGCGAAGAGGCTGGTAAGCCGGCTGTTCATTCGGAGCGATGTCTCGGCAAGATCCGGAAGACTGACATCATGCGCGATTTTCAGAGCATACCCGCGCATACGACATTCTCGCCCTGACCCTGCGTCGTCACGGAGAGTTGATTACTCCCGAGCTCCATACGACGCTTCTTCGCCTCGCGGGAGTCGATGAGCCGGATCTGTCCATCGTCTCGAGTAGCTCGGCTATCGACAACCTGATCTGCGATTTCAGAATCTGGTCGGCTACATCGCCGATAGTGCAGAGACAGCACATCGCCACGGTCGCGGGTCTCGTGCAAGCCGAGTCAGGCGCGGTCAATGTCAAGAAATTGCGGAAGTTTGGTGAGTGGCTAGCGACCGAAGTGCGGTCTCAGTTTCTCGCTGAGCCTCTCTCCAAGCAGGCTTCTTCCGTCGGCTCCTACATACGATCCGAAGCGGCGCGTTCGACCACGATGTGACCGAGGAAGCGACCGACCTGCTCCTCCTCTTCTTGCGACGCTTCTTTACCGTTGATGCCGTTCGAGGAACTGCGACTTACTTACTGTCAACCCTCTCTCTGCGTGAGTATCTCGCGCGTACAATTATCGGTCGAGACGTGCTGCTCACGCTGTGCATCTTCAGCGCCGAACCAGACGGACGCACGAAACTCTGCAGAGAGGATTCTCCACGGCATCCACGACCTCATGCTCGACAGCAGCCAACCCGGACCGCTTACCAAGTGGGCCAAACATATCCGTAAGTCTATCTCTGCGCATTTGCTGTTGCTTTAGCTGACCCGTCTACGCTCAGATCCAAAATGGCTTCTTGCACTCCTGCGTCTTCCCTCCTTGCCATCGGCGGCGGTTGCGCTCGCCGCACGGATGCTGGTCCGGCTGCTTCAGACCCAGGGCTCGGCCTACCAAGCTCGCTTCGCGAACTCGGACGGCGGTTTCACCGTCTTGCGGGACGTAGTCGCTCGGCACTGGCGGAGCGACCAGACCCTCGTCGCGTTGCTCGCGCTCCTCTACGGGTACGACATCGATACCGTGTCCCTCCACGTCACGCTGGACTCGGCACAATTTGTTGCTTCTCCGGAGACCGTCAGCCCGTACGCCATCGACATCGCGCGCTGCGTCCTATCCGCCGTTACGATGGGCTCGAAAGCGCAGAGCCTCGGCGAGGAAACGCCGGGCGTCGTACGCGAGAACGGGGAAGAAATGCCCGCTGGAAAACCGGCACTGCTTCTCGATTACCTCGATCGAGTTGTCTTGGAGGACACCGACGAGCGTCCGATCGAGTCGCCCGTGGTTCTTCGCGACCTATACGACCGCCTTCAGCCGTTGCTTCCGGGACCACCGGTCACCTCATTTGAGGAGATCTCGCCGGCAGCGCAGCATCTCGTAACCGAGTTCGCTCGTATCGCTGTCCGTCGGATCTTGGCCCGCGACGCACTTCGAACGCCAGGTCCGATGATCGCGCAGTTTCCGTCCTCGGATGCCTGTCTCCGACCACTGCGGGCGATCTTCGACGCAGCAGCAGCTACGGAGCAGGTGGACGGGGTCAGGTTCCGTACCTTGCTTCTGGAAAGGTCAATTGAGATGCTCGCCCAGACGCACATCACCGCGACAACCGCCGGCCGCGTCGAAGCCTTCATTGACGCGACCGTCGGCTTTGCCTTCCAAGGTGAGCAAAGTCCGCCCGTTCTCTTTCGGAGAATCACGGCTGAGGTCTTGCCTTTAGGATGGATGGACCGACCCGTGGTCCTCCTCGCTTTCGCTCTCAAACTTGCCGAGCAAGTCAACGACGACAATGCCCTAGTCGCTCAGAAAGCAACGGTCGACTTGCTGTCCAGACTCACGAGCTCAGTTGATCGGCTTGCCCTCCTTTGGTGAGCATAGCCTCCGCCAGCGTGAACGGCTGAGGTCGCACTAAGACGATTGCCTCGACAGCCTAAAAACACCGGACGAGCAGGCCGTCTCTGCCGCGCTTCTTCTCGAAAAGTTCCACACGACATTCTTCGCAGCACGGACGGTCTCTAACGGCCCATTCGATCCGCTCGTCTGGCGCATCAGCAAGTTGGCACGAGGAGAAACGCCCGTCGCGCCTGCCTGTCGTCAACTCGTCAAGCTTTTTGCCCTCGAATGGTCCGCCGAGCTGCCTACGTTCCTGCAGGAGATAGAGGTCCAAGGTGCGAGGAGTCGCGGAGTAGCTCTATTGTTCTGCGCTGCTGACGTCCTGACGGACTCAGGTGACACGACGCTCAAGAGCTTGCTAGTCCAGGCGGTAAGGTTTTCGCTACGGCTTAGATCAGGGCTTGGCACAACTGATCAAATGTATACAGGACGATGAAGAGCTAAAGGAGCTACTCAAGCCCGCGATCGAAGCCGACTCGACGACCCGCGCAGCTTACGCAGCCTTCAGCGATTTTGAGGAGATGACGGCAAATACAGCTATTCAACGCGAGTTGCAACGTCTCGGTAAACTAGCAGCTTCGTACGCCAAGAAGCAGGAGAGTCAAGCCGGCCGCCTCGAGAAACGCTTGGGCGCGTTGCAAGACTGGACGGAGAATCTCCTTGAGAAGGACGCCGTCCGAAGGGCTTATGTACGTCACTCCGTCCATTGCGCCGTCGTCGAGAGCTTGCTCTTTTCTGACACTATCCGGCTTGTAGATCCAGCAGGACCAGGCTGAAGCCGAAGCTAGCACTCGGCAGGCCTGGGCGCGGCGGATCCGGGAAGGCACCGAAGAAAGGCTTCCCGGAACCAGCGACGTTCGCGTCATCCTCGACTCGACAGAAGGTGAGCCATTCTCTGCTTTGTGGTTGAGCGTTGGCTTGCTGACCCCCGCTGCATCAAGGACCGCATCGGCAAAGGCGGAGAGTCAGAACGGAAGCAACCGAGCCGGTGGTGGCGGACTCCGACGCCCCGGACGAAGGATTCAGTCGCGCAAAGGGTAGCACACCGCTCGAGGAAGGTGAGCCCTTCCGAGGCCTGAGCTCCGCGCTCAGCTGACGGTCTTGGGTTCCAGGGACTCTCGCCGTCGATGGCGACTCGACCGGTGCCGCAGATGGTGTGTCTCCTCCGGCTGCGTGTCCATACCAGACACACCATACACGCAGCCGGCTGACTCTATGCTTCCACCGCCCCAGAAACGACCGCCGAGGCGGACGAAGCCTATACCGAGGACAAGCAGCGACGCATCCTGCATCTGCTCGAGACCGGTGACAGAGTTCTTGCCGTTTACAACACATCGCGGATCCAAGGTGTCGAGACAACCCGTACGTGGCTGACCCCGCTGCTGTCAAACCCTCCGGGAAGCTCAAAAAAACTGACGCAACTCATTCTAGCGACCCTGATGCTCGTCACTGAACAAGCCGTTCACCTCGTCGAAGACTACCACCTAAGGCGCGACGGCGAAGTCGTTGACAGCTGGGATGCGCCCGAAGAGGAACGGGACGGCCACGTGCAAATCCTGGCGGACCTCGCTGGCCGAAACACCCGAACGGCACGACATACCCGACACACAGCGCAGCACTGGCAGTGGCAAGATCTCGTCGAGGTGCACGAAAGGCGCTTCCTGTTCCGCAACTGCTCGCTCGAGCTCTTCTTCCGCGACGGTCGCAACTTCCTGCTCAGCTTCACGGAAGGTCGCAACGCCGAAGCTCTCGAAGACTTCATGCGACGTGCGCCGGCCGCGGTCGCATCGGGGTCTCTGACGGTGCAGACTCAATCACTCGGCAGTCGACTTGCCGAGGTCATTACCGGACAGAAGACGAAGCTGGAGGACATGACGCAGGCGTGGCTTCGTCGACGAGTCAGCAACTTTGACTGTACGTGTGCGGTTCCCTGGGCCACTCGAACCGATTCGACGGAGGTTGACAGCAAGTCCCCGCAGATCTCATGTTCCTGAACACGGTCGCCGGTCGAACCTACAACGATCTGACGTCGTATCCGGTCTTCCCGTGGATTTTGCGAGACTACGACAGCGAGGAGGTGAGCAAAAACTGCGCCGTTTGCTTCTTGTACATGTGCCCCGCTGACCGAGCTGTGTGGTCGTCGTCAGATTGACTTGAACGATACGGCGACTTATCGAGATCTCAGCAAGCCGATGGGTTGTCAGGATCCGGGGCGGGAAGGTGAGCACGATCCCGCATTCCGATTTCCTGCATGCGCTTTTGGCTCATTCTACCCGTCCTCAGCCGAATTCAAGGAGCGTTACTCCCAGCTTGCAGGGCTGGACGATGGCTCGGTACCCTTCCAGTGCGCTCGTCCTGCATAATCCGTGCATACGACGCAGCCACTGACTAGTCGACCGCCCTTTCCAGCTACGGGACTCATTACTCGAGCGCGATGATCGCAGCTGGATATTTGATCCGCCTCTCCCCGTTCACCGAAGCGTATCTCGACCTGCAAGGTGGATCGTTCGACCACGCCGATCGGCTGTTCTGGAGCGTCGCAAGAGCGTGGAAATCGGCAAGCTCGTACGTCCGAACGCTTTCATTTTCCTCGCGTTTCGACTCCTTGACTCATGTTGCGGCACACCATCACACAGCGAGAATCTCAGCGACGTGCGCGAGTTGACACCGGAGTTCTTCTTCCTGCCGGA
Organism: Rhodotorula sp. JG-1b; assembly: GCA_001541205.1. NCBI lineage: Eukaryota > Fungi > Basidiomycota > Microbotryomycetes > Sporidiobolales > Sporidiobolaceae > Rhodotorula > Rhodotorula sp. JG-1b. The sequence goes on along the minus strand of KQ954482.1, from coordinate 280,226 downwards.
TTTCCTCTCGAACCCGAACATGATCGCCTTCGGAGAACGTCAGGAGAACGGCGAGACCGTCGACAACGTCGAGCTTCCGCCTTGGGCCAAGGGCAATGCGCGACTCTTTATCGAGAAGCAGCGAGAAGCGCTCGAGTCGGAGTACGTCAGCTGTCACCTCGGCGGCTGGATCGACCTCGTCTTCGGCAGCAAACAGCGTGGTCAAGCGGCGGTGGAGGCCACCAACGTCTTCCATCACCTTTCCTACGATGGCGCCATCGGTAAGACAAGACCACCGAGTATTTGACTGCGCTTCCTGCTGAAAGTTCCGCAAGCAGACTTGTCAACAATCTCCGACGCGGATGAACGCAAGGCGGTCGTTTCGACCATCCACAACTTCGGAAATGTAAGCGCACCGAGCTTGCATGCCCGATACCGATCGTCCACGTCGACTGATCATGACATGGTCGAATGGCAGACCCCGCGGCAGCTCTTCCAGAAGCCGCATCCGAGTCGTCAACCGCGTTTGCTGCCCAAGGCGACCCATCGCCTCTTCGCGCCTGACTCACACGTCGAAGATGCCGCGAGCACCCTCGTGCAGAGCGTCGTGCCTGCCGTCATCGACTTCGGCCAACCCGTAGACCGCATCTTCGCTCCGCCGTCGCACGCTGCACCAGATCGCGTCCACGTCGGCGGCTTTGGTACCCTTCCGCTTCCGCAGCAACCCCGGCTCGAGATCTGCCACGCCGACTGCACCGGCGCCCTCCGTTTACAAGAACGCGGGTCCGCGAAATTGATCGCCACCGTCGAGGGCGGGCACACCGCTCGCGTGTCCGCCGCAAGCTTCATTGATCCCTCTCGGCTACTTACTGCATCCGTCGAGTGAGTGCCTTTGTTCGTACTCGACTGTTTCTGCCGGAAGCCGAGACTGACCTCGCGAGGACCGTCTCACCCAGTGGAACTGTCGCCGTGTGGAAGATCTCGCTCAGCAGCAAAGCCGAACCCGACAACAACGAGTTCCATCGTATCCATGTGATGCGGACGGGTCATCGCTCACCGATCTGCAGTCTCGCGGTCAGTAGCGCATACGCCATCGCGGTTTCGGGTGACCAGGCGGGGCGAGCGATGTTGTGGGACACGAACCGGTACTTTGTACGTGACAGGTCTCGAGTCAACGCGGATACGCAGAGACTGATGAGTAAAGAGCTACACAGGCACTGCGGCATTTGGACAACGACGAAGCCGTTTCGGCAGTAGCGATTGTGAGGATGCGGCTTTCGTCTCGTCTCTCTTGCCTTCATCGCACCCGCAAGCTGACATCTCCTCTGGCCCGTGCAGAGCGACACGACCGGCGACATCGCGACCTGCAGCGGCAACGTACTCGGTCTCTGGGACGTCAACGGGAGGCCTCTCGCTGTCGGCAAGACGGGTACCGCTACGCAAGCCATTTCCGCCGTCGCTTGGAGCCTTGTACGTCCTGCTCACGAGGATGTGCGCGACTACCTATGCTGATCCGTACTTTGCGTATGCAGAGCGAAATTGTTCCGCTGGTGGCCACGGGCCATGTGGGCGGCCGAATCTCGCTCTGGCGGCGCGTCGCAGATCCTGGCAGCGAAACAGGTCTGTTTCCGTTTCTCTCTCTCCCGACCACGCCAAGTCTCATCCCATGATTGACTGGGAGACTACTCGAGACACACAGGCTGGAAGCTCGAGCTCGTCATCTCCCTCCAGATTGAAGACCGCCTCGCGGCACTCTTGACCGATTCGCCTGCTCGGCCGTCGCGCAACGGCGCTCCGGACAAGACCGAAATCGTTTCTGCCCTGACTTTCACCTCGCGCTCGCTCTACGTCGGAACTCTGAGCGGCAAAGTAATCCTGTACAACCTTCCGCCGAGCGAGGTTCACATTTCCGATTCTTCGCCACTCGCGTCGGCCTGCATGACTTGTCGGTCCAAGTTCGGACTGCTCGAAGGTGCGTCAGCCCATGGTTACCTCAATACCTGTTCGACCATCTGGCTGACTCGTGGGCTGGTTTTTTTCGCGTACTGGCAGGCCGGAAGCGCTGCGCAGGCTGCGCGGGCGTTTTCTGCAGCTTGTGCACGACCCGTTCGGTCGAAGCCGGCGGCCGCTTCTGCGGTCACTGCTTTTCGCGCCTGAGTCCACTCCTCGTGCAGTAGCCGTCGCGGCTCTACCTTTCCGAGGCGAGCTGCTCCCTGCCCTTGGAGAGAACGTTCTTTCGATGTAGGAAGAGGTCTGAAACGAGGAGGAGCCATAGATCTTTTCTGCGAGCGTGCTTCCTTTTTTGCTCTGTTTCCAGTGCGTCCGAGTTATCTCGCAGTCAATAGATGGGCGGTACTCTCGGACCTCGAGTTAGACTCGATCGGAGGCAGTCTGCCCCACCCGCTTCACTCTCGCTTTTCTCTCTCTACACTCGCGGGCGGAGCTTGATTCCGCTACACAGACCCTGCGCAGAACAACATGGCTTCGCTGCTTGAACGGACTCTGGGAGCTGTGCGCAAGGAGAACACGGGCGGACAAGGCAACAGGCGCGTGAGCGGCGGAGGCGAATCGAGGGCGAGTCCGTACGCGGTGAGTCTGCGGGCCTGACTGGTTTCGATCCCTCTTACGAGACGGCTACACCCCGGGCTCGGCCCACGCCTGGCAAGGCTGTGAGGAGGGATCGTCAGCAAGCACCTCGTCCGGTCGGTGTCCGTCCTCTATCGCAGGGCACTATGCTGACCCTCACCCCGACCTTGGACAGCGCCCTGAAGGTGGCAGCTGGAAGCACGACCGGTTCGGCGAGACGGAGGAAGCGTCCGGCTCGGCTCGTCAGGGAGGTCGCGCCGCCGTCAGCTCTCGAGGCGACCAAGGCCCGAGTCCGAAGCTCGTCATTACCAACTTGCACTATGAAGTATCCGAACGCGAACTCGAGGTCCGTCGCCTGTCCAACCCTCGATGTCGGAGCATCTTGGAGGCTCATCCCTCCCTTCCTCCCTGTGCGCAGGTTCTCTTTGTCCAGATCGGACCGATCGCAGCGGGTCCAAAGATCAAAGTACGGCGGCAAGATCCTTCTCTCTCCGTCCACAGACCTACATGACGCGCGCGCGAGAGAGAATTCCGGCGGCATCGCATCGGCAGCACTCCTACCGGATCGCTTACCATCCTGATTTCTTTCTCTCTCTCTCCTCGCCTCTCTACTTTCCCTTGCATTTCTGCGACCGTCGTCTTGCGTGCGGTACAAAGTTTGATCGCTCGGGTCGTTCGGAGGGTGTCGCTTGGGTGACCTATGCGAGCGAGAAGCATGCCGCCGCAGCCAAGGAGGCGTTCGACGGAGCTCTGGCCAAGGGTGAGTCCCTTCTGTGGTGTGAATATCCAACAGGAGCGAGATCATTGACAGCCGTTTCAACCGCACAGGCGAGCCGATCAAGGTCGACTTTGACTACAGGATCGACCGCCCCGAACAGCGAGGCACCCCGGCCGCAGGTTCTTTGCTCGCGCGTGTCGGCGGACCGGTCGAGTGAGTTCTCGAGCCTACTAACGCGGTTGTATATGCCAAGCTTATTCTTGTGCTTTTCGCTTGCTGCAGCGGCGGCAATACCCGCGGTCCCAAGTTTGCGTCTTCGGCAGCAGGCGGCGGTCGCGGCACCGGTCCGCGTTACTCAGCCGGCAGGTCAGAGCGCGGCGTAGGAAGCAGCTCGGGAGGAGCTCCGCGGGGAGGACGCGAGAGCCGTGATGGCGGACGGGCGAGCGGAGGAGGAAGGGGCGGACGAGGTGGTGCGGGTGGACGCGGCAGCGGCGGTGAGCGGTTCAAGGCGCAGCCGAAATCGGGCGGCGATCTTGATGCCGAGCTCGAAGCGTTCATGAAGGCCCCGTCAGGCGGCAGCAGCAGCAGCAGTGCGGTACGTGCGGATATCTCGCGCGAGGAAAGCTAGCGAAGGCTCGACGGCTAATCTTCCCCTTCTCCCGGATTGATTTGACAGGCCAAAGCTGCACCGCAACAGCAAGCAGCTCCAGCAGCTCCGGCACCCGAAGCAACGTCAGGTGGCGACGTCGAGATGGCTTGATCTCGCTTCGACCTGTCCGACTCTCTTCCTCCTCTCTTCATCTGCAGAAATGGTTGCTTCCTGTAACGTTGTAACAAAGCTTTTATCTCCCTCCTCCCCTCTTCGCTCTCCTGCTTCCAGAGACAGTCGCGCAAGAACCCGAGAAAGACCCAAAGTAGAAAAGGCATGTCAACCGCCAAAAGCCAGATCGAGAGCACGCCAAACTGGAGTTCGTGTGCGGATTGTCGAAGGGGTTGCAGGCATGACCAAGCGACACGACGTGTGGAGGTTGATTGATTGAATTGGTACAAAGGGGAGGAGAGAAGAAGAACACTGCGATTCGTACCGCGCCCTAAGGGGAAGATCCATCTGGAGTAGCGAAAGAAGGAAAGGCTCAAGCTCAGGCTTAAGCGGTGGCGCCGTTGGTGGTCGACGACGCCTGTGCCTGCCAGTCGCTCATCTCGGCGTCAAGCGCCTCGGCCGTCGCGGCCGGTCGGTCCTCGCCCGCTCCACGACGTCCACCGCGGCGTCCCCGTCCTCCACCGCGACGACCACCAGCACCGGCACCACCGGCGGCGGCACCGGCGTTCCGGGGAGTCTGCACAGCGGAACCTCCAGCAGCGGCGACGGTCCTGTTCGCGCGCGCGCGCGGGGAGAGATAGGAGTCAGCGGCGCTCTGTACCGTGTGAACGAGCGAGTGAGGGAGAACGTACGCAGACTTGGCAGCGCGAGACTTGACGGGCGGGGCGGCAACCGCGGGAGCGGCACCGAGACGAGCCGTCAACGGCTGACTCGCCGTGGCGGCGCGGGAAGGGTCGACGATGATCTCGACCCGCATGGGACGACCTGCTTGACACGAATTGAGGGAGCGACGACGACGATCACCAGACGACGACGACGACGACGACGACGACGACGGCAAGGCGGAGAGGAGGCGAGAGGTGCGGGGACGAGGAGGAGGCGAGACGGCGGACGGCGAGGCGAGGCGAGAGAGAAAAGTTGGCGAAGAGAGGCGACGGATCATGCAGATCGTTCGTCGGAGCCGGTTCCGTAGGCGAGGAGAGTAAAGGTGGAGGAGGGGAGAGAGGCGAAAGCGAGCGAGAGGGGATATAGTTGTTTTTTGGTCAGGAATTTTTGATCCGGTTTCCGAAAGCGTTGTCCACTTCCGGAGTGTGGTCAAACGAGGGCGACGCGGGCGCGGGGCTCGGGTGCGTGCGTGCCTGTTTGTGCTCCTTGGACTCGCGCGCGCGCGAGTGGCGTCGTGGCAAAACCCATCGTCGCCCGCTTCCGGTTCCGCTGCGAGGCGCTGGAAAACGCGATCGAATCGCTCTTCTCGCCACGAGCGACTCGCCGAGGGTCGCGTCGCCCCATCACTGCAGAGTTTGCCACTCCCTGCAGGCGTTTTCGCCCCCGGGACTCGTGGGGCAGACGGACAAGGCCGAAGCTGCATCCGACGAGATCGCCTCGGTCGAAAAAGACCCGGGCGAGTCGATCATCGTCCTCGGCCTCGGGTCGCGCAGACGCCGTCATCAGTGAACTCCTGGTGCGGCGCGCGCGTGCGCGCGCGCGCGGACCGGCGGAGCACCTCATGGCTCGCAGAGACCGCCAGCGGCTTCGGCGAGTCACCGATTCCTCGCTGTCTCGGGCGGCCTGGCGAGGCGTGACTCGGGTTCCGCAGCTCAGCCGTGCGCCTCCGCGCGCTAGTCCGTCTTTTCGCGAGACCCTGAGTCGTGCAGGGTGAAGGCCTAGGCCGCTCTTTGCCGAAGTCGAAAGGCTGCGACCGGACCCTCGACGTTGTTTCCTCGCCGCCGAGAGCAGGAACGAGGCTCGGCGCGCGCGAGCAAGCGAGCAGAATCAAAGAAAAAAAAAGAGAAGAGTAAGAAGAAGAGACTAGGACCCACTTCCGTCGACGACGCGCTTGTTGTACTCGGTGTAGGCCTTTGTGGCGTGCTCGGCCTTGCGGAAGTGGACGGTCGCGGTTCCCTTGAACTGGCCGCGGGCGTCGTACGTGAGGACGCACGACCTGAGCGGGCCGACCGTCGTCTGGAAGAGTTCCTGTGTTTGCGCGCGAGGGTTGTGAGCGTTTCCCCAGAGGAAGGGGTGTTTGTTCACGCTCGAGACGGTGGCGGCGATAGTGGACTTACGCGAACCTGGGCCTCGTTGACGTCGGTCGGGAGACCACTGACGATGATCTTGTCACCGACGTGAACCGATCCCGACACGGCGGGGGCCGGAGCAGCAGCAGCAGCAGCGGCGCCGTTGTTGTTGTTGTTGTTGCCGGTCGAGGGCTTGCGGGCACCGGCGGCGGGGCGAGAGCGGCGGGGAGCGCGGGACTTGCGCTTCTCGCCGATGATGTCGTCGAGGGGCTTGTCGAGGTTCATAGACTGCGGGTGCGGGAGATGCGGTGGGGTCAGCGAGGGGCGAGGTGGGCAAGGTGGACACGGCGACGACTGACCATGGTTGCGGGGTTGGAAGGGGGCGGTGGAGGCTGAGACCGGTGGACCAAGCATCAGTATCTCGCTGTACTCTAGCCCAGGCTGCGCGGCGTGGCTGCACCCGAGGGAGGGGTGGTTGAGGTGGTCCCACGCCGAGTCCTCGTTCCACGGCAACGCGCTCGGCGCGGTGGAGGGCTCGGAGGGGCTGCCAGGACATCCGAAAGTATGCGTTCCACTGCACGCTGACTCACCAGATGGGCGTGCGAGAGTAGAGATTCGGCGAGGAACGTGACTGCGCGAAAGGGCGAGAGAGGCGAGGCGGCGCTGCGGGCCCCTGTCCTCGTCGCCACTCTTCTCTTCTCTGGATGCATGGACGGGGATTCGAGCAATCTCGGAAGATTTTGTATCAAGTAGTCAGTACTTCATTCCAAGTATGTCAGCGTCGCGTGGCTTGTAGAGGGAGGTCGGTCCGCCGTCGCCTCCGCGTCGAAGAGATGTCAACTTCTCGCGTCTCTTCCCCTCACGAGACCAGCTACAGACTGCGCCAAGTCCAAGCGCGACCAAGTACGGTGACTGCTAGCGACTGCGGACTTGTCGCTCGTCCCGACCACGCAGGGTGTGCTCGGCCCACTGTCCACCCGCCTCGGTTGACATTCCTCGTCGTCCGCGCCTTGACGACGCGGCGCTCCGGCAGCCAGGGCAACAGCTCGTACTGGACACGTGTACGCGAGGGTTGAACGATGCCGGTCGGGCACGTCCGGATCAACGATCCGAAACCGAATCCAGTACGCAACCGCCCAGTCACGTCGCCTCTTGCTGCCTCTTTAGGTGTTGCGCTGCTCAGTGTCGGCCCTGTGAAGCTGGACACGGTGATCGCGGCGTTCCTACCAACGGACCTCTGACAGTCGCCCCCGACTCCTGCAGAATGACAACATCACCTTTATCCGCGTTCTCGAAGACCGCCCCGACAGCGACCAGGTCAGTCTTCCCGCTGCGGCCGTCATGCGCGTGAATCCGAAGCCCCTTCACAGCTTTTTCTCATGCTCAAGTCTCGCTTTGCATCGACTGACAGGCCCTCAAGATCCTCGAGGCGCTCGCAGCGCAGTTCAAGCCGATCATGAAGGTCCGTTTTCGTCAGCTGCTCGCCATGCCTTTGGGCGCACTGACGGAACGCCTACACACCCTGACAGGAATGGGGCTTTGGAGTCAACTCGCTCGTCGAATACGAATGGAATACGACGTTCGCCGGACGAAAGTGCGCTCGACCTGGCACTCCTTCTAAGAATAGTCACAGACCACTGACAGGACCTCTTTCTCATGCAGCTGGAACGCCGGAGAGGTCGTCGAGATCGTCCTCAGGCGACGGGACGGCAGCTTGTGAGTGCGGATGCCTTTCCCTCCCTCACAATCGGTCCGCCTGACCGCTCGTTCCCTCTGCCAGCGCTCCGTACCAGTTTCTGCTCTACGTCATGTGCCACGAGGTACGTCTCCGCCAACATTACACCCAGTCCCAAGAAGCATCACGTCTGACGCCGCGATCCCTTCCTTGCCATCCCCTTCCGCAGCTCGCCCACATCCGCGAGATGAACCACTCGTGGGCGTTCCAAAAAGTCAACTCGCAGTTGCGCGCCTCGCTCGCGCGTCTCCGCGCCCAGCACTACTACGGCGACGGGTTCTGGTCCACGGGGCGTTCGCTCCAGTACCCCAATGCGGAAGTCCCGGCGGCCGAGACCGAATTGGCGACGCTGACGTGCGGAGGCGCGAACAAGAAGAGTCGCGGACAGAGGAGGAGGAGGGCGTTCGGTGGTACCACTGGTGAGCAGCGCGAGAGGGGCAGCGCGGTCAAGCTTGGGACGACGGGAAGGCAGACGGCGGTTGCGCGCAAAGCGGGCGGGAGGGTCTCGAAGAAGAATGCGTTCGCCGGACAGGGTCAAGTCTTGAGCGAAGATCCGGCTCAGAGCACCTTCAAGTGAGTCGAGTCCGATAGAGACCGATCTCACGCCCGAAGACTGCGCGAGAAACTGACAGCAACCTTTTTGATCCTTTTTCTTGACTGCTCGCACCGACACAAGGCGTCGCGCTCAGGCTCAGAAGGCGATCGAAGCTCGTGCGGCGGCTGCAGAAGCTCGCATCGCAGCTGAGAAGCGCGCCCGTGCCGCCGAAGGACGCGCGGCCGGCCCCTCGCCCAAGAACAAGAATACCAAAGTCAAGGTCAAGGGCGAAGTCAACGTCGGGAACAGGGCGGCCGGTCTCTCGCCGACCAAGAAGCCCAAAATCGAGATGGAACTCTCTGATTCGGACGCGGAGCCCGACACGGAAGACGACGAAGACGATGCCCACGACGTGGGAGGAGGATGGGAGACGGACGAGGAGGACAAGCCGGCGGTGCAGCTCGACGAGGAGGAGAAGCGCTGGCTCGAGTCGGACATGCGCCATTGGGAGGAGACGTTTGCTGACGATGGGGAGGACGTCAAGCCTGTCGTCGAGGCGTCCGGCAGTGCGGCCAAGAGCAAGGGCAAAGGGCAAGCGAAACCGACTCCAGCGTCCTCTCCTGCCGCCGCCGCTTCTCCTCCTCCTGTCGCTTCCGGTAGTGGGTCTTCGAAACGCCCGCGTAAGGCGAGGTCGCCGCCTTCGGTTGCTGCATCTCGACCAATTTTCGAAGCCGACGACTTAACGCCTGAAGAACGCGCTTGGCTCGAAGTCGACACCGCCCAGCCCGTCGCCTCCGGCAGCGAGGTCTCTTCGAAACGTCCTCGCAAGGCGAACTCGCCGCCTCAACCACCACATGTCGAGATCGATGATTTGACGCCGGAGGAGCGCGCGTGGCTTGAAGCTGACATGGCGGTTACGGATGCGGGGGTCGAGGATGGGTGCGGCGGAGGCGCAGGTGGCGGCGGCAAGGTCGCGCATATGCCGATGCCGGCTTGGATGGGCGGCGGACCTCCTTTGTTGTCGTCGTCGTCGTCGAGTGAGCTGCGCGTGGCCCCGTTCGTACCATTAAACGCGTGTGCTGACCGGCCGGCGGCTTGTGCGCGTGCAGGTTACCGCCGTCACGCGAAAAACTCGTCCGAAGTCGACATGATCATCGACGACTTTTCCGACGAGGAAGAAGCCGACAAGGGTTCGGCGTCTGTTGCGGGTCCGAGTCGTCCGCCTGCTGTGCCGGGCTTTCCCCGGCCGAAAGCGAAGGTCAGCGGTCAAGTAAGTTTCGCGTCCTGACAGCTTGGAGTATCCTGAACTCCGCTTGCTGCGCTTTCAGTTGTGACCCCTCCCGAGGCTTGTTGTACATACCCGCGCAATGCCGTTTTCTCCTTCACCTCTTCCCAAAGCGGTCCTGACTTCCATGGAGCGGAAGCGACTGATCGGCTTCTTCCGACACCCTCGCTACAGTCCACGACCGCCAGGGCTCCCGGCAAAGAGAAACAGCAGGGTTGCGGACGGGCGAGCGAGTGGGATCCCGACGACGGCCTCGAACCGATCATCACGCCTTCTTTGCCGAAGAAGAAGGCCAAAACCTCGACTGGGAGCACCTCTGGCAAAGAGAAGCAGCAAGGTCGCGGATGGACGGGCGATTGGTACCCCGACGACGGCCTCGAAACGATCCTCCGGCCTTCTTTGCCGAAGAAGAAGGCTAAAGCCTCGACGACTTGGAGCGCCTCTCCACAGTTGTTTCCTCCCAGCTTTGCCCCGACTCCTTCTACCTCAAAGTCGTCTTCCGCCAAAGCTACTTCGGCGACTGCTGGCCCGCCGCAGCCCACCAAAAGCACGAAGCTGATTCCGAAGAAGCTCTCGATTCCGGACCCGCCCGCCTTCAGGCCTTTCGACAATGCGCGCAAGGTGTTGAGCCAACAGTCGACCAAACCGAAGAAGCTTTTGACGCCCGCCGCCCCGAAACCGTTTTCGTCACAGGCACCGCCACCTAAACCTGGCCCGGACAATCGCAAGAGGGCCATGCCCACGATGACTACGCACTCGACTTTTGCGTTCATGCCGAAGCTTGGCATCGCCCTTGCTCCGAGCGCAAAGAGTGGACTGCCGAAGCCGAAGAAGCAACGACTTGCGCCTCCGAGTGATTCCGGCCTGCAGGATTTTGATCTCGAGGTGTTCGCGCCTCCCGCCTCCCGCCGCCCTGCGAAGCCGTCAAAGATCAAAGCTCGCCCTCTTTCCAAGCCAAAACCTCAACAAAAGACCCGCGCGATCTCTGACAAGCCTTACGAGCGTGGCTCTGACGCCGACATTTCGTCGTCCGCTTCGTCGGTCTGCTCGATTCCGCCTGCGCTCCGGTCTGGAGTCTTCAAGCTCTCTGCAGATGAGCTTGCCAAGGTCCTCGAGTCACTCGACCTGCAGTGCAAGTACAACGAACGCATTGCCAAGAAGCGCAAGACGCGGCAAAAGACTTGGGCCCGACCTGCCGCAGCCTCCGCGTCCACCTCTACGGCCGCCCCACCGGTCAAGAAGCGCAAGAATTTGTCATCGGCAGCCGGAGGAACTGCTGCGACCGGATCCACAAGGCCGTCTGCGAACAAGCCAAAGCCGACTTCGAGCAACTCGTCAGCCGTCAAGCCTGGCAGGTCCGACCTGCAGTCCCAACCTGTCCGAGCGCGCAACAGCTCGGTCGGAGAAGACTCGAGAAGCATGGAAGACATCCTTGAAGAAGCTTCGTCGAAGCAGCGTGTCTTTATCGATCAGATGGACCGGGAGGGCAAACTGTGGCGTTGCGGAGTCTGCGATTTTGGCGTGCGTTCTTCTTCTCTTTCCCCTCTACAATAGTGTCAGGCTAAAGCTGACGCTGTTCGACACCCACCAGAACGCCGCCATCATGCCTACGTGCGAGTTTTGCAGCATCGGGTCGGCGCTCGCGGCAACGGAATGGTCGAAGCCTGCCTGAGATCAGTGCTTCGGACCCGCTTGATCAGTGACGGAGCAGGTGGTTACGCCTCGCGCGTGGGTTGATGAGCTTGTAGTGATGTTCTTTTTAGCTTGAAAATCTGGTCGTCCGTAGCGCGCAGGTTGACAAAGCGAGAATTGAGCAGATCACTCAAATCCGCTGCAATCGGTGGAGGCAAGGACGCGGAGAGTGCTGAGTCGGAGGGCGTGATCACCATGGAGAGAGTTTAGCAAGAGTATAGCGCGATAAAGAACTGCGCTACATCTAGCGAGGCGGGCAGAATCGGCTGAGCGAGAGAGCGACTGTCATGGACAACTTTCACTCTTTGACCGCTTCCGCCGATCACTTCGTCCCGCTGAAAGTCGGTGCGTATAGTCTCGTCGATGCGCTGAACAATGGCCTGCGTTCGGCCTGCGCTTCCAGCGGGCTACGCCTCGAGGGCAGCGACACCAGTGCGGAGAGGGTCGATCAACCTCTGCCAGCACCGGGGCAACAGCTGCTCTAGGAGGCTGCTCGGCACGCTGGAGCACACGTGCAATACGTCTAGGCGGTGTGCGCGAAGCAACGCTGACTCTTGCCGTCTCTACGAACCAGTCGGCCCCCCCTTTCTCCTCCCTTTTTCGCCTCTACTCGCGTCGACTCTCTTAAGGGCATGTCTGGTATCTCCGAGCGCAGGTTGGCCGAGGAACGGAAACAGTGGCGCAAGGTCCGTCGGCGTACGCACAAGATCAGCCGGGTTCTCGTCGCACTCATCTAAAGTCCCGTCTCTCTCTCTCACTCAGGACCACCCGTACGGCTTCTGGGCCAAGCCGAAGAAAGCGGCGGATGGCACCCTCGATATGAAGACGTGGGAGACCGGTATCCCCGGAAAGGAAGGCGTGAGTCGAAGCGATTCCTGTGCCGTCACCGCCTTGTTTCCGTCGACTGGCAGCTCACTCACCAATCTCTTCTCGCTCCTTTTGGCAGACCATCTGGGAAGGCGCAGTGTACCCCGTCACGCTCCTGTTTCCCGATGGTGCGTTGCTCTGCCATCACCTACCCTCTCAGGCATCGCAGGTCCTGTTGATCGAGAGCTGACGGAACTCGCACTCAGACTACCCTTCGAAGCCTCCCAAGTGTAAGCCCATGGCATGTTCGCCCGTCCGCGTGTTGAGAGCTGACTCTTTGACTGTATCTTTCCACTGCACTACAGGCAAGTTCCCGGCCAAGTAAGCTACCTCTCCTTCGCTTCAAGGGCGGAAGGAAATTGACCCCCAAGTTCTCTTATCGTCATCGCGTGCAGCTTCTACCACCCGAACATGCAAGTCCCGCTCGTCGCACATCCAGAAACGCATCTCCTGACACTCTGTCCGCTCCCTCCGCAGCTACCCGTCCGGAACTGTCTGCCTGTCGATCCTGAACGAGGAAAAGTCGTGGCGACCAGCAATCACCGTCAAGCAGGTACGACGACACTCCAGTCTCTGCACGCGAGCTATTGGAAGTTAATGTGGCGCCCCTCTTGCCTGTACAGATCCTGCTCGGTATCCAGGACTTGCTCGACGCGCCGAATGCGGATGATCCCGCTCAGCTCGAGGCGTACACGACCTTCAAGTACGCGAGACCAAATTTGCCCCCTCCCTTTGCAACGCCTTACTGATCTGTTCCTTGACTTGACCTGCAACCTGCAGGAAAGACAAGGCGGCTTACGAGAAGCGCGTCAAGCAGCAGGCGAAGGAGTACATTCCGAAGTAAATGGCGTGTCGACCATGCTCTCGAATCCGCGCATCCGCATGCTATATCTCGGGTGCACCCGCAAGGCGCCTCGAACACCTGGGCTATGCTCTCTGTCTTCGATTCTCTCCCTTCATGTTGTGCAATCTGCCGAGCTTTCCACCGCTTGACTCGTACTGCTCTTCGCACGCTCGAGAGAGATTTTGGCCGGACCCCGAAAGCGCTCGCGGGGTCCGAAGTTGGCTTGTTCCAGATTCGTACGTATCACTACACGACGTCATCCATTGGCGGCCACGGCGGCGCGTCTTTGAGCCCACGCCTCTCCTCCGCGAACGGACAAATCTGGTCACACGTCGGCAGCTCGTCCAATCGAGCGCACAAGTCGACGCTCTGCGCCGTTTCGGGCAGGATCCATCTTCGCCAGTGTTGGTGGCCGGTCCAGTCGGCGTGGATCAAGCGGATGTGGTCCGCGGCGAGGAGAGTCGGTTCGGTCGTGAGGTGACGAAGGAGGGACGCGAGTGAGGCGTGTGGGCGCATATCTGCCCCCAGCCCTGGCCGGTCAGTACATTGTCGCCCGAGAAAGGGGGGTGACTATAGTTGTGAAGTTTGACGTACCGACTTCGACGGCCCGGGTCAAGGCAAGCACTCGCCGCTGGCGCCGTTCCCGCTCTGGGTCGCCAAGTTCTTGCCACCACTCGTCCGCTCTCCCCTCACTTCCATTCGGTACGCTCCTCCCGAGCAAGATCGAAGTCGCGTGCCTGACAAACTCTGGCTCGACGACGACAGAGACGTTGTAGGAGTTTCGCTCCTTTGCGAGGTGCGAGAGCGGGAAAGCGACGTACGAGTCTCGAGTCGGAACGTCCGAGACGAGGTCGAGGAAGGTGACGTGCGCGGGTGGGATGAGAGAGCGGGAAGTGTAGAAGCTGCGAGGTCCCGAGAATCAGCACCGGGTGGCAGGCGGTCGGCGCAATCGTGCAGTCTACCTGAGCGTGAGGAGGGTCCGGAAAAGCTGCGCAACGTCTTCGCGAGAGCCGGCGAGGTGCTCTTTCGAGATGAGCCTCCTTGGCCGTGTATAGTACCCGTCGACGTCTTGCCAGTACCCCTCAACTTTGGCAATGTAGAGCTTCATCTCGATGTCGTCGGCGCAGGTCGTGTGCAAGAACTGCTCGGCGGGATGCTTGCGTCAACAAACTGGTCTTACAACCGTTCATTCCTTTCCCAGCTGGAGAGCGAGAAAGAACATTGCTGTACTCACGATACTATCATGACGCTTCAGGTGCGTGAGACTCTCGAGATGGTAGACTCGAAATAGCGATGGGTCGAGGATTCTCACCCTCAGCCCGTTGCGCGCCGTGAACTCGGTTCGCAAACCGCCGTCGGTCCGGTCGAGGCCCTTTCGTAGCTCCCCTGTGCCCAAGACCTTGTCGAGGTGAAGAGAGATGGGCATAAGCTGTCGGCGGCTCGCGGAGGACGAGAGACATCCTGCAGCTCACCTCGTTGAAGAAAACCTGGTCGCGGCTTTTGACGTGCAGATCGGCAACGAGGACGGCCCGCCATGCATCCGCGACGAGTTCGCCTCGCCGCATCCAGAGCCATCCGGTATTGAAGTGCTCGAGAGCCTCGTTCTCTTGGGCGAGGATGTCGAATTTTTCCATGAGCGGTTCTACGTGCGGATACGGGTCGCTGCGTTCAGCCAGCGGATTGTCAGCCGCCGACACAGTGCACTTTTCGAAGACGTCGGAATACTCACGCGCGAAAGGAGACATCCGCGTCGACGAAGAAAAGGTCTCGATGCGGGAGGATGTCGATGAACGCACCGACTTTCGGCCAGGTGGCCCGCATGACTTGCGGAGGGCGCACGCGCTCGTATCCTCCATAGGCGTACATTCCGCGAGCTCCGCACTCGTAAAGACATTCGTCGTCTAAACAGAGGACGATCAGGCGCGTCTCGGGCTTACTGGGACCGTACTTGCGCTCGCTGTTGAGTTGGCGCACGAACAAGTCGAGATGGCAACCCCGGTCCGGATATATCTCGCCTCGGCGACGGTGATCCATATGTGTGGCGGTGGCGAGGTACCTCAGTGGCGGGAGAGAGGAAAATGGGCATCGAGGTATTGGAGAAACGTCTCCCTGCGCCCGGGAGATACTCGGGCGATGCCGTGGCGGTTTGGAGCAGGTGCCTCACGCCATTGTGCTGATGTCGGAACTTGCGCCGACCCGTGCGGCGTCTTGGACTTTGCGTGCGCGGGAATGCCGTGGTAGAGGAGGTAGACGAGGGACGAGAAGGCGATGAGGAGCAAGGACCGCCGGCCGGCGTGCGACCTGCGTATCGCCGTCCAGTACCTCTGAGCGCTCTTGACCGGAATCGACGAGGCGAGTTCACGTATTCTTTCTATAGTGCCGACACCGAAAGGTCTGCTGGACGGCGGGGAGTCGCCTTCGGTCGCAGCGGGAGAGACAGCTAGAAGAATCGCGGCGTCGCAGCCGCCGTCGCTACCCGAGGCAAAGCTCAGCGCAGGAGAAGGAGCACTGGCCATTCGGCTCAAGCGAGAGTGCGAACCAGCAACTCGAAGGAAAGCATTGAGCCCGACGGAGCGCAGACACGTGAGCTGCGAGCGGTCAATCGCGCTTCCCTACGAGCTGGCAATAGACTGGCCTCGCATTCGACACAACGGGAAAGCACAAGGACGAGCAAGGGTCCCGCGCGGGAAGGCGTCGAGGGCAAGAGATTTTCTTGCGCGGGTTCATTTTGATGAGACAAAGTGACTCCGCTGCGCCTCCCCTCATTCACTTCAAGCCCCGACCGATTCCGGCTCTCGGTTTCCGCGTTTTTCGATCGAGCGCTGCTTCGTCCGCGTCTTCCGCTCGATCTGCTTGCACACACTCACTCGCTTTGCTTCTACACTGAGCTGTACACGATAACGACTGCTACCATGCCTTCGGTAAGTCATCCAGCCTGGGCGCAGCGAGCAAGCAGCATGCCGACTGACCCCCTTATCGTCGACTCCAGGCCGCCCCACTTGGCACGATCAAACTCAAGAAGCGAGTGTTCCACGGCACTCTGATCCACTCGCTCTCTCTGACCGAGATCGAATACCTCGAGAACGCCCTCCTCGGCGTAGACGAGCACGGCGTGATCGCCTTTCTCGACAACGCAGTGTCGTCGGCGGCCGACGTCGACCAGCGCTTGGAGGCGCATGGATGGAGCAGACAGGACGCGCAGGTCGTCGAGATGAAGCGAGGCGAGTTCCTCATGCCCGGGTGAGCCGCGCACGAAAACAGGGCTCTTTCCAGACCACGGAGAGCTAAACGCATGCGGTTCTGCCCCAGGTTGATCGACACGCATACGCACGCTCCTCAGTACCTTAACCTCGGATACGGTCAGCAATACGAGTTGCTCGACTGGCTCGACAACCTGACCTTCCCAGCGGAAGCCAAAGTGGGTGTCGGGCCCCGTGCACGCCACGAAAGCTACCGATTGCAGGGCGGGCTGACCTGTTGTCACCCGCAGTTTGCAGATGCTTCTTATGCCCGCCGCGTCTACGACTCGGTCGTAGAGCGCGTGATCAGTACCGGTACCACCACCTGCTGCTGGTACGGCACGATCCACGCGACGACGAAGCTCCTCGCCGCGGTCTGCCACCGCAGAGGTCAGCGCGCGTTCGTCGGCAAGTGCAATATGGACCGCAACAGTGCCGACTACTACCAGGAAGAATCGGCCCAGAAGAGTCTCGAGGCCACGGAAGACTATGTCTCCTGGGTCCGCACACACTGTGACTCTCCTTCCGCGACGGCGACTCAAACTGCCGCGCCGAGCAAGACCCCGCGCCGGTCGACGGCGCTTGTCCAACCCATCTTGACCCCCCGATTCGCCATCTCGTGCTCAGACGTGCTCATGAGTGGTCTCGGCGACATGATGGACCGCGACCCGGATCTTCCGCTGCAAACGCACTTGGCTGAAAATCCGGCAGAAGTCGAATTCGCTCTCTGTGAGTCGGCCTCGTTCCTTCGCCCGTCGAGCCGTGACTCATACTACCCAATCGAAACAGCCCTCTATCCTGGCATTGAATCCTACACTGCCGCCTACGACCGCTTCCGCCTCCTTCGACCCAACACGGTCCTCGCGCACTGTGTCTTTCTCTCGAGCTTAGAGCTGGACCTCATAAAAGCTCGCCAATCTGGAATCTCTCACTGCGCCAACAGCAACTTCAACTTGCGGTCCGGAACCGCTCGCGTCGCCGACATGCTCGACAAGGGCATCAAGGTCTCGCTCGGTACCGACAACAGCGGTGGGACTGCCATCGGAATCCTCAGCGCGATGTGAGTTTGGCCTCCATAGAAGACATGGAGGAAAAACTTGACTTTGTTTGTACCTGTTTCAGCCGCTCTGCCTCGACTTGCTCCAAGACCATCATCTTCCACGAGCGCAACCAACCCAAGAACGAGAACCACTCGTCCTCGAAGGTCGTCAACGTCGACGGCATCTCTCGACCCTCCGGATTCTTTGCCTCGACCCACCTCTCGGTCGAGACGCTCTTCTACCTCGCGACCCTCGGCGGCGCCCAAGTGTGCAACCTCGAAGACCGGATCGGCAACTTTGTCGTCGGGAAAGAGTTTGATGCTCTCTTGGTGCACACGGGGCAGAAGGAACCCGCATTCGGCGTCGTCGCTGGGATGAATGGTGCCGCGAACGGTGGTGGTGCGGAATTGCTGCTTGAGGATGAGCTCGAGAAGGCCCTTGCTGGAGGAGAATCGGTCCTCGAGAATGGCGTCGAGAACCCGGCTCTGATGCTCGAATCGGACGAGGGCATCGAGCGCGTATTCGAAAAGTTCCTGTTCACTGTGAGTAGCCAGTCTCGCCCCCAGCTTCACGATACCGGAGACTCACCTTCCCTCCTCCCTGAACAGGGCGACGATCGGAACCTTCGAGCGGTCTTTGTACGCGGACGGCAGATTGGCGGTCGCGAGACATTGTAGATATCCTAGACAAGAGGCAATCAAAGCAGTTCGACGAGACCATGGCAGGCATGAACAGCGATCTGTGCTGCGGCAGAGTTTTTTCTGCTATTGTGACAACAAGCTACGTCTCCCTTCGACGACCATCTCTGCAACAAGCAACGGCTCGGCTAGACTCCCGCCTTAACGCTTCAGCCCCATCATGGCTGAAGGAGGAGGAGGACCGCCTGCGTGGGAAGGTGGTGGCGGCGGCGGTCGCGCAGCGCCCCCGTACCCGCTCGACCCTTGCACCGCGTGCTGCTGCCCTTGCTCGTACGCCCCATTCACACCAGGCACGCCCTCCCGCCTCGCCCGCTCCGCCGCCGCTTCCCGCTTGGCCAGCTCGGCCCTCTGCGCCTGCCTCGCCTTCCACGCTTTCCGAATGAACCCGGCATGGGCGACGAGTTGTTCCGCCTCGACGCCATGTTGGATACTCTTGATGATGCTCGTCACGACCGTCTTGTAGTTGCCTTCGTACTTGTCGTCCCGGAAGCGCATGAACTTCCACGTCGAGCGGGACCAGTCCCAGACGACTTCGACGACGCGGTCGTCGAATTGCTCGCCGGACGCTTTCCATCTGCAGCAGCAGAGATACGTGGTTGAAGTACAAGCGGTCAGACCCCACGAATTCCTTTCGAGCTTGAAAGCTGCACCCGGAAAGGGAAATGAAAGCGCTCACTCTTCCCACGTGTCGTCCGGCACCTCCATGATATCGAAGTAGTGGTTCCCTTCGTGCCCGTGGTTCATCATGAGCATAAACATCGGTTTCGCGAGGAAGTCGGGCTCGTTCGGGTGATCTGTCCGCGCCGGGAACTTGAGCTGGAGGAGAAAGTCGATCGAGTTTTCGGACGGCGGTTTCCACTTGAGGCTGCACGCACAAGCGCGAGGAAAAGCCTCCCGGTCAGTGTGAGACCCTGCGATCTAAGACATAAGTGACAAAATCTGCGCACATCTTGGGATCTGTGCCGGGGGTGTACGGCGCCTCGGCGGAAGTAAAGATCAAGCCGTCGTTCCCGTGGAGGAGTTTCGGGACGTGATCCCGGAAGACAGCTTCGATGCCGTACGACAGTTCCTGCTTCTTGAGGACGACCCTGCACGACCTCAAGCGTCAGGAACGAGCCTTCCTCGCGGACCTCGAGGTGGTGCGAACGAGACGTACTCGAACGGCTGGTTCGCGCGGACTTCGGCCGGCACTTTTTTCTGAAACTTTTTGTACGGCTCGACGACAAAGTTGGCGAGACGCTGCGGCCGCACAGAAGACCAGTCAGTCAGAATGCGCGCGTGTGAAGGGGAGTGAAAGACGCACGCCGTATCGCTTTTCGAGCGGACGATGCATCACGTTCTCGGAATCCAGGACGAGGAGGTCGAAGACCAGTAGTCGAGGAATATGCTGCGAGTTTCGCGCGCACGGGTCGCCAAGTAGTGAGCACTCCCGGACGAGGGAAAGCCCAGTACAGTGGACGGCAGCTGGAAACTCACCGCTCCGGTGACGGGGTCGACATCGATCACAAACTCGCCGTCGAGGACCGTGTTTGAGTGGTTGAACTCTTCGCCGTCCTGATGCGGGAACGTGAGCCAATAGACTTGGTACACGTCGTTCTTGCGGTCGACCTGTACGTCAGCCGCAAAACAAAAAGCGATGAAGCGTTTCCCGGTCAGCAAAGGCTGCTCCGCAGTAGCGCGACAATGTCTTTTGTTGCCCCGCGAACGTACGAGGTAGACTTCTTGACCGAATCCAGTCGCGACGATCAACACGAGGACGCGGACTCCGTCGGATTTCTCGCACACCCAAAAGCTGTCGGTGGCGATTCGTACCAGAAAGTCAGCCTCCTCAGAGGATCAGGGAGCCGAAGGAGGATATGCTCACTCTTCCTGTTCGAGCAACTTGAGTGATTCGAGGTCGAAACTGACGGGTTGACTCCCCGGGAACCTGGTTGCGCCAATCCAGTCCAGAAAAAGTCAGCGAAACTCTCCCTCGTTTCCCCTGAAGTCGATCGCGAAAGGGCTCACCTGCTCGTTCCCCCGATCCCGCACAGCTCATTCAAATGCCCCCTCAGGGTCCAGTACTTTTCGGGATCAATATCGGCGACGCGGTCTCCCGGCAACCCGTCCGGGACGGGGAGTTCACGTTTCGGAGGATGGAGGGCCGGGTTGTAAGTCATCCCGGGGGGTAACCTCGACCCGGACGGGGTCGGAGTCGGAGTCGGAGTTGGGGCTGCGGTTGTTGAAGCAGAAGAGGAGGGTCGAGGTGGTAAGGAGGAGGCGCCGGCAAGGGCAGGATTTGGCGGGAGTTGGTGGTGGTTGTTGGTAGCTTGAGGGGGAGCACCCGCGGAGGCGGAGGGCGTCGCTCCGATGACTGGTCGAGCCGGTAGAGGATGGACGATTGGTGCAGCCGTTGCGGCGCCGTAAGATCCTGCTCTTGGCTCCGAGGAGAGGTCCTCCTGCTCTTGCTGGTCGGCGAGTGCATGTCCGTTCTCGCCCGCAGCAGTTACAGCTTCCGTATCCAGCCCTTCCTCCTCTGCTGCTTGTGCCTGTATCTTCGGCGAGATCGGGCCCCCGTTGTCGTTGCCGTTGTTGGAGGAGGTCGTTGACGGTGCGGCGGCGGAAGAGGAAGCAACTGCAGGCGAGTCTAACTGCTGCTGTTCTTCGGGTTCGTCGTAGTCTTCATCGTAGCCTGCTGGAAGATTCGGTGACTGCACCATAGCTCGAATCCAGTCCCGAAGCAAGCGTGGAGAGGAGACGAGTCGAACTGATGAATACAGAGATGATCGACTCGGAGAAGACTTTTCTTTCGCAGCGGCGATGGCTCCACAGGGTCGAATCTAGGCTGCTATGCCATTCTCTCCGACAGTCGAGTCGGAAGGAATGTAGTTTCTCTCCTCCGATTCGCAAACGAAGGCGGTCGATTGACTTTTGCAGACAAGGCGCGACAGAAAAGCGGAATTACAATCAGGGTACAGGTGAAAAGCGGGAGAAAGGGCAGGAGGGAGGGAAAGTCACACATGGTAAGGCGACGATAGAGGGAGGGTAGAGGGGTAAAAGCAGGCCGATTCGTCAAAAACACCTCTCTCGACGACAAGCGGGGGATGCAAAAGGGCGAAAGCGAGCGCCAAGGGGACGTTTACTGTGCGAGGCAACTCAAGATCAAGGTCAGTCTCGCTGCAACCCGGACATTGCAACACGCGTAGCAACGGAACATGAAGAGACGGATGAGATGGGAAACGCACGCGGTCCTCTGCCCACTCGTTCTCCTTCTTGATCTGGGCCTCTTCCTCGGGAGTAAAGTCGTTGACAATGTTGAAGCTGTGGGTCAAGTTCGGCGCGATTAGTCAGCGCGTCGAGGGGGATGTGGTGGCAAGAAGAGAGGTGCAGGCAACGTACAGCTTGCGGATCTCTTCGGGCTGCTTGCCCTTGATCATGTTGGCGACAGTCTTGCAGCCGACGTCACTGCGGGCAGAGGTCATGTCAGTATATACGGAGAGACCCCAAGCCAGAAGGGGGACTGACAGGAGGGGCTTGATGTCGAGGTAGTTGGCGGCGAGGATGATTTCAAAGAGCATCTCCTGGTCGACCTGGATAAACTTGGCGTCCCAGTCCGAGATCTCGGTCGTTTTGCGGCGCGAGTCGTCCTGGTCCTCGGCGAGGGGTTCGGGGTCCTTCTTGTGGTGTTCGCACCACTCGAGGACCTTTTTCAGGACGTTGGCCGAGACGTTGGGCAACGGGATCGCCTGGTCCGACTCGCCGACATCTGCGGGCGGGCGCGGCGGGGGCCAAACGTCAGTCCTGTGTACTCGCACGTGAGGCACGAGAAGCTCGAACTGACCCTCGAGCATGTTCTTGATGAGGACGGAACGGACGGCGACATCGTTCTCGACCTCGAACTCTTCGCCCTCGCTGGTCGAGAGCTTGACCTTGGATCCGCTGTCGGAGGGTACACGGTGTCTGTGTCAGCTCACTGCTGCCCGTACCATGGCGCGTGCGAGGGGTCCGTGTGACAATGTTCGCGGCTGGTCTACGAGGCCCCTCCCTCCTGCTCGCACCGACTCGCCACGCAGGCAGGACGGTTGGGCGCGGGAGGGTAGAGTAGAACTCACGTAGGCTGGGCCATGTCTGCTAGTCTACTCTGTCTCGCGGGGTTGACAGGCAGGTGTGGGCAAGAGCGGAGTGCAGGCACGCGCCAAAGTGGAGCAACTCGTAATCGCTCAATACAACCAATTTGTATTCAAACTTGATTACAACCGCGTCGAATTTCCTGGCCGGCCGCTCTCTCGCTCTCCGCACTCGCTCGTATCGCTGCTGCACTCTTTACGATAGCCGAGTACAGAGCTTACCGCCTCGTTCTCGCTGTCCCACGCTCGAAGCTCACCGTCGAGCTGAGCTAACACCTCATCATCACCTTTGCCCCACTTGACTTCCACCTCGCTCGGGCGCACAGAGCGAGTGTAGGCTACAGGAGCACGTATGGCCCGGAGGCGCAAGGACGACACGGTCAGCAGTTCAGCCGAAGAGGCCTTCATCAGCCAGTTCTCCCGCAGCGCTCTCAAACGTTTCGTTCGCCTCTTCCCTCTCTCCTGAGAACAGCACCACTCACAGCGCTCTTGCCCCCGCACGCAGAGGTCAATCCCGACGGATCGAAGCCTCCGCTGATCGGCGCAGGCAAAGGCTGGCAAGGCGGCGTCATCGCAGTCACCGGACCCGCCAACCCCGACCAACAGGTCCTCACGAGGGACGAATCGCTCCCGCCTCCGACAAAGGCCTCGGTCCAAAACCCGACCAGGCTCTTGCAGCAGTACAGACTGCAACAGAACAGGCAGGCAGCAGCCGCTCAGACGCAGACGCAGACGACGCCGTCCCCTCCTCCTCCCGCCAACAACGCGCAAGAACCGCCTCCTCGCCCCGCAGCTTCTGTGCCCGCTGCCCCTCCCTCCATGAGCACTCCAGCTCCACACCGCACAGTCTCCAAGCACGCTCCTCCTCCTCCGTCCGCACCCGCTCCGAAACCGCCTGCACCGACGATGAGCGCCCCTTCAGCCTGTTCACCTCCCTCGGCGCAGCCGCCGCCTCCTCCTCCTGCTCACCCGCGCCCGCCGGTCGAGAACGGCTCGGCTTGGAAGGACTATGTCGGTGATCAACCTGCCGACACCGTTCAGGTACGTTCGGAGGGGCAATGGTGACCCCTTTCGAGGCTTTTCGAGAAAAATGGCCGAATCCTGACTTTTTGGTTTGCCTTGCCCACCTCCTCTCCGTGTCCTGAATGAATCCCTCCGAACGCTTCGCCACATACTTCTCACCTCTCCGCGCTCGGCATGCGTCCGAGTACATAGCCGATCCGAAACTGGGCGCAAGGCCGCTCCGACTTTACCGCCAAAAACAAGTTCAAAGCGCCTCCCGTCCGCCGCGGTGGAGTTGCTGCTGCTACCGCTGCCGCCGCTACTACAAGGTCCCCGAGCATGGTCACAGACAATGGTGCGGCGGCGGCGGGGTCGGGACCGAAGCCGACGCCGAGGGTCAAGACGGGCGCGGCGGGCACCCACAACGAAACGCACTTGTCGAAGTGGGCGACGGCACCTGCTCCCTCTGTCCCCGCCGCTGCTGCTGTTGCGCCGTCTCCTCCGCCCGCCACCGTTCCCGCGAGCACGAGCAGGGCAGCGCCGCCTGCTGCAGCCTCGCCCACTCCACCTGCCGCCTCTGCCTCTGCTCCTCCTCCTACCCCTGCAGCGGCGGCGGCGGTGGCGGTGGACTCGACCTCCTCCTCCCCATCATCCTCCAAGGTGGTGGGGGAGGAGGAAAAGGACGCCAAAGCAGTCCCGCACCTCACCATCAACGGGATCGCTTCCGGCAGCCGGAGCAGTACTCCTGCTACTTCGTTGTCGTCGGCTCCGAGTGTCGCTCCTCCTCCCGCTCATACCGCCGACGCGGGGACTGCTCCCACGACCGACGCCGCCGCGCTGCCTCCGCCGATTCCATCGACGTCGACATTGGCATCGACGTTGAAGACGTCGCAGCCTTCGAAGACGACCGCGGCTTTCATCGCCTCGGCATCAGCGGCATCGAAATCAACCCCGCCGCCGTCTTCTCCGACGGCGTCATCGTTCAAGCTGAACGGTGCCGCAGTCGATTTCCAGATGCCGGCGAAGAAGGAGTACTGGGCACCGGATTGGGTGGAAAAGGTCAGCAGAGTTGCCTTCCATTCGCACCGAGTTTAGATGACATTGTACATCGAGGCTTTGTGGCTCTGTGGTTATGTGCGAGCTCTGACTGACACCATGAGGATTTACACTCTTCTCCACCTCCTCCTTTTTTGATTTCCTCATTCTCCGTCCTCGCACGCCCAGCCGCAGGAACGCACCAATGTCGAAGAGATGGCGCCGAAACTCGAGAAGCTGTCGATCTCGACGCCGGTTCAGAGGCGCGTCCAACAAGACAAGGTGCGCGCCCCCAAAGTCCTTGCTCCTGTTGGAGTTGTGATGCTTCCTTATGCAAGGCGGAACGAATCTGACTGGAACGTTCACGTTTCGTGCGCACAGACCCGCGCTACTCGCTCTCCGCGCGGATCGCCAATGCTCCCGCCGGCTGACCGTGCCCGGCTCGCGTCGGGTGGTCCTCAAAGGGTGAGCTCGTCAGCGCCGCGTACTAGCCTATGCACTTATTTGGCCCAGTACCGCATTGGTGCCACGACATCTTGGCTGCCAAGTGGAGCGAGCCGAGCTGACAATCTCTGTTACGACGCTCCTGGTCATTTCAGGTCAAGAAGACGCGGGAGGAACTCGACGAGCTCATGGCGCGCATGAAGCTCAAGAACGAAGAGACGCGCAAGCGAACCGAGGTGAGTCGGCAGCACTTGCTCTCATAGTGACCCATCGCGCAGGCGCACGAGTGCACGCAGAGAGAAACTTGTGAGCTGAGCTGTTGTGACACTCACAGGCTGTCGAAAAGGACCGCGCTCGGTACGAAAGCTTGCAAGCCGGGCAGCAGTACGAGCGCCCGTCGACGCTCGAGCGGCGCGTTGACGAACAGCAGGCTCGCGTTGACGACGAGGAGCAAGCGAAGCGCGAGAGGACCGCGGCGGTGAGTGCCTCTGACTGTCTCATTGCGTGACTTTTCTTCGAACGAAGTACGATGTTCGACTCACTCATGTCCGAGGTTATTGCGGTCTCACAGCTTCAAAAGGCGATCAACGAAGAACGCGCCAGGACGGCGGCTGCCAAACTCCGCGCCAAGTCGGGTCGCGCCTGGGATGCCGGCAAGGTCCCCTCCTCGTCACCGGGTCGCGCCTCTTCTCCGACTCCCCCTCCGGCCACTTCGTACCCCTCCGTCGAAGCCGAAGCGCGCGAAGCTCGTCGTCGTCGCGCCGAGGAGAACCACGAGCAGAGGGTTCCTGCTTCTCCGGCGCGCGAGATCACCGAGGAGGAAGCGGAGCGGATCCGTCGGAGGGACGGAGTCCGAGGCGACGACGGCGGGTGGGAGACGGTGGTTCACCATGAGGGGACGGGACGAGCCGAGACGGTCGTCCGGTGAAGTGTGCATGACTACGCTTGACGGGGGGCGATTGTGATGTTTTTTCCCGAACAGATTTGTTTTTCCCCGCTGGCGCCGGCGGCGCTCGTCCCTCTTGAGGGACAGGATCGCTTCCTCCTGCGCCACGATACTTTGTAGTGTTGTAGCATAGTACGCACCCCTTCGTTTTGACCCCCACTAATTCTCGACACCTGAGAATTCTTCGCGCCCTCGAGGGATTTTCCGTCTCTTTTTTGGGAGGGTGTATAGCCTTTTCGCTGGTGGAGCCTCGCGGGTCTCCAAGTTCCAAGCAGTACGTTACTCTTTGCATCGAAACAACATGGCATATGCCTGTTTTTCGGGACCTTGCCGTGAAGTTCTCGCGAGCGAGTTGGCGGCTTTCCTGTTCGCTCTCTTCTCTCCTTCATCACACGCTACTCACCTCCATATCGGTCAGGCCGAGCTTGGTACTTTATACTCGTCTAGATCGATCTATCGCGCGCCCTAAGCCGTGCCTACCCGCCCGTACGCGCCCGTCACTCACCCCTCCTCTCATCTCGCTTCGACCCTCGCGTTTCTCTCGCCGTGCAGATGGCCTCGGCGTCTCCTCCGCCGCCGCCAGACCCGAATCGACTGCGGACCAGTCCGTGCTGTGGCTCGTCGTCGAGTTCGCCGCCGAGGAACGCCCTCCGGCGGTCCAAGACGGTCGCGAACCCTGAATCTCCGCTTCGATGGAGACGAGAACCGCTCGTCGACGTGACCAACCTCGTGCTCGGCCGTGCAGGGCGTGAAATGACTGGCAGGCTACAGGTGAGCTCTCCTTCTCCTCTTCACACCTCGCGCAACACCACCCCGCGCTTGCCAGCCCTCTGCGACGCGTCGACTTTTTTCGGATGCACGCGCGACCCACTTTTTTCGGATGCGCGCGCGACCCGACGCGCGCCGTGCACTCAAGACGGCGATCCTGCCTCGACCAGTGCATATTGCGCGAATGCCGATATACAGAGGGCTGCACAGTCAAGTTGCACGGGTTAGAGAGGCGGTCCGCGCTCCTCAGAGCGTGTACAGCTCGCCCGGGATCGGTGCAAAGTTGGAGAAAAACAACGCAGATGGCGGCTCCGTCGTCATCGTTCAGGCGTCGCTCGGCCCAGCATACGCAGGACAGTGGATCCAGCACATGTGCTTACACCGTGATCAAATAACGCGTACAAGAGTTTTTCTCTGGCCAAGCCTCGCTGACTTTCCGCCGTCCCGTGACGAAAACAGCGTCTCCCTTCCGTCGAACCGTCCCCGTTCGACGACGCGTCCGAAGCTCCGGAGACGCCGACGCGGACCGCCAACCGGCCACTGCCGCTCAGGAGGACTCGTTCAGCCTTGCCGCAGATGGCGGGCGAGGCATCATCGTCGCCTTCCCGTCCTGCGCCGTCCCTCAGAGCTATGCCGGCCGACGGCCTCGACTCGCCTGTCGCCTCTGCTTCGATGACGGCGACGACGAGGGAACTTCGCCCGCGCACTCGTCCCGCAGTCGCGAGTCATGAGACGACCCGTCGGGCTGCGCGGAGTCGTGTTGGCAGTGGCGGCGGCGGCGGCAGCGGAACTGGTCCGCCCCTCCCGCCACCCAGGATCGGAACGCCGCTGGCTCGGCGTCGCACCTTTGGAGGGCTCGACTCGCTCTCACCCGTGCACGAAAACTATGACGCCTCTGAGCTCAGCCCTCCGCGTCCGACGACGCCTTTGACGCGCAGCAGGAGCGAAGCGGGCATCGATGGCGGCGGCGGGATCTCGAGCGAGGCGCCGAGCTCGTCTGGACCGAGTGACTCTACGCGCAGGCTCAGAAGGCGCCGCACGACGGAACCGACTTCGTCGTCGTCCTCTTCTTCGTCGTCGTCGACTGCTCCCACAAGCACTGTGCGCTCATCGGCGCGTAAAGGTCTTCGCTAGTCGGGATCAGCTCCGCTCCTTCGCATATCAACTCATTGAACGCTTCACTCGCCCGCCTTTGATACACGTCTGGCACGTTCAACTTATCGCTTCGCTTGCTCGCTTTCAATTTTGCCTGATACCCGTGAGTTGCGCACGGATCTGACCCGCGAAAACTCGAGCGAATTCGCTCACAGTGCGCATCCCTTCCCTCTCGCAGATTTTGAGTTCGCTACTCTTATACCCCACCTCGATACCGTTTTCTCTCCCCCTTTACAGACATGTCGTACCACTCGTTTTCACCCTCGCCTTTGCGATTGCAACCTCATACCCATGAGTCGTGTTTTCTCCCTACCTTGAACTTTTCACGTGTCCAAATCGTTTTCGGCGAGACTATGCGGCAACTCGCCGTCGAGATTCTATGAGCGACTGGATCGGAAAGCGGCTTGCTGGGCGAAGGAGATTTCTCATGGCTTTTAAGCGAGATCTTCCAGTATCACCGAGAAAGGTCTCTCTTCTCGGAACGCTCAAACGACCGATGCGAGTTGAGAAGAAAGATTTCTGGCAATACTATTGCGAGCGAACGACAGACTGGTCGTGCGATACGAGTACGGATGTGAATGTGCAGAGAGGATTTTGAGCTTCAAACGGAGACAGCGCGACGAGAGGAAAAAGTAGCGGAGTTGGGAGGAGAAACGAGTTTTTCGTGTGGTGCGCAGCGCAAGGAAGGGGAGGGGGGGGGGGGGGGTAAGAGGGAGAGACGCGCGCGCAATCAAGACGAGTTTCGAGCCAATCGCAGATTTTGACCTTCCTTAGAAGAAGCGGGCGTTGGCGGCGTCAAAGTCCTTGGCGTTGGAACCGTACGCGCCGCCGTACGGCGAAGCCTGAGCCTGCTGCTGCTGTTGCTGCTGCTGGGCCTGCTGCGGCTGCTGGCCGTACGGCGACGAAGCGCTGGCGTACTGGGGGTAGCCGGCGCGCGAGGCCGAGCTGCCGGCGGCCATCGCGGGCGAAGCGGCCGGGCGCTGCTGCTGACCCTGCTGCTGCTGGCCCTGCTGACCCTGACCCTGCTGACCCTGACCGGCCTGCTGCTGCGGCGCGGCGGCGGCGGCGGGGCTCGAGGCGCCGTACCCGTACGGGTAGCCCTGGAGCGCCGAAAAGTTGGGCGGGACCTGCTGCGGGAACTGGTTGAACCCGTAGTACGCGCCGTAGGGGTTGTACGCGGCGGCGGCGTAAGGGTTCATGTTGTAGAAGCTCTGCTGGTGAGGCATCTGCTGCTGCGTCGGCTGAGCCGGCTGCGACTGCTGCGAGCCCTGCTGGCCGACCTGCGAGGCGGAAGCAGACTCGTCCGGACGGGTCGGCATCGGCGAAGGAGCCTGGTAGCCCGATCCCGGAGTCGAGAGCTGGCCGTAGGCGTCGTAGAAGCCCTGCAGAGTCACAATCGGAGGGGGGAAAGTCAGTGATCCGAGGAAAACGATTCTTGCCAGGTCCGTGCAGAACTCACCATGGCGCGCATCGAGTCCTGCGAGTAGATGGCCGAGTAGTCGGTGGCCTGCGAGCCGAACTGCTGGCCGGGAGCCTGCTGCTGCGGGACCGAGTTGAACGCGGCGTACGGGCTCTGGGCAGCCTGGTGACTCGGCGCCGGCGAGTGCGAGTGGGCGCCCGGGTGCTGGAAGTACGGCGAAGAGACGGCCTGAGCCTGGTCGACCGGCTTGTTGTACTGCGCTGAGGCGCCGTACGAGCCGTCGTCGTGCTGCTGGGCCTGCTGCTGCTGGCCGGGAACCTGCTGCTGCTGCTGCTGCTGGCCGGGCTGCTGACCGTACGGCGACGGCATGCCACCGTACCGCGGGAAGGGCGAAGCGGCCGAAGCCGGCTGCTGCTGCTGAGGCTGGGTCTGGAAGAGGTTGTGGGCCGGCTGCGAGAAGGCGTTCTGGGCCGACTGGTCGTGCTGCGGCTGCTGGAAGCCCTGGTACGAAGAGTGCTGCGGCTGCTGGTACTGCTGCTGCTGGTATTGCTGCTGCTGGTACTGCTGGTGCTGCGGCTGCTGGTGCTGCTGCTGGATCGGGGCACCCATCGGCGGCTGACCCGGAATCGCAGACTGCTCCAGCGCGCCAGTCTGCTGCGGCTGCTGCTGCTGCTGCTGTTGCGGCTGCTGCTGCTCCTGGGACTGCTGCGGCTGCTGTTGCTGCTGCTGTTCCTGGGGCTGCTGCTGCTGCTGCGACGGGACCGAGCCGAACGAGGGCTTGGATCCGTCAAAGAGGTCGAGCGAGCCGAACTGGACGCCGACGCGGTCGACCGAGGTAGCCTGACCGGGGAGGACGACCGCTTCCTGCTGAGCGCGCTTGGGCGGGAGACCGGGCGGGGCAGCACCGGTGTACTTGTCCTGCTGGCCGGGAGCCTGCTGCTGCTGCTGTTGCTGCTGCTGCTGGGGAACGGCCGACGAGTTGACGTCGATAGGGCCAGCAGTGGCGATGTCGTTCGGCGGCAGGTGCGACTCGACCTCGCGCTTGTCGGCGGCGTTGGGAGCCTGCTGGTTGGCAGCGACGATCGAGTCGGCCCAACCCTCACCAACGGCGAGGGGAGCCGGCGACGGCACAGCGGCGGCAGCGGCCGGGGTCGAGCCCCACGGGTCGTACGACGGAGCGGACGACTGAGTTTCGGGAGCGGTGGTGGCAGAGGGGGTGGGGAGAGAGATGGTCGGAGCGGCGGCGGAGGTCTCTTCGACGACGGGAGCGGCAGACGGGGCCGAAACCGGTTCCGGAGCCGGCGCCTCGGTGGCGGCGGCGGTGGTAGTAGGGGCGTCGGAGGAAGTCGCAGCACTCGCGGCGGGGGCAGCCGGAGCGACGACGGGAACGGCGGGGGGGAGAGCGGCCGCCGGCTTGGGCGGGGAAGCGGGCCTGGCGATCTGAGCCCACGACATCTTGGTGCCGGGGACGATAGTGCGGCTCGCCGACTTTTGCGGCGGCGCCGGCTTCGACTCTTCAGTCGCAGCCGGGGTAGCCTCGGTCGCGGCTGCGGCAGTCTCTCCCTGCGATTGCGCCGGAGCAGCGTCCGCCCAAGTCGCCGGCGTGCTCGACGCCGTCTCGTCAGCAGACGCAGCCGGAGTAGCAGCCGCCGCCTCGGACGAAGTGCCGAGCCTCTTGGCCCAGGCGCCCGTCGGAGTCGGAGCCGGAACGAACGACGACGGGGTCGACGAGTTGACGTCGTCGGCCGCCTTGTCGCCTCCCGTCGCCTCAGTCGCAGCACCGTTGACCTGAGCCGTCGCCGCAGCAGCCGGCGCACCACCGGCAGCAGGGAACGCCGCGCGCGGCACCCCGTTGACGCCGATCGCACCGCCCCGACCGCCTCGTCCACCACGGATTCCACCACGTCCGCCGCGAGCGCCCTCTATTTCGGGGCACGATCGATTGTCAGCGAGAGTGTCCGCGGGCGGGTTCGGTGCGCGCAGAGAGAAGACGCACCGAAACCACCACGACCGCGACCGGCGAAACCGCCGCGCTGCGACGCCGACACGGCGGGGACGGGGGGAGCAGCTGCGGCCCTTTCCACCTTCTTGTCCTTCCTAGTCTTGACAGCGCCCCACTGCTGCGCGAGACCTGTAGGCGTGCGAAGATACCAAGTCAACCTTCCGCGTCAGGCGGCGGAGAACAAGAGGTCGCACGAGCGAGGGTGGGTGCGAGCCCCACACGCGCGGTGGACAGCGAGAGAGCAGCCTTACCCTCCGACATCCGTACGATCGCGACCTCTACATCGCCGTTGGCGTCGTGGATGGCGTAGAGGACGTCCTCGTCGGTCCAGTCGGGGAAGAGCTCCTTGGCGGTAGCAAGCTTGGACTGGTACTTTGAGCGCAGTTGGCGGACCTCGTCCGACTCGGCTGCGATCATAGAGTCAGTCTCGAGTGGTCCTGTCCCTGCAGGAGGCTCCGCGAGGTGCGAGAGAGCGAGCAAGGTGCACTGACCCGAGTCGAGGTCACGCGTGGTGGAAGAGTCGCCCGTCGCAGGAGCAGAAGAGCCGCCGCGTCCGCGCCGTTGCTGGGGGCGGCCAGTACCGCGAGAGAGAGATGCCATCAGGTTACACACACACACACACACGAGCCAGTAGCGAGAGCGAGACCGAGACCCCAGTTCGCCTGCTCGCCTCCCCCTCCTTCAATTCGTCCCTTCCTAATCCTAGCATTACACCCCATTACAGATACTCGACATTACGCCCTCTCGAATTCCACCGTAGGCAGCGATCAAGTTTCACACGATCTCTAGTCTACTCGCTGTCGTCTTCGTCGGAATCGTCGGAATCATCATCGTCCTGGATCGCCTCGAGGAAAGGCCGACTCGCCGCCCACAACTTTCTCCCTTCGTCGCCGCCGACCTGCCGCGCCGCCGCACTCTTGTACCACGCAAACACGGCATCGTCACTGACGACGTCGTGCTCGTAAAAGCCCTTCAACACGCGGAGCCACATCCGGACATCCCCCGGCGCGACACCGGCGTCGGCATCGCCGGCAGCGACGTACTCTTGCGCGCGGAGGACACAGTCGACCATGGCGTCGTCCGAGTCGCCCGTCAGACTCGCGATCAAACCACCCCACCGCTCGAGCGTGCCGGCCGCGCCGGCCGCGCCCCCCGCGCGGCGGAGCACGTACGGGACCACGACCGCGCGGACCTCGTTCAGAGGCACGTTGCTCGCCATCCGGAGCGTCTTGAGTTCGATCGCCGCATTGTCGACCGTGTGGCCCTCGGCGAACGACCGGTCGAGCGAGTGCACGCACTCGGTCACAAACTCGGACTGCTTCCGCTCGCCGCTGCCCGAGCCCGACGTCTCGAGCTGCAGCGTGGCGAGACCGGCGATCGCCGGAGCGGCATCCGAGTCGTATCCGGCGTCGTCGTCGGAGTCCGTAAGCGAGGCATCAGATTCGAGAGAAACGGAAGAGCCGCTCCGCGACAGACTCGAGAGCGAAGAGGACGACGAGTTGCGTCTCAGGCGGGTCACGCGGGCTCCTGCAGGGTGATCCTGCGTCAGTACTTTTATCAAAGTTGAAGCACGATTAGACTGGTGACGCACCGAGACGGGTCACGGCCAAGTTGCGAGGATCGCTTTCATCCTCGTCGTCGCTGTCCGCATCCTGGTCATTCTGATCCTCCGAAGGCCAGAGGTAACCCTGTGCCCCTTCGCCGACTGGATATAGAACAGAACATTAGCGCGCTTCTCTTACTTTTGTGGCGCTGCAGCTCAAACTCACGAGTGCAGCCTCGCGCGTCAAACTCGTCCCCGTCGTACTCTTCCAGCGAGACGCGGCATCCGCGCAACTTGGCCCCCTCTCCGATCACAGCACCCGCCGCGATCAAGCACCCCTGCTCGATCACAGCTCCGGGAGCTATCCTGACGCCTTCGCCGACGAGGCTGTCCCGGACGACGCAGCCGTCGCCGAGGACGGCGCCGGCAAAGACGTAAGAGTTGACGATCTGGCAGGAGGAACCGGTCTGCACGCTGTCGCCGAGAACCGAATGCGAGATGTACGTGTTGGGGCCGATGCGAGACGAGGTGCCGATCAGCGACGTGGAAGAAATCTTGCAGGTCCTGTTCGAACTCACAAAGCATCGTTAGTCAGATTAAACGTAGAAGGACGTCGCTGAGTCGGGATCCCACCTCGACAGATCCACATCCTTGCCGTAGTACACGCGAGCTCTCCGTTGCTCGTACCGCGCCGAGCAGTTCGGCATGTTCTCATCCGGCGCCATCGGGTACGCCTTGCGAGCGAGGATCGCCTTGCTCATCGCGTCGTACGATTTGGTGTTAGAGACGGAGAACGCCCATGCCGGCGCGCGGGCACTCCCCTGGAGAGAAGCCGGAGTCGATTCGAGGATGGTGCAGCAGATGGTCTTGCCGAGGAGGTCGGACGTGAGCAAGCCGTTGACGAAATCGGGGTAGAAGAACTGGTAGTCAAAGTTCTCGGTAAAGAGCGGTGCCACCTGCACGGGCGATAGCTTCGTTAATGACTGACTCCGCGGGAGCGAAAGCCGCGAAAGGACTTGCCTCCGAGCTGCAGATGACTGCGCCGACCGCTTCGAGATCCGAGCGTGCCCGCAATTCGGTTCCGTTGCCAAGGGCTTCTCGCGGAATGGTGAAGTTTTTAATCTTTGGGAAGAGCAAAGACTCCTCGTAGTGCAGAAGCTGCGCGTCTGGAGTCAAGGTGTGTACGGCGAACGTCGCGTGGGTTCTGTCACAGGGAGACCGTCAGCCTTGCTATTGAGGACCACTCGTGCCGGAGATTCAGACTTACTGTTTCGTGATCGGTCGGACGATGCAGCTCATGGAAAGGTTCGGGTCCTTCAAGCGGCGATCGGTAAATTGCTGAACCTTTTCCTTCAAGTCGACATTCCCGACGTAGCCAGCTTGGACGACCAGGTAGTCGGCCGGTGCGAGGATCTGCAGCGAGTCAACCTCCCGCAAGACATCTCCCGGCGTGAGAGCCTTTGTCGGCCGGACCACGATCGACATTTCGGCGCCGGGAGACATGAACGAGGAAGTCCTGCGGTCGAGGCGTCGCAACGAGGTCAGTCGGTCCTTGCTCGCCCGTGATGCGGCGCTGCCTACTCACGCAAGCCAGTCTCGAACTTGTTCGACACCGTCGTGCACGAAGAGGAACGCCTGTTCGACGCCGGAAGCCGAAAGCGATTCGAGAGTCCAAGCGAGCAACGGGACATTCAGCAGCGGGAGGAGGCACTGCCGACGTGCAAGAGGTTAGCTTACGTATGCACATTCAAGGCATCTCGTCTTGGCAGGAGATTCTCGAGTTGACTGTTCGCAAAAGTCGAAAAACGAGAACAAGATTGCTCCGTCACGCACCCAGGGCCGCTGTTCTCCGCCGACCTCGAGATCGTCGTACTCCTCATCTTCCGTACGCTTCCGCCGCACGAGCGGTCCCCAGCGTTCCTCGTCGCCCCAGCCATCGCAGACGACGATCGCCTGGAACGGGTGTTCCGTCTTGGTGTCTTCGGTCTTCAAGCCTTTCGACGCCATTGTTTGGAACTGTCTCGGCCCTGTGCACGGCCGCGAGCTGCGCCGCGGATCAGGGAGAAAGCGAGTGTACGGGGCAGCCAACCTGCAGGCGAAAAACAGGAGCTGACCAAATGTAATGAAGCCAATACAGATGAAAGGCTAATCGGAGAATACAAATGGCCTCCTTTCTCTCCAGGGAGCTATAGTCCTCTCTTGGCGGCTCCTTCGCTGATCCGAGTCAATCCGCGATATGATATGATATGGCAAGTTAGGTTTACGAGGCCTGCCCTGACTTGTCCTGCATCGTTTCTTGCTCCTCGTCTTTCCGCCGCCGCTCTCGCCTCGTCGCTTTCCTCGGGCGAAACACCTCCGTCAGGCCGAGCGCCTCATCGACGCCATTGGCCTCTCGAGCCGCAGTGTGCGCTTCAGCGCACCCGTCCGGCTTGACGCGGATCTCGGGCATCCGCTCGACGGTGCGATCGTAACGCCACTTGGTCGTCGCCTTCTCGAACGGCTTGATCTTGCCCCCGCGCAAAAGCCGTCCTTCCCGCTCGACCGTCACTGCTCGATCGACGTCGCCCGCCCAGCGTGCCTCCTGTCCGAGCTCGCTCGGACGACGCTCGCAGAGGCGTTCGAGCCAAGCGCCGACCTCTTTTTGCGCGGAGGCGCCCGAGATGGTCGACTGCATGCTCGCAAAGGTGTGAACGCCGTCGACCCAAACTTGGTGTTGAACGTCGTTGCCGGGATCGGCAAGTCGGACACGACGAGCAAAGACCGTCTGCTCGTCGCGCAAGCGCTCGCAGCCGCCCGTGTGAATGAGCGTCGGGGGCAAGTTGCGAAGCGCCGACAGCGGGGCGAGCACCGGACTGACGTATGGATGTATGACTTGCTCGTGGAAATCGCGCATAGATTCCTCCGTGGTCGGCCAAACAGGCGAAACGTACAGGCGCGGCGGATGTAAAGGCTCCGTCTCGCTGTCGATCGTCAAGAAGTCGTGATTCTGCGTCGTTGGAATCGTCAGTCTCGGATCCGGCGCTCCAGCATCTCTCCCTCGGGACGAGACTGACCCGGTTTTCGTGCCAGCTCTCGAAGCTGGTCGTCAAATCAAGCCACGGGCTCAGCAGCATCAGAGCGCCGACTTGCGCAAAGCCTTGGTCCCGCAAGAACATTGCAAGTTGGACCACGATACCGCCGCCGGCCGAGTCGCCAGACAGGATAATGTCTGATGGCGGCACTTTGATGTCTGCACAGAAGGGTATCCGTCGACGGGAGTCAGCGTTAGGTCAGCGCTAGCGGGCGTATGCGTTCAGCAGACCCTCTTCACCTTCTGTGAGATAGTAGTATGCCGTCATTGCGTCCAGTAGGGACTCTGGAAAGACCGATTCAGGTGCCAGTCGGTAGTCTATACCTGCCGTTTTGCACATTGAAATTTAGCAATGGAGTTTCAAGATGTCGCTGGACACGCACCGCCGATTGCCGGATGACTCACTGTAGACGCGACACCTTGTCATCATAGAGACCTGCCCGTTGCACTCGCGGTAACCACGCAGGTCTTGTAGAACGTGGGCTCCACCGTGCAAGTGCAAGATGACCTGCGGTCGGGGCGGCGGTCCGGCCGGATCGAGAAGCCATTCGGCGAGCACCCATTCTCCCTATGTACGGGTCACCCGTCGGAGGATGATCAACAATGCCGGTCATTCTCACGCCGAGTTAAACAAAGAAACGTACCCTGAGCACTCTCTTCCCTGTTTCTCTTTGCGCAACCTCTTTCAAGACGCCTTCCTGCGGTCGTCTTGGCACAACTATGTCGTGTCTCCAGATGGTGCCTCCCCTAACTTTGTCCGGTTTGACCGCCGAAAGAGGGTCGACGAAGCGAGTTTTGCGGATTTGACGGATCAGGTCGTCGCGCGTTGCGGGCGGATGCTTGGAGAACTTGTGGCCGGCCTTGAGGATCATTTCGCGGGCCATGCGGGTCGTGATGGACAGAGTGACGGACCATGTCGGCGACGGCGCTGGCGACGAGGGAGCATGGCAGTCGAAAGTTACGTACTCGGTGACTGCCTTTTTCAACCTACGGAAGACAGGGAAATGCGACTCACGTCCGCGGATCCAATGCTGTAGAGCCACGGGCACGGCTACACGAAGCGCGGTCGCTCCGACAACGCTGCAAAGAGGAGGCCGCGAGCATCAGCCTTGTGTCCGCTGGCACGTGCAAGTGGGTCTGCGCACGCTTTGGTCTTTCTGCCGGCTTTAGGATGTAGCTCCTCGACGGGATCCGTTGCGCTGGGTGGCATGGCGCAGTAACATCGGCAGGAAAGAGCGTACGGCGACCGAGAAGACGCCCTCCAAATTCGGCCTCTTGCTGCGTTGCAGGTCGGTCGGGGTCGGTCTCGCCTCCACTCCGCCTCGTCAGAGGGATCGTCCGAAGGTGCTGAGCCAGCAGCAAACCCATTCTATGTCCAACCTCGTCCCTTGGTCCTTTCGCAACTCGTCGCAGCCCGACGTAGCGTCTCCGGAGTCCGCCTCGCCGTCGGTCTCATCACCTCGACCCGCGAGTGCAGCGCCGGTGATCCCACAAGCGCTGTATACCGAATGCCAGACCTGTCGGATCACAGGCACAGCGACCTTTTCCGCCGTAGGAGTGTACGCCTTGACCGTCGCGAGGTCGCAAGCCAAGACGAGGGTCGGCCAGTCGGTCGCAAGCGCAGCTGGACTCGGCAAGTCGAGTGCCCAATATGCGTGGTCCACTCGTGCTGACTGGCTCTTTACAGGCTTCTTGGCGGTTGCAGCGGCACGATGGAGCGCCTATTCGCCGCCGCCAGCGGAGGTTGAAGTCGGTGACTCGTCGCAAGCATGAAGCACTCTCTACTCCGCGTCCAGGCGCCATTCAATCGCAAACGCAAAATGTCGCGCCGTCTGTCCAGCTGTTCTCCACCGGCAAGAAGACGGTCACCGACTCCTGCGAAATGTCGGCAGAGACCGACGGGCAAAGGCCTCGCAAACGGGACTCGCTGGGCTCTCTGAATCTAGCTCGGCGCATGGCATGTATTGTTACCAACGACATGTGCGCGAGGGTCAAGGCAGTACTCCGCTTGTGGACGCAGCGTAATCCTTTTCAGCAGCGGAACACAGATCTACGCAACAGACACTTCCTCGATCGTGGCGTGAATTTTGTCAGCGATGACCATTCCTGTCGCCGCATGCTGGATGTGAGCCTTTCGCGAGCATGGGACCACGACGGACCTCGGGAAAACGCTCACCTTCTGGTGCACGCGAGGGGAAGTTGAAGCAAGCGCAGCTTCCTCCATACGCTGTTTCAACATCTCCATATCAAAGGGTGAGTTGGTACGCTCTGGCCCTCGCCATGGCGAAGAGGTTTCCGTTGACTCCACCCCTGAAGACGCTCCTTCGAGCCGACTGAGAGTCCGCGAGTGGAACGTGGGAGCTGTCTCCGTGCGAGCGGAACTTCCTCCCGCCGAGGTGCTCCCACGGCCCGGAGTGCCATGGGAAGACCTGCGACCGTGAGAGGGAGAACGTCTGGCAGAAGCCGGAGAAGGGCTGCGCGAGCTTGATAGTCGCTGGCTAGACGTCCGCGTCTCGCTGCGAGGGTTCGTGCCGAAATTGGGCAAAGGACGGCGCTGACGAGGGGAAGAACCCAACGGGGCATCAGGGAACATCTTCTGAAGGTCGCCCCGGCCATCTCCCCATGCGGGACGCGGCCCCACCGAGGAGAGCCGTCTGCTGTTCCTGTCTGCCGGTCGGTGACAATGCCCGAAGGGAAAGCTGGCGGGCCGGTGATCGCGATAAGTCTGTCGGCAGGGAATGGCAGAATAGCTGCGTGAAGTCGACGACCGGTGACTGGACGTCGCCCTCTGGAGGTGAGCGTTGATCGCCGCTGCATCGGCCAAAGCCCCTTCGAGGTCGAACGCATCGGAGATTGGCGGCGGCCTCCCTGGCGGGCTTGCGTAGCTTAGAGTTTGGTGTATGTCGTACCAACAAGACAACTCGGTGTAAAACTCACGGAACGCGGGGGGAAGCAGCGGGCTTTCCGGCGGAGTGCTTAGGTAAGATTCGCGACGATTGGGCACTGTGGAATGTTCCAGGCGTGGTGTGCCACCATGTACATCGCGTGCAGCGTATGATATACCGAGTCCTTCCGGAGGAAGCCCGGATACGTGTTTCGTCCACTCGTTCGCAGCTTCCTCGGCTCCGTCCCACTCGGGGTCACTGGACTCGCCTGCGTCCAACTCGGCATGCTCATGCCAACGCGCGAGTCGGTCGATGTACTTCCGGAGTGGGGCGCTCAGCTCCGGAGTAGGGGAGCGTGCCCGGTTGCCGTCTTGAGGAAACCGAGGCTTCGGTGGCGAAGGACGGTGGTAGCGCCTCCAGTACTTGCGAGCCTTCTCGCGCGACCTAGACGACGCGTGCCGATCTGACATTGTCTGCCAAATGGACCGTGAGTGGAGGGGATAAGAGGGGCGGGGAGAGTTGGCAAGCAAGATTGTCAGTCGTCTCGGCTTGTCCGCGGACCACCTCCTTCGACATGCATCGTGTGGTCGAAGCACGTACCGCGTGGGGGACGTACCGCATCAGCGATGGCGCGATAAGGCGTCTGTAGCCGCTCGAGGTGACAGATAAGCCGGATGTGCCGTCCGGATAAACGATAGTGGTCTGAGAGAGACGGTTGTCAGAAATCTCGTCGAGTCGTTCGACGTGAAAAAAGCCGGACTGTAGAGTCGCGTGAAGTGAGAGAGCTTTTGTGACGGTGAAAGAGAGCAAGTGGTGGCGCAAAAGCGTGGTCGATAGGAAGAAGAGGTCAAGCGGGAAAATGTCGAGCGTCGTCGCACAGCGCTCTGCGAGCGGCTCGCGAGCACGGAGAGAGAGATCAGCTGAATTACAGCCGTATACTTTCTACTGAGAGCTTCCTCCAACGTCGTCTGCTTTGGGGTTGAGAGGCGCGACTGAGTCGGCCAGCGGCGCAGGCGGCGGCGGCGCCTTTTCGTTCACAACATACGGAGTGTCCGCTTCGCCCGCTGTCGGACCTTCCTCCACCTCGAGTTCAAGCTCGAGGTCTGGATCTGCATCATCATTGTCGACGGGCGAGACGAGGAAATCGGCGGGTTTCGAGGCGTTGCCGTTCAGAGCCGAAGCCGGGTCGAGCGCGTTGTTGTTGTTGTTGTTCGGCGACGAAGGCGCGGCCGACGAGACGGGTGCGTCGGCGTCGATGACGGGCAACTCGGTCGTGATCGGTGGTGGCGGGGACTTGATCTTGTCGTCGTCCAAAGAGGGTTGACCATTCGCCACCACAGCGGAAGGGACGAGCGTCGCCGACGCCACCGCCGACGGGACCTTGGCAGGACTCGGTTCGACGTACTCCCTCCCCTCAATCTTGGCCACGAGTTGCTCGCACCTCCTCCTCGCCTGCTTGACCCCATCCGCGACGAGTCTTTGCTCCCCTGCCCGTCCACTCTCGACGAGTTCGGCATAGACGCCCGTCTCGAGCGCTTCCGAACACCAAGTGACGACCCCTCGTCCGAACCAGGCCACCGCAGCCGCGACGGCTCTCCGTTCCTCGTCTCGTTCCTGAGCGATGGTCCGCTCATCCGCCGAGAGGAGACCACCGTCGTTCTCTCCCGGATTGGGCGACACAAAGCCCCCTGGCGAGTTGAGCAACGGCGTCGACGCGATCGCCGCGAGCCACGCGTCCGTGAACGCCGACAAGACTTGGGTCGCCCGATCGAGTTCGATCGCCTGCGCTCGGCGAAGGGGCGTGTACAGCGAGACGGGCGGCAGCAAGCGGAGCGAGTTGAGCGCCGTGGCGTGTGCGTTGAGGAAGCGCGCCAAGGGAGGGAAGAGGGCGATCGACGGACTCGGTTGGTGGTGCCAAGTGACAGTCGGGGGCGAATCGTAAGAAGTCGGGGGTGGGGGTGTCGGAGTCGACAAGGCGGTCGAGAGACCCTCGGGCACGACGAGCCAATCCGTCAACGGGACGCGACCGCTCCGCCGTGCCTTGGCAGCCGTCATGATCGCCCCTCCCGAATGACCCCACGCGTCCCTCCACTCCTTCTCCCATTTGCGTCCCGCCGCCTCCCATTCGAGGGCGACGATCCTCCCGATCCGGAGTTCGACCCGCTCGCGGAGCTGGATCACTTGCCGGAAGTCGAGCCCGTAGCGCGCGAACGAGTGAGAGCAGTACGTGAGCTGAGTGACGAGGGACGACAAGGCCGAGGACGAGTTGAGTCCGCCGATCGCGCGTGCGAGGACGGTCGAGAGCGAGTCGAGCGCCGAGGACAGGAACAGGTGCAACGGCGCCGTCGACGAGAGCGCATGGGATCGCAGAAGCGTCCCGTTCGAGTCTTGTTGCGCCGGTTTGACGCCGCTACCCGAGCCGAGAAACACCTCGGCGTACATCGTGATCGTCTCGCCGACAATCTCTCGCCACACCTCGATCCACCTTTTCGTCCAGCGCGCCCGCTCATCATTCTCCTCCGCCGAGACTTGCAAATCTTTTTTGCCGCCGCCGGCAGCGGCGGCGGCGGGGTCTTCGCCGAGGAGGTGGATCCCGGCGGCGGCCATTTGGGCTTCGACGCCTCCGAGTTCGCCGCGGAGGCACTTCCACCTCGCGACGAGGAAGACGACCCGCAGGGCATCTTCATCAAGCTCGGTCGGAGGATTGGGTTTCGTGGGAGGCGTCCGCTGAGCCTTGTGCCCATCGACTGCGAGGCCGCGTTCTGCGATCCGTCGCAGGACGCCGACGGCTCGGACCGCCCCCGGCAGTTTCAGGTTCCGCTGGACGAGGCTCTCGAGGACGCGAGTTCGCAGACTCAGGAGCGCAACATTGACCTCGCCTCGAATGCGGTCGAGCAGGACCCGCGCCCCGCGACCGTCTTCAAAGTCTTGCTCGTCCTCTCCTGCGTCGTTGGCGTCGGGAGCGGCGCCGGAGGAGCTGAAAGAAGTGGCGTTGGCGAGCAAGCGCTTGTGCAAGTTTTCGAGTCGGGTCGCGACGTCGATCGCTTCGGACCAGTACCCGGCACGGACGCAGGCGTCGACGACGCTCGGGGCGTCGAGCAGTTCCTCGACTTGGCCGATGCGGTCGCGCACGCGGGCCATGCGTTCTCGCTTGTCGCGGACCGAGTGGATCTTGGACCCGAACGCGGTGGCGGCGAGTTCGAGCGACGAGGTCGAGTCGAGCAAGGCCGAGAGCGAGTCGGACAGGGTGGTGAACAAGGCCGAGATGGATTGCGCGGCGGCGTGGGATTGCAGGAAGGCCGAGTAGCGCGTGTAGGCGAGGGAGGAGAGGTCCTGGTTGAGGGCGGTGGATTGGGACGCGAGCGTCGCCGGGAGGGATTCGATTTGCGAGAGGGGCTGCGCGAGGAGCGAGGCGAGGTAGGGCGGCGCGGCGGGATGAGACAGCAACGCTTCCGGTGAGGTTGTGACTTGGAAAGGAGCCTGTACTGGACTCTTGCCGCCGCCGCCGCCGCTGGCTAGTCCCTTGATAGGTTTGTTGGTAGTCGCTGGTATCGCGGCGGCGGTGGGTTCGACCCGGGATCGAGCTGCGAGTGACTGGGCAGTCGACAAGAGCAGCGAAGCGAGGGACGGGATCGGTTCTGCGGCCTCATCGTCGGGCGTGGTCGTCCCATCCGTGGCAGGGTCGGCTGGCGGAGGCGGCGGGAGCGCGTCGAGCCGGTACGCCGAGGTCGAGGCCATTTGCATGGTTCGGCTGTCGTTTCCTCGCGTCTAGTCTGTGTGTATGACTGCGTCAGGGACGAGTCGAGGGAAGGGTGGTCGCGGTGCGGAGGAGGAGGAGGAGCGAGACTGACCTGACCAGAGACGGCCGTGCGAGCGCAGTCCTGCCAGATACGCGTGCGCAGACGGTCCTCGCGTGTCTGTGCCTTGCGCAGGCCAACAAAGAGCTGCCGCGTGTCGCGGTTGTTGACAGAGAGTCGTGGCCGTGGCTTGCCCCACCTCGCAGCTCTCTCTCCCATCCAACCTCGACTCGCACAGGCTGGTGCTGGATCATCACAAGCGGGGTAGACAACGTGCACCGCGAGTTCCTACGGGCGCTGTCGAATCGCTTCCATGGCCAGTGCCGTCACATCTCTGGCCCAAAGTTCAACACGTCTCCACGAGATGAGAGAGAGAGAGAGAAGAAAGCGGGAGACACGTGCCTCGTTCGATCGCGCACGCGAGCATAGAGTCACCTCGTACAACAGAGTCACCGCTCTAGTGGATCTGACCTGGCCCAAGTCGGGAGCGAGAGACAGAGGTGACCCCCTCCTCTCCCAGAGGGTTCGCTCCTCCGCCTTGCCAGAGCCACGCCCACGCGAGCATGTCGCGCGAGCCGGGCGTGCAGCTCCCCGTACCTGCAGCTGCAGCAGCTCCGTCGAGTAAAGCTCTCGGCAAGCGCCGCCTCGACGACGACGAGCCCTCTTCTTCGGGTGCTGCACCACAACAACAAGCGACCCTCGCGCAGGCAGTCCAGAAGCGTGAACGCAGAGTCACCAGGAGCTCGAGAGGACAACAAGCTACGGCAGAACCAAGCAGTCCGGGAAACTCGACGGACGGCGAAGGTGCGCCCCGTTCCTTCCTGCTCGTGGGAACCTCCGCCAACCTCGTTCCCCCTTCTAGGACATGCCCAACCGAGGTACTTGCCCGCCCGGACGAGAGTTCGCCTAGTCTCGAAACAGCCCCCGAATCTCGTCCCCTTTCAGACTATCGCACAGTCCTCCTCGGCTGCAGCCGCCGCGACTTTGACTTCTAGCAGCAGCGCAACCCCGAACCACAAAGAAGCCGGGAGCCAAGAGTCGATCAAGTCGGAGGAGGGAACCGCAGCCCAGACGACTCCCGCCGAGAAGCCGTTGTTCCGTCTCCTCGACGAGACGGAACTGTTGCCGCCTCGCGGGACTCGCCATGCCGCAGCCGAGGTGCGCCTCTCTCCCTCCCTCGCTTCGAATCTGTCCCGGGAAGAAAGAACTGACTTGACCGACCCCCTCCCCCAATCACCCTGACCAGATCGACACCTCGGACGCGTTCTACCACCGCC
The DNA here is from genome assembly GCA_001541205.1 of Rhodotorula sp. JG-1b. Taxonomy (NCBI): domain Eukaryota; kingdom Fungi; phylum Basidiomycota; class Microbotryomycetes; order Sporidiobolales; family Sporidiobolaceae; genus Rhodotorula; species Rhodotorula sp. JG-1b. The sequence goes on along the minus strand of KQ954482.1, from coordinate 236,723 downwards.
TGCACCGCTACCCCGAAGTGCTCGAGAAGCGCGCCGCCCGCCTCGAGCGCGAACGCCTGATCCACGAACGCTCGAAACTCATCAACGAGCTCGAAGAGTTGCGCGGCAGGACCTGGGTCTATGCGGGCACGAGCGCGGGCGGGAGGGCCGAGGCGGAGCGGCAGAGGCGGATCAAGGCCATGGGCGAGAAACTGGCCAGGTGAGGACGAGGGAGTTCGGACCGTCTTTTTGCCTTGTGGACACGGCGCGGGCGTGTGCCACGGACTGTTTACGGATGGCTGACTTGTCTGCGACGAATTCGCCGCAGGTACGACGCCTTGCTGCCGAACCAACCGCGGAAATCCAACTTTCTCAACCTCGCCGGAGCCGGAGCCGTCCCGGGTCCCTCCAACCCCATCGCCGTGGGCCGCGACACGCGCACCGCCTCCCCTTCCCTACACGCACCCGCTCCATCTCGACCGCGAACTTTCAGCAGTCATGCTGCATCCCGGCCGGCCGAGTCGAACCCGCCGCATGCGCGACCTTCGACGCCCGTCTCGGCGGCGAGCGTCTCCGACTCGAACGGCAACAAGACTACCATCCGGATCAAGTTCGGTCCACCCCCCACAACAGCCACCACCACCACCACCGCCGCCAACCATCCTCCTTCTTCCCGTTCCTCTTCTGCGCGTCGTGACAGTACGAAGACGACGGCGGGGGAGTACGACCTCGACCGGTACACCGTCAAGGGCGAATTGCGCAAAGGTCCCAAACGGGACCGCAAAGCCGAACGCGAGCGCGCTGAAGAGCGGCGCAAACTCGGGCTCAAACCGAGGTCGAGCATCGACAAGGCGACGGCGCAGTTGCGCGTGGGCACCTCGCCAGCGGTGTCCACGACGACCGCGACCGTGACTGCGACGGGTACGAAGGTGCTGCCTCCGCATCGGAGTCCGGCCAAGCGCGGGAGGAGGTCGAGCCGAGCGGGGGTGTCGTACGCCGAGACGGACGATGACGACGACGAGGACGACGACGACGAAGAAGAAGTCGACGAATTGGACGATGACGAGGATGCTATCCTCGCGAATGGCACTGGAGCTGACGCGAATGCCCGACAAGGGACGTCAAACATAAACGCCGCCGCCGCTCCTGCTCGCGCCAAACTGGTCCGGAAACGCCTCCCCGACTCGTTCTTCCACTCGGCCGCCCTCCGAGACGCCGTCATGGCCTCCCACCACCACAACCCCACCAACGGTTCCAACGGCTCCACCAACGCCGCCGCCCCGCGGCGCCGCGCCTCCTCTCGCGTCTCGTACGCGTTCGGCCAACGCCTCCCGGACCAAGCCCTCGTCCGACAGGTCGAGTTTGAACCGCACGGGGGCGTCTCGAACGATGCGTGGGATGAAGAGGAGGGACATTCGCGCACGACGTTGGAAGAGATGGTGAGGTTGCGGATGGAACGGCTGGGAGAGGAGGTGGTCGTGCTTGGGGGGCATGTGTTGCCGAAGAGTGCGGTGGATGCTTGGTCGAAGGATCCGTTGCACGTCTCGCCTCTCACGGCGTATCAGGCCTTGCATCCAAATGCTCCCGAGGGGCCCTCGACTGCGGAGGGGCCCTCCTCACACGCCGCCACGCCGCCGCCACCACCAGCAGCGCAGCCCGAGTCGGTCGCCGCGAACACTCCTTTGAGAGCCGTTTCGCCAGAGCTGGTGGTCGACCTACCTCCCAACGCCACGCTTTCAAACGCAACGTGGGCCAACCCTAAACCAGTAGCTTCATAGTCTTGCTGCCGTCTTTGCCATCTCTTATTCCCGGCGTTGCAAATGAGCCCATTGCCGCCAATTCTACGCGCAAGACCGACTCTATCATTCACGCAGACTGCAAGAGATGCGTCAAGACTCCCTTCTCCTCCTCGTTCAAGTAAGTCTCGGCGAGCTGCCGGAACGAGGTCCGGTCCGTCTCGTACGCGTGCCGGAAGAAAGACTTGAGGTGCTCCTGCACGCGGAGGACAATGACCACGTCAACGATTGCTCAATACTCTCGAGCTCTGGAGGTGGGAAGACGGCTCACATGGAGATCGAGCTGCCAGATTGGGTCGTCGTGGAGGTCTTGCTCGTCGACGTCGTCGTCTTCATCGTCGTCGGATGTCATGTACTTCGAAAGTCCGCCGCCGGCAAGCATATCTGCAAAGTCACGGACGGCGATTAGCTGCGCACGACCCTTGCATTTTAAGGGAACACCACGACGCACCGGAAAGGAAGTCGAGGTCCTTCTCGTTGCCCGCCGTGAACTCGGCGCCCTCGTCCGCCCACTCGTCGTCCTCGTCGTCCGAGACCGCGTCGTCCGGCACGCCTTTCTCGCCACCCGAAGTCTGTGCTGCTGTCTGCGCGTCGTGCAGCAGGAGCTTGAGCGCTTTGGCGGGGAACGGAATCGGCGGGAATTGGTCTGGATCTGAGGAGGGAAGGCGTCACATATCGGCGTATTGCCCCTCGCCTCTTTTCGTGGTCGACCGTAGACTCACTTGCGCGGGCACGAGCTCGGGTCATGATCTTGTTCGTGTTGGCTTCCGTCAAGAGCATGTCGCCCTTGACCTGCACCTGCTGCAATGCCGGACGCTCGGCTGCCAGCGAGTAGAGCTGCGCCATCGCAACTGAGAACACCTTTTGGTTCCAGTAACCCTGGAAGTCGTTCGCATAGTCGCACCAATGCGAGAGCAACACTGCCAGGGCAGGCTGCGGAGGCTGGCCCGCCGGACCTGGAACCGTGAGGTTCTCGAGCAGGGACAGAACGGTATCCGGTTGTTGATGCAGGAGGTAGGCGAAAGGCAAGATGAGGCTCTGTGGGTAGCGGATTGTCAGCCGTGAGCCCTTTCGCACTGGAAGCGAATCGAGGCTTACCTGGGAGAACATGGCGGTTTCGGCCGTAGCCAACCGAGTGACGAAAGCCCGCAGCAGACCGGGCAGGACTGGTCCGATCGCGGTGCCGGCTTTGCGGACGAGGTGAATAACGAGGTCGCCGACGAAGAGTCCACCAGACTCGGACTCGGACGGCTCAAGCAGCCTTGCGACCACGGCAAGGACGAGATCAAGGCCAGATTCGCCGCTCGAGCTCCTCCTGTGCAGTTTTTGTGTTAGTCGCTTCTCGACACGTCAACATGGATGGAGAAAGGATCGGCACGCACCATTCGAGCAGCTGCGAGACGTCCTTGCGGATCACGGTGGTCACGACGTCCAGTCCGGTCTGTGTGACATCGCGATCTTCGGTCGTCGCCAGCAAGTCGAAGAGGACGGCAGCGACCCGCTCGAATGATCGCGGAGGTAGAGGAGTAGGGAAGCGCGAGAAGATGCGGCTGCAAATGTCGAGGGCTGCAGCAGCTCGGATCGAGTTCGGGTCGGACCGACCTTCCGCCATCGTCGAAACCAAAGCCGGAAGTGCCTCGTTCAGCAGAGCAGATTCGACGACCGGCGATGCGCATGCTGACAATGCGGCAAAGATGTCGGATATAGAAGAGCCCAAGAGAGGGTCTGTATGGCTAGCGAGTCAGTTTCGTTTGAAGGGCAGTTAGTGATTTCGACTCCGGAGAACCTACCTTCGGGCTTCTCGAACCACGTTTGTAGGACGATTCGGATGAGCGCTGAACAAGTCGCCGCATCGATGGAAGGGCCCCCGACTCTGAGCAGAGATTGGATGGCGTCGAGCACGAGTACGAGCGTGTTTTCGCTTGTTTCCGGTAGCAGCGGGAGCAGCTTGGCGAGCGCGGTCGCGGCTTGACTGGGATCGACGTTCTCTTTCAGGTGGCGGAAGAAGCTGGTACGGGGACGAGGAGAGTCAGTGATCTGTTTCGGTACCAGCCTGTAGCCTTTCTTCTCACTTGGTCAGGGCGCGGACAGCCGACACCTTGACGGGGACACTGGCATCGGCAGAGTCGAGCACGCTGATCGCAGCATCAAGGTACTGCTTTGCGAGCTGTGTCGGTAGAAGCTCTGAGAACTGGCTAGCAAAGACGAAGGCGCGACCTTGCAAGAACGGCACGTCTGCGTTTTGCGAGCAGCCGGAGAAGGTCAGATTAGCTCTCCTCGTGGGGTCGGAATAGGAGTAGTGCGCACCGTTGGCGGTCAGATATGTCATGACGACGCCTTGGAACACGGGCTCGAGCGCGAATGCGGGACTCTTCGCCTCCTCCTGGCATTCCTGCACGTGCTCGATCAGGTCCTCCGCCACAGCGCCAACGACGGCAAGCGCGCTATCGTAGCCTTTCCACCAGTCCTCGTCGCCAGCAGCCTTCTGCTGTTCGGCTCGCCGAGCCGTCCGCTCAAAGGCAGCTTGGAGAGCTCGGTAGGCAGAATCGCCCAGGGTTTCGACGAAAGCCTGCCATCAACGAGGAGTAAGCGTTTAGGCCGTCGGGTACAAGCAATCACGACTCACGATCACGAGGTCGAGCGCCGCAGATCGGACGTTGTATGCCGTCAGCATCTCGTCGTCTTCGTCCGCGACGAACGCATTCGGGTCGCTCGCCCAGTTCTCCTCCTGTATCGAAGAGCGCGGGCGCATCAGTAAGGCGTTACCACCGCACCAACAAGCCAAACTTACGTCGTCTGTAGTCATCTTGGCAAAGTCGATAGCTTTGAGGCAGAATTCGACGAGAGTTGCCGATGGACCGCGACCGTCCGTGAGGACTGCGCGCACGGCTTTCCGGCGCCCGGCTTGTGCGACAAAGTCGATGATCGATGCGACCAGTGTGCCGAGGTCTGTCGACACGTCCGAGTCTTCCTCTCCCGTCGAGGCGGACGGCAAGGAAAAATCGGACGAGCTCGACAGGCACGCCGCTTCGTAGACCGGGAGGAGCGCCTCGAGGTGTGCGCTTGCGATCGCGAGGTAGTCGGGCAGGGTCGCTTTCAGGGTGGAGGGGAAGGAATTGAGCACGACTTCAAGAGCTTGGATGACGGCGGTTCGGACCGCGAAGCACTCGCAAGATCCGGCCGCCTGCATCTCGGCGGCAGGGTCGGATGAGAGGAGCTGCTTGAAGGCATTGAGCCAGACGGGCAGGATCTGTCCCACTGCAGCTTTGACCGCTGCAGGGTGCTCATCCTTGACCGTGAAGAGAGTCATGACGCATTGCCGGAAGATGAGGACGACGCGGGCACGGGTCGAGGGGCCGTACGTCTCGGGAGCGCCGAGAATGGCGAGCAAAGTCGGGAGCATGTCTTGCGCGACGGGCAAGAGTTGATCCTCGGTCAGAGTGATGCTGACAAAGTCGTTGAGTGCCCGCATGCCACCTTCCACGGCGTCGATCGAGGGCGAACGGACGAGGGCCAGGAGCTGATCAAGCAACGTCGGCCAGTCTTCTGGCCAGTCTGGCTGCGCCACGAGCGACACGATGTTGGCCTGCGAATCACGCGTCAGTATGTGGGCTGGGACGGGGACCGTATTAAACGCACGCATGCGAGCCTGATTTTACGGATAGGGTCCGTCAAACCGCCGTACAGGATCTGTCGGACCTGCTCTTTGATCTGCGGGGCAAGCTCATTGGAGTTACTGTCGGATCTTGCCACGGGGCCTAGTAGTGCTGCGTACCTCTGGCGAGGTGGCTTCGGGTCCTTTGAAGCTGGCAAAGAATGGCGACCAGTATTCCTTGACGTACTTCTTCAAGGCGAAGCTGGCGGCCTGCGTGGAGTAGCAGTCAGATAAGCTCTTTCGACGGCGGTGTTCTGTCTCTCAAGTCCAGTACGGACCTGTCGCCAGGGAACCTCGACTTGCTGATCGGTTGCGAGTCGCGCGAGTCCGAGTGCCGTCTCTGCGGTAGAGTCATTTTCAGATCAGCAGTCTTTCCAAACGACCTTGCTCGAGCTACTCCGCCTCGGTTCAGCCTGCCACACGCACCTGACGAGCGGCTGGCCTGAGCGAGATGAAGTTCTGCCTGGAGTCGGGTGTTGGGATTGGCGTCCAGCGTTGCCTGCAAGAGCTGCAGCAGCTGTTGCGCGTCCATGCTCTCTGCTCGGGCGGTAAGTACGTCGGTCCTGCTATAGCGTGTCTGTGAGCTGTGCTGCAGGCGATGAGATTGAATTTCTCGCAAAGGCGCGTCCACGCGGAAGCAAAACGCTGCACGTGCCGCTTGAAGATCTTACGCCGCCTGAGCTGCATGCAGGGCAAGCACTATGAGCGGGTTCCTCCTACAGCTCAGTCATCTAGCTAAAGCTGTGACACTTCTGACTGCCGAGAAATATGGGGTCCGTCGTAACAATGCAATGCTTGATTAGTACATGCGCCGCTAGAACATTAGAACCTATGAAGACCTTTCCGAGAAATCTATTCCATCCTTCCGCAGCGCCTCGAGCTGCTCGCGACGACTCTCGACCTGCCGCAGGTCGAGGAGGTCGATCTCTTCGCGCTCCAATTCCTCCCGGGTCGGAGTCCGGGTGACGGTGGCGGACGTCGGGTTTTCGGACGGGGAAGATTGCGGTGCGCTGGGGGGCGCAGGCTTATGCTGGTGGGCGAATGTTGATCGCGCGCGGACCCGAGCGCCGTAGAAGTAAAAAGCGAACGGGATGGGCGTCATGACCAGCGAAAGGAAGGCAAAGAGCGTGAGCGCCCATTGGTTCCCCATCGCTGAGAAGAGCTGCTGCGTGAACAGCTATACTCGCGAGAGTCTGCGTCAGCCAGTATAGCGGAAAACATGGGGAGGACTCGAAGGTGGCGTACCGGGAACGCGAATCCGACGAGCGAACGCAGGACGGCGTTCGCGGCGAGAGCTGAGGCGGCCATCATAAGGTAGGCATCAACCAGGTAGGTCTGTGAAGACAATTGGGTCAATCGGAGGTGTATAGCGGGCAAGACTTGGCTTCGTAAATCGGTACAGGCCTGTCGAGCCTTCTCAGGCTCAAGCGCTTACCATGGTGGTCAGGAACATCGCAACCATACTGAAGCCGAACAACGACGAGAACACCATCGAGGCAATCCAGTGCACATGCGACTGGGATGTCCACGCGAAGGCGAACAAGCCGACGGGGAGAATCACGCCGGCGATGCAGCAAAGTGGAAGACGCTCCTCCGGGGCGAGGGGAACGCCGCCGCCGGCGATAAGCTTGCGCACGTAGCGTTTATTGTCGAAAATGTTCGCCGCAATCGCCTGGTAACGGAACTCTTGGTCAGTACGAACCTCTTGAGAGCGAAGCGCGGAATGAGAAAGAGCGTCTGCACGTCACGCACAATCATCACGCCGACTCCGATCGGTATGAACGCCAGTCCCGAGACGCCGGGCGACCAGCCCCGCGCGGCCTCATAGACTCGAGGGAAGGCGCCGAAGAAGGCGTCTGGTCCGGTCACACGAGTTATCGCCGGGCGGCAAGAAAGGACGAAGGGGGGCGGAACATCAGCTTCCGGTCGACCCGACGATTGAATAGAAGAGGATTTCGTTGCTTACAGAGCATACCGTAGACCAGACTTGAATATACAGCGAATAGGAAGCAGATTGGCTCCCTGAAAAGGAGCACGAACGGCCGCGACAAGGCCACCTGCATCTTTGTCGTCAAGGGCGCTCCGAAACCGGGGTGCAAGTCGTACATCGATCTGTAGACTTTGCCGGTCTCCTTCTCGAGCTTGATAGCTCGGCGGCGGAGCAACACCGGCGAGTAGGTCTCCGGAATCATGCTCGCCGCCGCGAGCATGACGAAAGAGAACTGTCGGGAGTAAGGTCAGACTGACCGCACACAGCATGAAGAACCTCTGAGCTTACGATTGTCAAGATCCAGAAGATCCAGTGCCACGAGGCGTTCATGATGACGAAGCCGCCGACAATAGGCTTTAAGGTGAAGAAGGTGCACATCAGCGATGGCTTCGCCGGTGCGGATTTCCCGACTGCCGCGACTCCGGACCCTCATAGCGGAGTCAAATCGTGCATGAAAAGATGGCGAGACTAACCCCTATGACGGGCCCGAGCATCGGCGCAGCGGAGAAGAGGCTCATGGCGACTGCGCGCTCGGAGGCGGAGAACATATCGCCGATCACGCCCCCCGAATTCTAATTTAATGCAAGCGTCAGGATGCGGTATAGAATGGCTGGAGCAACAGGGTCAGGAGGAGCGCGCAAGGGCAAACGCACTGTCAAGGGCGCCGATCCGAAGAAGGCGGCGAGGAAGCGGCACACGAGCAAGGTTTCGATATTCTTAGCGAGCGCGCACGGGATGTTGAAGATGGCGAACAAGGCGTAGGTGATGATAAAGACTGGTCTCCGTCCCCATTGCTCCGAAAAAGGAGCCCATCTGCGTAGAGGTGACTGCGTGAGTGAATCTGCTGCGACCTGGTGCGAGACCGACAGCCGCCGACGCCACTTCGGAGGACGCCCGTTCGCTTCGACACGTACAAGAGAGGCCCGAGTGCAAATCCGAGCACAAAGAGGGAAATGCTGAGGGTCAAGATTGTCATGTCCTTCTGGAAAATCGCCGCCAGATTTGGGATCGCTGCCGACACAACGCTGCTACCGAAGGCGATACATAGTGTCGCGATTGCTGCAGTGGCCGTGATTGTCCTACGGGAGATGCAGATAGGGTGTATAAGCAAGGCCTTCTCGACTTTTCGATGTAGAGATTCTTGGGCGAGCAAAGGCAGACTCTCGGCGACAACATCGGCACTCACCACTTCTTGGTTCGACTCCAGTTCTGGGGATTCCTAGGGTCCCCTTCAGCCCAGCGGACGATGTACGGCGCATCGTGTGTTCCGGCTCCTTCGAACTCGCAGGCAGCAGAACTCTCAAGGTCGGCCTTCTCATTCGCGATGTCGTGCGAGTCTGCGGTCGACAATCGCTGTTCCAGCTTGTCCATCGCGTCGAGCTGGTGAACAACGCCTAGCTGGACAAGCAGGTACTCGAATCGTGTGATAAGAAGACCGCGTGGATCCCCACCTTGGGGACAAAGACGCGGAGGGATGCCGGACGGGGAGGATTCGAATTGCCGGTTCTCCCAAGTCCGTCCGCTGGTCCGTCGGCAACCCTCTGAGCGCAAATCCAAACTCAATACCACGCCGCCGGACGGGGAAGCTTTAGGGAACGTTTGCAAATGCGAGTGTTGCGATATCTATAGGGTATGCGTGTAGATGTTCTAATGTTATGGAGTATCGTTGGAAAGTCTAGGGCAAAAGGGGAATATACGGCGAGGAAAGATCGAAACACCGTCCGGGCTGACGAGCGTGCGGGCGCGAGGGGGATGGGTAACGGTGCCCAAGTCTAGGCGTCAACATCAATGCCCTCCTTGCGCAAAGTCTCAGCCTCCTCGCGGCGACTCTCTGTCTGTCGGAGGTCCATCATCGCGACTTCCTCGCGCTCGATCTCCTCGCGCGTAAAGGTGCGGGTGACGGTGCGGGAGACGTTGACTGAAGCAGTCGGGGGCGCTGCCGCCGCGGGAGCAGCCGGCTTGTGCTGAGGCGCAAAGGTCGAACGGGCGCGGATCTTGGGGCCGTAGATGTAGAAGATGAACGGGATCGGCGCCATAACCAACGCGAGGAACGCCAGGAAGGTGAGCGCCCATTGGTTTCCCATCTTGTTGAACATCTGGCGAGTGAAGAGCTGTAGAGGAAGCAGTGCGCAACGAGTCAGCATGTGGGAACTCGGAAGGAACGGCGGGGATCGGGAAAGCGCACCGGGAAGGCGAAACCGAGGAGCGAACGCAAAACGGCGTTGGCAGCGAGAGCGGAGGCGGCCATGAGAAGGTACGCGTCGACGAGATAGGTCTATCGAGTGCAGCGCAGGATGAGTCAGCCTCCGTGACACCTGTTCCGAAGTCCGTTGAAAACTCACGAGCATCGTCAAGAAGATCGCCACCATCGAGAAACCGAAGAAGACGCTGAAGATCATCGAAGCGATCCAGTGGACGTGCGGGAGGGTAGTCCACGCGAACGCGAAGAGGCCGAGGGGAAGGACGACGCCGGCGACGCAGCAAAGCGGGAGACGTTCTTCGGGGGCGAGGGGAACGCCGCCGCCAGCGATGAGTTTGCGGACGTAACGCTTGTTGTCAAAGACGTTTGCGACAATGGCCTGTTCGATAGAGCGTCAGTACATGACCATAAAGTGGTGGGAGGAGAAGAGATACTCACGCCGACCATTCCGAGACCGACCGGAATGAAAGCGAGGCCGGAGATCCCGGGCGACCAGCCACGAGCGTATTCGAAGACGAGTGGGAAGGCGCCGAAGAAACAATACAGCATACCGTAGACAGCTGAGGTGTATAGGGCGAACAAAGAGCAGATGGGCTCTTTGATGAGGAGGAGGAAGGGGCGCAGAAGCGCCGCCTTCATCTTGACGGCGAAGGGGGCGGCGAACATCGGGTGCAAGTCGTACATCGATCGGTACACCTTGCCAGTTTCTTTCTGGAGTGCTGCGGCGCGGCGGCGAAGGAGGACGGGAGCGTAGGTCTCGGGGTTGAGGGCGCCGGAGAAGAGCATAACGAAGGAGAACTGGATTCGGAGGACAGGAGTCAGCACCTCCGACTTCCCCATCTAAACGGAAAACAAGGTCAAACGTACGATAGTGAGGATCCAGAAGATCCAGTGCCACGAGGTGTTCATAATGACGAAACCGCCGACGATGGGCTGTCGATGCAAGAATGTCAGCGCGGCCAGAAATCAGAAAGGGACCGAATGGGAGCTCACGCCGATGACCGGACCCGCGAACGGTGCTGCTGCGTAGAGAGACACGGCGAGGGCTCGCTCGGAAGCGGAGAACATGTCGGAGATGACTCCGCCCGAGTTGGTGAGCGGCGACGATCCAAAGAATCCGGCGAGGAAGCGGCAGACGAGGAGCGTCTCGACGTTCTTGGCGACGGCGCACGGGATGTTGAAGATGGCGAAGAGGGCGTAGGTGATGATGAAAATCGGTCGTCGTCCCCACTGTTCAGAGAAGGGAGCCCACCTGTCGAGAACAAGAGCTTTTCCGTCAGCTCGCGGTCAAAAGCGTACAGCTCAAGCGCGTTCTCCACTCACAGCAAGGGCCCGAGGGCGAAACCGAGAACGTAAAGCGAGACGCTCAGGGTCAAGACGGTCAAGTCCTTGCCAAAAACCGTCGTCAATTCCGGAATAGCGGCGGAGACGACACTCGAGCCGAAAGCGATGCAGAGCGTCGAGATTGCCGAGTTTGCGGTGATGGTCCTGTGTGTAGTTATCTATGTTAGAGAGGATAACAGAGGAGGAAGCTACTCTATGTGCGGAACAAGAGCATGTTGAGGCAAAGAAAAAGAGAACTTGCCACTTCTTCGTCTTGGTCCAATTTTGCGGGTTTGCCTGTTCGCCGTCGAGGAACTTGACGATGTACGGCGACTCGGCAGTACCGGCACCATCGTACGGTACGGCGGATCCCTTCTCGGCCAAGTCGACTTTTTCGAGGGCGGAAGAAGCATGTTGCCGCTGGTCGCGGTCGTCGTGAAGTGTCGAAGTCGGCGACAATTGACGCGAGTCGGCCATGGCGAGCAGGTGCGCAGGTCTGAAGCTACGTACGTATAGGTAGGAGGAAGAGAGAGCGACCCGGTGTCCGCACTCAAGCTGTGGATCGACCTCGTTCGGACGCACGGACGGACGGAGCCTCGGGCGGACCGGTTACTTGCTCGCTCCGCCGCAGAACTTTCTCGCGCAGACGTTTGATTAGCTAAGCTCCTCCGGACTTGTTCTGCAAGCTCTGTACGCGGAGCTCACACCACCCTAGGCCTGGGCCATCGTCCGACTGCGTACGCGGTCGCATATACAGGTCCGCCATCCAGCTCGGATGTCGAAGCTCCGCGGATTCAAGCTCTAAGATCTGCGTTATCGAGACCAAATGCTTGCGCACCGCGATTGCGTGACATTCTTGCTCTTGAGTTTACAGTGCTTTTGAGCCCATCTATCGATGCAGGGCTGGTCTGTGATCGCAGCCAGCAGACGCAGAAAATTCCCGCGGCTTCCCCCTTTCTGAAGACGGAAAGAAGCTAAAGACCGCACTACACGCAGACAAAGCAGCTCAACACGTAGAGTCTCGGGAGCATGCAGGTTGTCTGCAAACGATATTTAAGCGGTAGCTATTGAGGACTCCGTCGAGAGAGGATAAAATTCAGCTGTCTTGGGTCGGATCCGGAGCCCTCGGCCGACGCCGCGAGGCTGAGCAACACCCCGAACCCTAGCTGCGAACGCACAGATCGGCTGCAGGTGGAAGCGTTGCAGAGCTCAGCAGTCGCGCCAGTCATACACAGGGCTAGATCTGCACGTCTCCGGTACCCGCTCGTGCGCAGCGACCACACCGAGGACTCCGCTGCACCACACAATCTCGAGCCTCGTCTCACCCAACTTCGATTTTGCTCCTGAGGCAGCAGACTCGACTCTGAGGACAAGCAACGCGGTCTATATACCTCAATCAGGCATCCACATACCCGCCCGCGCAACCGTGTTCGCCGACTACGGAATCCCCGAATCGTCGATCTTCCCCTTCCGCCCAAACACCCGCAGCTCTCAACAGCGGACGCGCGAGTCGGAGCGACGGTAATCGCATAGCGCAGTATGACACAACCTTCACCGCCAAGCTCGCTCGAGCAGGAGGAGCAGTCGTCGTCCAACCCGCGCGGGTCGAGATCTTCGCGCGTCAGTCGCAGCCTGAGTGCGATGGGCTTCTTCCAACAATCCGAGGACTCGTCCGAATCGACCCTGTCGTCCAGCGGACGCCGTGACAGCGCCTCTAAGGACACGCTTGACCCCGCCGCCTACGGTGAGTCCACCGAGATCCCGCATGCGATGGGTCAACATTCTGGATCGGCGAGAATCAAGAGTCTCGTCCTCCTGGCGCCCAGCGCTCGACTCGCAGCGGCTCTTGATTCCGCTTTCCGCAAGAATCGCCAAGCTGACGATCCACACTCGCGACTGTTGTTCTCGTTCCTTCTGAATGACTATACAGGCGTCTTGACCGGCGCAGTCGGAGGCAACTTTGGGCCGTTCCCGCGGTCGTCCACCTTTTCGACCAGTCGGCCGCCCGCGTTCTCCCATCGCGACAGCCTCGCCTCGTCTTCGATCGGCCTCGACCCCGTTTCGCTCCCGTACGGTGGCGCTAGTGCAAATGCAGGCGCAGATTCGCCGCGGATGACGGAGGACGAGTACGGGTCGCAGGAATACGTCGCGACGAGTCCGCAGATGCAGCCGAGCAACTCGCGGTATAGCGTCTCGCGTCTCGAAGGAATCGCAGGAGGCGGCGCGGGCGCTGCTTTGCTGTGGGAGAAGGAACCGGACGACTTCCTGCATGAGTGCGTCCTTGTGAACCGGAACCCCCAGAACGTGCTCCGCTGACCTCGCACCTTGGCACATGAATCGCAGCCCCGATCCCGCTCTCGACAAGGCCATGGACAAACAGATGCACAAGGTCAGCATCATGGCGCTCATCAACACGGCGGCGCTGATGATCGTGGTCATCGTCCTCGTCGGATTGTTTGCGGGGTGGCCGATCTACCGGTCCGTCCTCACAAGAGTTTCGCTCCCGACAAACGCACAAGAGCGGGACTGACGCGCTTTCTGAATACGCGCACACAGATACGCCATCGATGGATCATGGGGAGCCTATGCAGCGCAAACCATCACCAACTCGACGGGTCAGGTGCCCCAGATTCCGAACCTGCCAAGCCTGATCGACAGCACCACGCCGTCCGCCGCCTACACCCGTACCGGTTTCGACGGTCAAGACTACGAGCTCGTCTTTTCGGATGAGTTCAACACGGACGGGAGGACGTTCTGGCCGGGCGACGACCCGTTCTGGGAGGCGGTCGACCTGCATTACTGGGGTACCAAGGACCTCGAGTGGTACGACCCGGACGCGGTCGTCACCGAGGGAGGCGACATGGTCATCACGATGACTCAGGAGCCGTGGAACGGACTCAACTTCCGGTCCGGAATGGTTCAGAGCTGGAACAAGATGTGGTAAAAGCGCTTTGATCTTTGGCGCGCTTCGCGAAGATCTTCGGCTGAAGCCTTACTCTCCGTCCCCGCAGCTTCACCGGAGGCTACATCGAGTTCAATGTCTCTCTGCCCGGTCAGCCGACGGCGCAGGGTATGTGGCCGGGGTACGTCTCATTCAAACCTTTGCGGCTCCTCGGCAAAAAAATTCTCTTCTGACGTTCGCTCTCGCAGTCTTTGGACGATGGGCAACCTCGGCCGTGCTGGCTACGGTTCCTCCGTCGGTGAGTCGGCACGCATGCGAGAAAAGAGAAACGTTGAGGAACTGAGACGACACTGGCTTTTCCGTTGGCAGATGGCGTCTGGCCGTATACCTACGACTCGTGCGACGTGGGCACGTTGCCGAACCAGACGTGCGTCCAACTCCTTCCCCCTGATCTGTACAAAAATCCTGACACAACTTGCGAGCACAGATGGCCGAACGGGACTGACCCGCACGACGCCAAGCACTCTGGTTCGACCGACTATGGCGGCGAGCTGTCTTACGTGAGACCTCTTGGATTCGCCGCATCATGTGGAGATCTCGTCTGACCGAATCGCTCCTGCGCCGACAGCTTGTTGGTCAACGTATGTCTGCGTGCACTTGTCCCGCGGATGCCGACGAGCACCCCGGTCCCTCCGTCAACGTCGGTCGCGGCGCACCCGAGAGTGAGCACCGCCTTCCATGCTTCACCGAGGCCCTTCCACAATAGCTCACTGTGGTCATCTCTCTTTCCGCAGTCGACGTCCTCGAGGGCCAGGTCGCGCAGAACGGCAAGCAGGGATGGGCTTCGCAGTCGATCCAGTTCGCACCCATGGACAGCGGATACTTGTGGCGCAACGACACGACGGCAGAGAATCCGGGCTTGAGGGTGTGGAACAGCTCGATCTCGACGCAGAGTGAGTCTTGTTGCCCCAAGAGACGGCGGGACTAGAAACCTGTGCTGACGCTCTCTTACCTTTCGCTAGACATGTGGACTGGTTCCATCTCGCAAGAGTCGGCGTCCTTCAACACTTTGACCGATGACACGTCGTACGAGGGTGCCGGCTACGCCACCTACAGTGGGTCTCGGCCGACTTCTCGCCTCGCTCGGGTTTCTCGCTCGTGCTGATGATTCGCTTCTCTGCAGGCTACGAGTACGACCCCGGTGCGGACGGTCGCATCACGTGGGCGTACAAGGGCCAGCCGACGTGGCAAATCAATGCCGCGGCGATGCTGCCCAACGCCGGAACGCAGATCGGGCAACGTCTCATTAGTGTGGAGCCGATGTACATGTACGTCGACGTCCTCTTTTTCTCAGTCTTTTCGCAGAGGACCATGCTGACCTCGAGTGTATCTTGCAGGATCATGAACTTGGGTACGCTGCCCTCCTTATTCCGATTCAACTGCCTTGTCGTTAATTACAGCAGCAAGACTGAACGTGATCTGTGAAGGAGAGTCCGCGCTGACGAGCGCTTTCACTTACAGCCTCGAGTTATGCTTTCCAGACGCCGCAGTGGGGCAAACTCCGTACGTGTACTCAGCAGATCTCTGGCCGAACTGTGGCTGATCAATGCCTCCCTTTTTCCCTCTCGCAGAGTTCCCTGCCCACTTCCGCATCGATTACGTGCGGGTGTACCAGAAGAAGGGGCAGAAGAACGTTGGCTGCGATCCGAAGGACTACCGTGCGTGATTGCTCAGAACCTCAAAGCAGAAAACTGCCCCGTCGCTAAACCGGTACTCCCCTACACAGCCACGTCCAAGTACATTAACAGCCACATGGACCTCTACACCAAGTAAGATTTCGATTCGTTTGTGCTCTGGTCCGTTTCTTATTCTAACCGTAACCACTTCAACAGCCCGAACAAGACAATGTTCTCCCAAACGAACTACACGACTCCGCGCAACCGTCTCTCCGCGACCGGCTGCTCCTAGGTTTTTCTGAACAGCAAGGACCGGGAGATACCTCCTTTCGCTCCTCAGTCTTGGCATCTCTCCACTGCATGGGCTCGGATCTCTTCTGTTATTCTCGCTTCTCAGCGTACTCATCCTCATCTCCTCATACCGCACCACCACCACCCCTTTTACACGACCACTTCACGCCTTCATCTTGTTCCTGCTGTTCTGTGATACGCTCCCCCTGTAGACTAGCTGCAAACAGACACTGTCGCTTTCACTCTCTTCTGCTCTCGTCCTGGCTCCGAGGATTGCGTCCGTCGATCGTCCCCGGGGTACTCTTTCCACCGCCTCTCTCCGGATGGTTACGGCCTCTGTGTAGCAGCGCGTGAGACATGAAAGCGGTGCAGAGGGTCCTTTACGCGGGAATTTCACTGCTTTCGCTGGTTGACCTGAAACTGCTCACGATGTCAATCTCTCAAATCGCGTTCCTGCCGCTGCTGGACGCCGAAGCGTCTACACTCACCCCAGAGGTGCTGCCCGCCCTCGCGCGGATCGTCCCTATCGTGGTCTCCGCGTCCCTCGCCTCCTCGACCTTGCCGCTCCTCCCGGCTGCATCAGAACACTACATCCTCGACGACACGCACCTCGGCCTCGATGAAGCAGTCCGGTACCTCGATCAGGGAGCTCGGAGACTCGTCTCGTCCAACAAGGCGTTCCTCGCGTCCATACCGGCCGAGCGGTTCATCCTTCAATGTTCCAGCAGCGACTTGGAGTTGCTCGACAACCCGCAGGTCGTCGCGAGCATCTCGGGCGTCGTGTTCGAGACGGCGAATGTCCAGCAAGAGGAGCTTGCACGAGTCCGGGCGGCCCTCAAAGTGGCCGCGGGACGACCACGGGACCTCTTTGTTTCAGTTCAGGACCGCAGCGCTGCCCTGCAGCTGCCGGCGACTTTTAAGACCCTCGGAAAGGCAGCCGGTTCCTCGACGCCCGTCGTGCGTGTATCCTCGCTCTCGACCGCAATCCCGAGCGACTTGACCGCGCCGACCGTCGTTGATGACAACCAACTTTCGCTCGCTTCGCTTTACACTTCCTGTCTCCGGTCTGACCGAACCGACGGACTCTTTGTGACGGTACCCGTCTCGCTCTCGTCCGTCTCGACGCCGCTCGGACTCGTGTACTCTTCGTCCGAATCGGTCGCGCACTCGATCATGTCCGGGAACGCCGTCTACTACTCGCGGTCACGGAACGGCCTCTGGCGCAAGGGCGAGACCTCGGGCGCGATGCAGCGCGTCGAGCGGATCCGGCTCGACTGCGACTCGGACGCGCTCGAGTTTGGCGTCGTCGAGTGCGGCCCGCAGGGCGAGAAGGAAGGGTTCTGCCACGTCCCGGAGCAGACGTCTTGCTTCGGTGGCGTCGCCGGCCTCGCCGAACTCGAAGCGACGTTGAAGAAGCGCATGGCCGAGGCGCCCGCCGGATCGTACACGAAGCGATTGTTTGACGAGCCGCAGCTGCTCCGGGCCAAGATCATGGAGGAAGCGGGCGAGGTGTGCGACGCGACGACCAAGGAGGACCTCGCGGGCGAAGTCGCCGACTTGCTGTACTTTACGCTCACGCGCGCGGTCGCAAACGGCGTGTCGCTCAAGGACGTCCAGGCCGTCCTCGACAAGCGCAGCCTCAAGGTGACGAGGCGCAAGGGCGACGCGAAACCAGAGTGGGTCGAAAAGCTGGGACTCGCAGCGGAGCAGGCCAAAGGCGTCGAAGGCGCCAAGTAGGCGGATCTCGCGGGTCCCCTGCACGCATATGTCGCGCCGCTTATTCACACTCACTCGAAAAGGGGGTCGATGCAGAGCTTTAATCGGAACTCGAGCATTTTTTTTCCCTCGCTTTTCGATCGCAAGCGATATGTCGCCCTCTGCACGTGCGAGCCGATCGTGTACGATGGCGTGGCGTGCTATACGACGGATGTACGTTCAAGGCCGAACTGTAGGAGAGCGGCTAGTGGGCGCGGATCATGTGAGAAACGCCCAGGATGACTCACGTCACGGTCAGCGCCCCATAGTCGGCCGAAAAAAGCCCGTAGAAGAGAGCGCGAATCAGCGTGTTCCTTGCGCGCAGACCAAAGAGCTCCCTTTCGATCACGTCTACACTGCGGTCACGGAAGGGAGTGCGCCATGCAGGAGGACAACATAGACGAGCGACTGCGACTGCCGCTCTTGTCGAGTCTCGCCGCGCCTGCGAGCACTATAGACGCCGCGACGTCCGCCAGCGCGGCCCCGTCGACGCTCCGCTCTGTCTCGCCGTCCGCCATGCCGTACAGCCCCGTGCAGGGTGGGACCAACAGCCAGCCAGGCATCTCGTTCCTGGCGCAGAATGACTACCTGAACCGCTTCGCGAGCATGAATGCGCTCGCGAGTACGAGCCAGCAGGCGTACGACATCCCGACCTCGCAGCCCTACTCGGCGCCGCCTCCTTCTGCCGCGCCTGCACCGGGAGGGTTAGGGACTAAACGCAAGGACTCGTCGGGCGGCGGCGGAGGAGGAGGATCCGGAAGCGAAGCGGGAGGGCACGAAGCGAGTGAAGCAGCAAAGGCGAAAAAGGTCAGTCCGGGAGCTGCGCTCGCCTTGCTAGTTCCAGCTGACATTCATACGGACTTCTAGCCCAAGATCCCCAGGGCTTGCGACATCTGCAGGCGGAAAAAGATCCGGTGCGTTTCGAGGCTTTCGCGGGCTTCATGACAGCGGATGCTGATCTTTTGCCGGAACAGCTGCAATCCGATACCTGATATGGAACCGATGCTGTGCACTTATTGCCAGAAACACAAGCTGGATTGTACCTGGGTTCGTCTTCTGACGGAGGTGTCTTGTTCGTGCGCCCCCCCCCCAGTCCCCCCACTAACCGCGCCGCCCATCCCGTCGAAACAGTTCCTTCCGATTGCCGAGACGCGCTTCAAGAAGCAGAGGGAGAAGCAAGAAGCAGAAAAGGCGAAAGAGGCGGCCGAAGCGGCGGCAGCGTCGTTACCGACTGCGACGAGTTCGGCCACCCTCGCGAGACAACACCACTCGTCTTCGTACGACCGCGAGCAATCGAGTCCACTACCAAACTCGGCTGGCGCCGTACCGAAACAGCAGATATTCCCAATCGACGCGAACCGCGCGGCATCATCTCCAGACTCGTCACATCCCCCGAGCGGACCGCGCAAAGAACCGCGCATCGTCGGCTACACCTCGATCTCGCACCTCATGCACTCGACTTCGACGTTCCCGACCGAGCGCATGATCCCCGTCGACTTCAAGTACTCGCAACAGCTTTCGGTCGACGAGCGAGGAGACGGGTTCATCCGTGTCATTTCGGCGGGCGATGGAGATCCGGCACAGGGCGGCGAGCCGGTCGCGATTCAGGGGATCGAACACTCGGACGCCGAGAAGTTGCTCAACTACTTCTTCACGACACACGCGAACCACTTCCCGATCGTCGCCAAGGCCGACTTTCTCGGTTCGGAGCGCCCGACCCCCCTCCTGTTCAACTCGATCTGCGCCGTTTCGGCCCTGTCCCACCACGTCGCGCCCTCTATACTTCGCACGATCAAGACGACGATCCGTTCGCACCTCCGCGACGAAGACATGCTCGACAACTCGACGATCCCGAATATCCAGGCGCTGCTGATCTATGCGTTCTCGATGGAGCTCGAGAAGGGGACCGCCGCGAGCAAGACGTGGAACATACTTGGTCTTGCGATCCGGATGGCACAGGATCTCGGACTGCATCGCAAACTCGGGAGTGAGAAGAAGGAGCAGAGCGAGGCGGATCACACGGAACTGCGGAGGCGAGTTTGGGGCGGATGCTTGATAGCGGATCGGTGGATCGCTGCCATTGTGAGCCGGTGTGTGATCTGGCTTGAATTGCATGAGGGATGCTAACATCGCCCCTCCCGCGAATAGTACGGCCAACCCATGATGATCGATCTGGCCGACTGCGACACGATGCTGCCGTCCGTCTTCGACATCCGACCGAATCTCCAGTTCGACGCGGAGCGGCGACCCTATCTGTTCAATAGCGCCTTGATCTCGCTCTCTGTGCTCCTTGGACGTATCCTCAAGGGCGTTTACTCGCCGAGTAAGACTTGCTGTGCCATCATCGAGTCCATTTTCCGGCATCGTACTGACTTACCGTGATCCGCAGCTGGCATAATGCTTCTCTCCGAGAAACATGCCAAGTCTCTCGTCAATGACCTGAATGCGTAGGCTTCAATTGCTCGAGGTCACGCCTTGAAAACAGTTCTGACGATGTTGCTCTCTCTCGCACAGTTGGCACAACGGCCTTCCGGAAGACCTCAAATTTCGAGGACCGGAAAAGTCCACGCCGGAACAGGGTGAGTCTTCAAGTTCGGGAGGAAGTTGCTCCAGCTGACCCAAACTTCCGTTCCGTTGCGCAGGTTTCCTCCACCTGCTCTACATCCCCGTCCGCTTCCTCATCACCCGTCCGTTCATGCGCATCTCTTTCCAGCTTCCCGAACGCTTCGCTTCGCTCTCCGTCGGCACGCAGCATTGGTCGGTCGTGGAAGCGGAAGCTCGCGAGGCGATCGAATGGGTCGACAAGAACGAGTCTTGCCTCGAAGGGTGGTTCGTCGGCACATACGCCTTCTTCATCTGCAGCCTCATCCAGTGCGTGTACTTCCTCTTTCTGCTACGGCCTGTGCATACGATAAATGTGACTTGCTCGTGTTTAGGTACCACTCGCACATTCGGCGGCGCGACGCAGCCTCGCTTACGACCTTGCGTCTCGCGCGAGACTGCCTCAAGGTACGCAAATCCACTCTTTCGCCTGCCTGTCGAATGCTGTGCTGATGCTCTACTGCAGCGCCTCGTCGTGCCCGATGGCGAGTGCTATGTGCGAGCGAAGATCGCCGAGATCATTCACCTGCTCTACCACACGGCGTGCTCCGTTGCTCGATGGGCACCGGAGGCTGCCGAGGGCATGTCGCCAGCTTCGAGCGGAACAACCGCCGTGACCACCCTCAATCCGACGGCTGGGGTCCGCCAGAGGTGAGCTTGGCTTGTTCACAAGGTCGAACGAACCCTTTTCGGGCCGTGAGAGCTGCCTATTGACCTGCCCTTCGACTGCAGGGAACAAGACTGGAACCTGCGTTACCGCAAGGACGGAGGTTACTTCGTCACCGACCGCCGCATCAACGATCCGTCGGGCTTGATCCGATCTTCTGCTTCGCCAGGGTCGAGCGGTCCGAGTCCGCGAGCGCACCCTTCACCTTACTCGTCCAGTCTGCGTTCGACACACCTGGCGGGCGAAGCGAACGAGAGTGCCACTCCGACCGCCGGCGCAGCTGCCTCGACGAGGAAAAGCACCACGCCGCCCGAGCCCGCGGCAGCGCAGACGTCGCAGCCGGCGACAACGAACGGTTCCGACCAACCGCCTATGCAAGTCGACGCGAGCGCGAACGGCAACCCAAATCCTGCGCTCTCGTCCGCTCCGACGTCGGCACCGGACATGTCGTTTGCGCTCCAAGACTCGGTCCTCGACGGCATGTCGTTCAACCCGACTCTCAACCTCGGCAACTCGTCCGGAACTTTCCTGGATCCGACCGGCAACCCGACCGGGCAGAGCCTGCCTTCGTTCTTTGGCGGCGTCGGCGACGGCGCCGCTGCCTTCGACCCCTTCGGCTTCTCCGGTGACGGAACGCCCAGCATGTTGCCCGATTCGCTCTTTGACTGGCAGAGCTGGAGGTCGTTCGCCGACTCTCTCGGTATGCCCCCTCAGTCGCAGCCTCAACCTCCACCGGCTACTACAGAACCGTTGAACCCCGAGCCGTTCTTCCAGTAACGTTTGTACATGATCAAATCCACCTTACGTCGCCTTTCTCATACCCATAGGTTTATCTTTCGCTCGCCTGTTGTGTAGCTTTGGCGAGTAATTGTTTTACAACAACATCCATTCTGAGGTTCTACTGCTGGCTCGCTCGTTCGGCTTCTGTCTAAGCGTCTATCAGAGACGTGTTTGGGTGAAATCTCCGACGTACGCCACCGCCGGGGAGAGGTCGACCGTGTACAGACGGTAGTTGCCGAACTGCAAGGCGAGAAATTTCATCAGTGGCTATGCATGTGAACGGGTCATAGAAACCACGGAGCTTTACCTTGAGAGAGGCAGACGAGCCCATGTCGCCTTTCGCCGAGTATTTGAGGATCGGCTGGACAGTGGGTGACGCCGGAGCGAACGATGCCGAGTAGGCGATGGATCCCGAGACACCGTACGTGATGACCAAGTCGTGCGAGATCGTCCGGCCGAACCAGGCGGACGTGCTACCGGCGGGCACGCAGTTGGTGCATCCGCGAACGATATCGTCGAGCTCTACATTGCCGTCTGTTCGGGGGCTCGGTCAAATCGGATGCGCAGAGAATATCCTCAAGGATTGAGTTTCACTCACTCGTGTAGTCTAGGGTGACGACCGGGCCGCCGTTACCGTCGCGACGCAAGATCCTAACAGGGCAACGGATGATGAGTATCCCCACTGCGCTGCGACGAGACCAAATATCGCACACTCACTGCCAGGAGTGGAAGAAGTGATTATTCGAGGTCGTTGAAGGGTCCTGGTAGCTCTTCCAAGTGTAGTGCCTGTGGCAGAGGGATCTCCGTCAGATCATGGACCAGGAGCTTCGCTTCGGCGCAGAAACTCACCAGGTTTGTCCCGAAGGTGCACCGGGCCAAGACAGGATCCTGATATGTTGGGAAGGATGCGGTCAGCGGGAGCTCGGCGCCGTCTGGGGAGGCAGTTGAGCACATACTCGTTCCGCTGACGAGCCGAGCTCGAAGCGAGGATGTTGTCGAGGCCGGGCGCGTTCGGGTCGAATTGCCGCTTGTCCTGCGCGAGCCCAGATGGTTCAGTACGGAGGAGCCTCACAGCTCGAATGCAATGGCACGTGCGTACCTTCGGGGCGGCACCCGGCTGAGCGAGGTAGCGGAACTCGGCCTGCTCAGGGAAGGCTTCGAAGTAGGCGTCCAAAGCGTAGTCATCCGTACTCGCTGCACGTGCAGCCGCTACTTCGATGAGATGTGAACGGTCCGAGTCGGCTTTGGCCGCATCGAAGTCGATAGTGCGGCGCTGGCGAGACCCGGCGGGCTTTTTGAGCGCTGCGAGATAGTTGGCTTGGGTCGTCGACTCCAAATTCCCGGTCGCATCGAGAGACCTTTGCAAGTGTAGCCGACGTCAGAAGATATTGCGCCGCTCGCGTCAGGAACGACGACGTACATCTTGTAGCAGTCGCTTATATACCGCGAGACGATCCAGGGGCAGCGACCGTGCGTCAGACCGCCGGACGCCTGCCAGAGCCAGTCGGTCGAGATTGATCCGCTCTGGAAGTAGCTCCCGTTTGCCAAGAGCTGCGCATTGACTTGGCTGAATGCCAGCAGGAAGAATAGACCGGTCGTCGCAAAGATGTTGAGCGATGAACAATGAGGAGCGGCGGAAGTCATGTTGGCTCGGAAGTGCGCGGTCGTTCGGAGTCGGCGGTAACAGGAGCAGAAGAGAGAGTAAGGAGCAAGCAGTCTTGTGCTCCATGGCCAGCGTTCCTCTCGGCGCAATCAATGTTGAGAACAGGAACATCTGTCGAAGGGGAAACTTCGCTCGATCAGCTGCGGCGGCTCCGAGTTGAGTCGCGAGGGGGCGCCGGATGAAGGAACTCCGCGCGGCCTGCGACATGCCATGCATCGGTCAATTAATTGTTCCTTCGCACGTGCAGATCCAGCCGGGAGAACCTTTGGGTTGTTTTCTTGTGCGATCGGAAAATCCCGACTCGCCATCTCTGACTTTTCTGGTCGAGATGGCAGGTGCATGCCTGTCACGGATCCCTCGGAGCAGCGCCGACGCTGACTGAGATTGTTGATCGGCGGCGCTGCATCTGCATCCGGGAGGATGGCTGCGGCTCCCTGACGGCGGTACGAATGAGGCGACGTTGATTGAAGAAGACGCTTTAGGCAGCACCGAGCTCGGAAGAGGGGAAGAGGGGGGAGGGCGACGGATACCGTATGAATGCTCGGTGGGTGAGTTCGGAAGGATGGGAGACGTCAGCGTAGCAGAGACTTGCAGTATGGATGGAAGCCAAGTTGGAATCGGTTCGAGATCAAAAGTAGCGGGAGTGCAGTCCGCTCGGCGGGAAGCCTTGCTGACGTCCACTCAATCGGTATAGCGACCGCAGCGGCTGTAACCGGAAACAAGCAGAGTACGTGACGAGGAGATCGTCGCTTGGCGGTCGAGTAGAGTGGCAAGTCGAGGGCTGTATGCGACGGATGACGCAGAGCGGTGTAAGCTTAAGGATCCGGCAGCTCGCGGGAGGCGCAAAAACGGAGCCGTCTGTCACCCGGGGCGGACGACAGCACGCCACAGGGTCGACATGACGTGAGCTCTGGCGAGTCATTTGGCCGTGGCCGGGCAATCCTCGTGAGCGTCAAGTGAGGTAACGCGGTAACGGCGCTTGCCGAATGCGAGACGAGGACCGCAGCTAGTTGCGAAAAGCCGAGGCAAACGGGCACGAGCAGCGAAGCAGTACCGTGGTGTCCGAATCCCTTTTGATGTAGGGTGACCCAAGCTTGCACGAGCAAAGAGAGGGAAGCTACGTCGAGCCGACGATTGGACGGAGGAGGGGTTGATCGGCGCTGCCAGACGTAGCGTTGTCTCGTTCGCGCGTCGAATATGCACGGTTACAGCCTATTCGAAGAGCCTATGCACATGTGTTGCTCCGACCTGCGCGGCGGGCTGTCTCGCAGGGTCCGACGGGCGGTGTGGCAAAAAGCAGCGCAGTGTTTGCAGCGCGGACTGGAGGAGCGGCGATCGGATCAATTTCGTCTTGAACGGGGTGAGAGTATCAGGCGGTGGACGTGCGGCGTGTGGCTGCAGAGCCAACGGGCGAAGTGCACGCGGGGCGAGAGTCAAAAACGTATCTCCGCGGACGATTCGGAGGGAAAGCGGGCAGAGCCGAAGTCGCGGACGAGACTCGCTCACTCCAGTTTGCATACTCGCAAGCAAGCAAGGATGGACGCGATCAACGCAGAGTACCGCTGCCCGGTCTACTCGACCGCCGACCTGTCCGCTGAGCGCCGGACACAGCTGCTCGAGCGACCGGTCAAGACGTCGGCCGACATTCTCGCGCTCGTCTCACCCATCCTGAGCCAAGTCAGGGAGCAGGGCGACGCTGGACTCAGGGCATGCGTAGTCAAGTTTGACCGCTGCGTCCCGGCGCAGGACGACAAGTGGCCGCTCGTCCTCCAGGCCCCGTTCTCTGATGAACTCGCAAAGATCGAACCAAAGGTCAAAGAGGCGATTGACGTCGCCTACAGCAACATCAAGGTGGGATGAGCTCAATTCAGAACCCCTCGCGCGTCTGCTGACGGTGAAACTGCGATTGCAGGCATTCCACTCGGCCCAGATGGAGCGGGAGGCAGAGCCGATCCGGATCGAGACTATGCCCGGAGTCGTCTGCCAGCGCTTTGCACGACCGATCGGAAGTGTTGGACTCTACGTGTACGCCGCCCCTATCCCCCACCGAAAGCTGAAGCGGCGACATCGGAGCTGACCGCCCTTTTTGCCACAGTCCTGGAGGAACGGCTGTTCTGCCCAGGTACGGACTCAATTGCGGATCGTGCTTGTTTCGCAGTGATTGACAAAGTTGGTACACTCTCACAGTACCGCCCTTATGCTCGGTGTGCCCGCCCAGGTCGCCGGCTGCAAGAACATCACCCTCGCTACCCCTCCGCGACCAGACGGCTCCATCTCGCCCGAGATCATCTACATCGCTCACCTCGTCGGCGCCAAGACGGTCGTCCGAGCAGGAGGCGCGCACGCCATCGCTGCGATGGCTTACGGCACCGAGAGCGTCGCCAAGGCGGACAAGCTGTACGGACCGGGCAACCAGTTTGTCACGGCGGCCAAGATGGTGAGTTGTCCTTTCCCCGAGGTCACCTACGTGCGTGATCATTGACATCAGATGAGCACATTCGTAGTCGGTGGCGATGGACTCGGGTGCCAAGGTCGCGATCGATGTTCCCGCAGGACCGTCCGAGGTTCTCGTAAGTAGCGCCCCCTTCTCGGGCTCTTCGCCATTCCCAGTGATCTGAACGTATTGCCCGTGCGCAGATCATCGCCGACAAGTCGGCAGACCCGGTCCTCGTTGCGTCTGATCTCCTCGGCCAGCAGGAACACGGTCTCGACTCGCAATCCGTCCTCGTCACGATCGATTGCGACGACGCCTACGTCGAGGCCGTCAACGTCGCCGTCGAGGCTCAAGCGCAGGCCCTCCCGCGCGCCGAGATCCTCCGCAAGAGTCTGAGCCAGTCGTTCATCCTCCAGACGCGGAATCGCGACGAGGCGTTCGCCTTCTCGAACGACTACGCTCCGGAGCACCTGCTCCTGTACATTGAGGGAGCAGCTCAAGCCGTGGAGCAGGTCGAGAACGCCGGATCCGTCTTCGTTGGACCGTGGTCGCCGGTCGCGTGAGTCCCTTTGCGGCTTCCTCTTGCTGGTCAATCGGTCTGTGCTGACTCGTGATCGCCTTCAAAGATGCGGCGATTACGCCTCGGGTACCAATCACACTCTCCGTGAGTCTCTCCTTGTTCTTTGATCGGTTTTCTCGAGCAATTCTGACCGTCTCGTCGATCTTCAGCCACCGTTGGATACGCCAAGCAGTACTCGGGCGTCTCGACTTCCTCCTTCCTCAAGCACTTCACTTCGCAGGAGCTCACCTCGGCGGGTCTGAAGCGATTGGGGCCTTATGTCGAAACTCTCGCCGACGTGGAGCAGCTCGGCGCTCACAAGGCAAGTGTCAGTTTGCGTCTCGAAAAGATCGAGCGCGAAGGTTTGTAGACGACAGAGCTCCGCTTAGCGAACGTGTTGCAATAAGCGCATATAGACTCATACTACGGGCCAGCTGGTTTTCTGGCATATGGATACGCTAGTGCTCGTGTCCGGCGTGCATCAACGCCTCGACTGCGGGATCTTCCTCGTCGAGCCACTGAATTCCGTGGGAAGCGTCAGCTCTGAATACCGCATCGGAAGACACGAGCACGCACATCTTCCCAGCCATCTTCGAAGAGGCTCTCGAGTTTCTCGATCTTACGAGCGAGACTGCGTTTGCTCTGTAACAAGCAGGGCAGTGTCAGTTTTCGCCTGCTCGCACGTCCAGAGCTGCATGCTCGCTGACCTTCATGACTTTTTGCCACTGCAACCATTCCGAATCATCGAGCAAGCACGCGTCGAGCTGGTTTGTCAAGCTCTCGCGCAGCAGGTCGACGTGCTCGCCGATAAAGACCAATTCCTGGCGGCGATCTCCCCAACGACCCTCAAAGTCGGCTCGGATCTTCTTTCGAATGCTGCAAAAAGGCGTGACATGGAGACGTCAGGCCGGAAACATTGCGTGTAGGGGTGACGAGTAGGGTCGAACTCACTCGGCATGCGGCGGCCACTTTGCTTTAGGCGTTTCGGTCCACCAACGCTGCGCGCCACCAACAGTGAGCATGACTCCTGCCTGCGACCACTCTCCGGAGAGCATAGGTCGAGTGGCGAGCCACAGGAAGCCCTTCGAGCGGTGCAGGTGGCGGAATACCGGATCGGCCTTCTTAGCTGCGAGCCGAGCGGCGGTATCCAATTGCGGTTGGCTGCGGTGCAGGTCGAGACCTTCTCGTCAATATCGAAACTTGTGCGTCTGCCTCTCGTGCTCCGCAGGACTCACGCTTCATAGTCGGGCTCCTCCTCGTCAGACCATGCCTCGTCTGATGCGTCCGAGTTCGCGTCCCTTGCGTGTTCCAACACGCCATCATACCTGTGGTGGAAGTGTTTCAGCCTATCAGAGTACCTATGGGCAGCGATGATTGAACTCACGAATCCTGAATGACAACCAGCCGTAGACGAACAAGGTCCCACAGGCGACGCGGATGGAAAGGTCGTCGAGCCCGGTAGACAAAGCTCCTGCGAACGCAGCAGGCCACGATCGTGAGCACAGATACCTTACAGTGAAGTGGGCACAAGTGTCGAAGCTGCTCAAGTAGTTCCAGTCAGGACGCACCCGATCCCGTATTCTTCCGTCTCTGGTTTCACCTCCTCTTGCAAGCTTTTGAGCCATCCTGCGCTCAGCATCGACCGCTCAAAAGAGAAGCGGTTTGTGTTGAGAACGCGCTTGAGATCGATCTGGCTCCGAACCGAAGTGACGATGTCGGCGTCAGGATTGAGTGACTTGACGAGAGCTTTAATGCGACGGAGTTGTGCCGCATCGACGAGGTCACACTTGTTGATGATGACCACGTCCTATGGACGCAGGCTTCGATTAGCATGCGCTGCGGTGGAACAGACCTCGAAGTTTGTCCGAAGACGAGTCGCTACGTACTGCGAATTCCAACTGATCCGTCATGAGATCGGAGATCTGCAGTTACGAGGTGCATGTCAGCAAGTTGCGGTCGTTGGTCCGCAGGCCACTGACAGCTCACGTTGCGCTCGTCTTGTTCGTCTACCGTGGCGGGATCTTGCCGATCTGTAATGAAGTCGGCGGTGGCGAAATTGTCGAAAAACGTCAAAGCGTCCACGACGGTGGCGCAAGTCTGCCAAAGAGAGAGATTTGTGAATACAGCAGTCTCGTGAGATTGGATACCGGTGAAGGAAGACGAGCGCGCACGTCAAGCCGAGCAACCTTTGGAAGACCGCCGGCGCCGAGGATGTCTGCCAGCCTCGCGTTCTTCTCCAGCTGGGCCTGTCGCCTCAATGCTGACTCGGCACCGGCGTGTTCTTCGGCAGAGATACGACCAATCTCGTCGCGAAGGTCCTTGGCAGCTTGCAAGTGCATGTCGGCGAATTCGACGGCGAAGGTTTCGGCAACTTGCTGCGGTTCTGAGATTCCGGCTTGATGCGCGAGTATTCAGCGACGGTGGTTGATACAATGATCGAAAGTGGTACTCACACGACTCAATGACGAGGTAGTCGACTCCGCCCTGCGCCGCCAAAGCGGCGACTTCCTCGAGGAGGTCTCCACGCAAGGTGCAACAGATGCAGCCATTCTCCATCTGCACGATGGTCTCCTCCTTCTGGATCGTCTTGTGTTGAGCAACCAAGGCAGCGTCGATCTGACCGAGGATAGAGTGTGATTAGGCGCAGATCTTCGAGCACATCTCCCCATCGCTTTTTACGAGAAATTCGCACGGACGTTGACGGAGCTCATACTAGGAGGGAAGACAGAGCATCAGCGATGTACATACACGGTATATCTCCAATTAGGACCAATACCTGCTCGACCGAGGAGGAAGCGACCTGCTCACTGGAAGAGCGAGCGACCGAACCTGTACGACTTACTCGTTGATGATCACTGCGCACCGCAAGCCGTGCTCGCGATTCGTGAGAATGTGCTCCAGAAGAGTCGTCTTTCCTGCACCGAGGAAGCCGGACAATATCGTTACGGGCAAGCGCTTCTCGTTGTCGGCGACGAATGAAGCGATCGAAGAAGGTGGTGAATCTGCGTTTTGGAGGCTCGAGACGGATGACGCCGCTGTCGAAGTCATGGCCGAGTATAGCGATGCGTGGATCTGCGTAAGTGGAGCTGTGTTGTGAAAAAGGAACTGTAGGAAGAAAAGAACAAAGCGCAGCAAATCGGAGCAAGTCGAGATGGTCATGACCGGAGGGCGGCAAGGTCCTCGAGGGAAAATCTGGCTGGCCTCGGCGGGCCCCGGGTGCGGCGATGGTACAGCGTAGGCCCGCTTGTAAGCTCGGCCTGAAGGAAGGCAAGTAGTATCTTGACCCCGCTGAGGTAGGAACCGTAGTCGGAGCTGCAGATGTGAGGGACATTCAGGAAAGTTCGCACAGCTCTTCGGCAGGTCGGTATCAGGGATGCGGAGGATATTATGCGATACAACAGACACCTCTAGCACCTGCAACAATTCCGAGCCGCATCGTCGACTCGGAAGCGAGAAACGTAATCCCCAGGAGTCTACTCGTCGTCCGGACGAGCGGCCTTCTTGCCCGCCTTGGCCTTGTCTGCGCGCGGGTTGAGACCCTTCTTCTTGAGCTGGCGTTTCCGAGTCTCGTCGATGAGCTTGGTGTCTTCGGCGTCGTCGAACGTCGGGGCGTCCGCCGCGGTCTCGTCGGCCTCGGCGTCGTCGGTCATGGGCAACGGCGCGTACGGAAGAGTCGGCGAAACGGGCTCGGCAGCTGTGAGAGAAGCATCGGTAGTCGTCAGTAATTTACTCGAGCGTTGAGTGAGCATAGACAAAAAGCGACAGGGGAGACTGACTCTTCTTGGCAGACGAGGGTGATCCGATGTAGAACTTGGCGACGTAGAACCCGTCAATGTTCTGTACGTGCGGGTAGTACCTCCGCGTGTGCTCGATGCCCTTGCCGTACTGCTTGCCGCGGAAGCTCTTGAACCCTTCGCGGCCGAACGGCAGACCGGTGTCGACGAGCTTGACGTGCGGGCGTTTCCGGAGCGCGTAGGTCACGACCGACTCGTTCTCGTCCGGCATGATGGAGCAGGTCGAGTAGACGACGTGACCGCCCGTCTTGGTCGAGTCAATCGCGCAGAGGAGGAGTTGCTTTTGCAGGTGCGAGAGGAGCATAAAGTCGCGCTCAGTCTGGTCGGGGGAGCTCACGGAGTCAGTCGACATTACCCGAGCGCAGCAAGGAGGGGCATACGAGGGACATACCTTGTTGACCTTGACACTCTGATCCTTCGAGATGACACCGGTACCGGAGCAAGGCGCGTCGAGCAGAACGCGGTCAAAGCCGCCCATGATCTTGGGGAACTCGCGCCCGTCGACATTCGTGATGACCACGTTCCGGCACCCGAGCCTCGCGACGTTACCACCGAGACCTTTGATACGTCCTCGCGAGGAGTCGTTGGCCCAGACTTCGCCCGTGTTGCCCATCAAGGCCGACATGTAGGTCGTCTTGCCACCGGGGGCGGCCGACATGTCGAGGCAGCGCTCGTGCGGCTGAGGGTCGAGGGCCATGACCGGGAGGAAGGACGAAGCAGCCTGGAGGATGTAGTGTCCGGCGAGGTACTCCGGGGTCGCTCCGATCGGGACCGAAGAGCCCGAGAAGACTTGCAATCCGACCTTGGACCAGCCACCCTCGAGCGGCTCGAGGTTGACGCCGCGGTTGATCAGTGCCTGCGCGAGGTCGCGACGGCGAGTCTTGAGCGTGTTGACGCGGATGGTGAGAGGTCGGGGCGTGTCCGAAGCGGTGAAGAACTCGAGGGCCTGAATGCGTGAGAGGAGTCAGTTGAGATCTGTTGCCTTTGGTGCAGGCGTCCCGTGACGCACCTCTTCGACACTGAAGATCTCAAAGAGCTTCTCGGCAAGGAAAGGCGTGTAGCCGTGGTACTGGCAGATATCGGCAAGGAGCTGGTCGACGACTTCTGATCGGGAGCTGCGGCGCAGAAGATAAGAGTGTCAGTCAACCACGGCAACGGCAGCAGAGACAGCGCTCAGAGAGATGAACGCACAGTCCAGTTGCAGGCCCGAGCTGCTTCCAGTGGGACAAGACCCGTGCCGCTGTCCGCATGCGCTTCTCAACCGCGCGCAGGTCCTCCAGCTGACCCTGCTGTAAATTCTCGTCGTCGGAGTCGTCGTCGTCCTCGTCGTCCGACTTGGCGCCCTCGAGCTCCTCCATAGTTGCGTCGATTTGTCCCTCGATCGCCTCCGGCTCGAGGCGACGCATGTCGAGCCCGGCAGGGAGCGGCTCGTCGTCGTCTGCCTCTTCCTCCTCGTCCGAGTTGTAGGCGGCAGCTCGGGCAGCCCGCTTGGCGGCCTTGCTTGACTGACCATTAGACCTGTGGAGAGACGTTCAGTCCGGGTTGATTCGGTAAGAAGACACGGATGACGGATGTGGCTCACTCGTTGCCCTCGACGATTCCGTCCGCGAGCGCTCCCTCTTCCTCGTCCAAGTCAAACTCGTCATCAAGGTCGTCCTCGTCGTCGGCACGGTCGAGGTCAAACTCGTCGTCGTCAAAGTCGCCGCCCGCACCGGGTTCTTCGAGGTCGACATCGTCAAAGAGTGCGCTGCCAGTCACAAGAAGCAGCAGATTTCGGAATCAGTTTTCGCTCGCTCCCTGATTTTGAGCGAGAGCCCCACGGAAGGCAGAACGTACGATCGTGCGGATGCGAGGCGTTTCTGTTCCTCGTCGTCGAGCTCCTCGTCGTTGCTCATGTCGTCGTCCGCCTTGAGACCCTCGATGTCGTCGTCCGACTCCCAGTCGACTTCCCTGCCATTCTTCGGCTTGGCAGCCTGCTTCTTCTGCTCTTTGCCTTTGCCCTTGCCGGCAGCAGCAGCAGCAGCGCCACCTCGACCACCGCCTGCTGCGCGACCGTCCTGCTTGACGCGCTTGTTGGCGCGCGGACTCGCTGCTGCTGCGGGACCTGCGCGCTCTGCCTTGGCTTCGGCCACGAGTTTGCGCTTTCCCTTGCGTTCGGGCGCGCCCGGGTGAGCCCTACCGCCGTCTGCGAGGGGAGCGGGATCCGACTGCTTCGAACGTGCTTGACGTCCCTGATTGGGGGAAAAGAGAGCGCGAGTCAGTGGCGGTAGATGATCAGGGCGTCTTGGACGGCAGTACGAACCATTCTGAGTGTCTATAGACGCAGTGCGAGAGTGCGTAAAGATGGAGCTGCACCGCCGCACTCGACGAGCTCAGTGTGCTCATCTTGCGCCTCCCCTCAGCTCAGCCGCGTCTACTCCGGTGAACCCAACTCGCTCTCTCTCCTTTCTTCTCCAGCAGCCATGTCAAATTCCCCTCTGCGCGGTCAGCGGGCTCACACTCTCTAACGCGAGTGTCAGCCTGCCGGCGTCTACACCACCGGCAGCGGGAGCCGAAGTGCTGCTCAGAGTGACCATCCATCTAAAAGACCCCGCTCCCTGCGGCCACGACTACGCCTCGTGCGTGAGAATGGCATCGATGCTTCCACCTGGGTAGACGGTCTGGGAGGTTTGCACATTCTCCCCCTCATGTCCCTCGCTTTCTTCGTCGCGGCGCGTCGGCCTCGGTCATTGCCGCTGGAGGTCTCGCGACCGGCGCCCTTTCTACTGCGTAGCTGCTCATAGTTGTGCAAAGTACCTTCTGTGCCCTACTGTTTGTCTCGTGCATGTGCTGGAAGCGTGCGACTGTGGACTATGGGCGAGCTGGCGAAGAGGACAGACATCTCCGTCTTCGGCACCTCACGACTTTCTCTCGCCCAGTGATGGCCAAACACGCGGGTGCAGACGAAGGGAAACCGTGGATCCGGCTCGTCCTGACGCTCGCCATCCTCGGTGGGCTCGCTTACGTCGCTCGCCTGCTCATGAAAGCCATCAACGAAGGCGTCGAGTAAGTTCGCTGTCGTCACTCCCCTCTCGGCCGCCTCGTACGGCGCGAGCTGACCTCTTTCGATTGTCAAACAGCTCGGCAAAGGGCACTCTGCAGCAAAAGGGCGTCAACGTGTCCAGTTCGGGGTGAGTGACCTCACCGCCGCCGCTGCGTGTAGATCCCGTTCAAGGCGGTGCAGGTACACGGAGCTGCGGCTGACCACCCTGTGCGCACGGTTTGCAGCGCCAGTATACGCACGCAGCAGCGCGCCGTCACGCAAGAACAAGTCGGCGACAAGTTGCAGCGGTCCGTATACCCTCACCAGTTTCAATCCTGTTCGTGTCAACAGCCGCTGACACCTGCACCCCTGCAGCGGTCTCATGAAAGGCTGGAAGGCTTCCACGTTCAATGTACCCTGGGCTCTGAGCAAGACGACCCACCTCGGGGGATCAAGACACGACAAGAACCGCGAGCAGTGGGAGAAAGAGAGTGAGTCGCGGGGACAATGCTCACACGCGTCTTCGTGGCGGAACAAGCTGCTGATCAGTCCACCCCCACCTTACAGATGGTCCAAAGCAGTACAAGAACCGAGTCGACTAAACCTCGACGGTTCTCGCCGTGTTCTCCCTCCCTCTTCCTGCGTTACCCCTCTTGTACGCTCTTTCACGCCTTCTCATGGACGATACTTGCCGGTCAACATGTCGCCTTCTCCCGAGTTTCTTTTCTCTTTACGAAATGTCTGTAGCGCTTTGGATGTTGCCTTGAGATTCTTTTGTTCCACGGTGGCAACGCCGAGCGGAAACGATCTGAGCGCTTGCGGCAGTACGACATCCGACGGAGCAGCTTTGAGCTGCTTCAAGCGATGCACGTGCGTATCCACCGGCTAATCCCCGCCGCGAACAGCGGTCGGAGCGAAAGGAGGTTCCCGACCGCTAAGAAGGTCAAAGCCAAACGACGTTTCCTGCGGTTTCTGGCCACTGTGATCCATAGTATTGCTGGGCCAACAAAGCTTAAGGTCACGCGTACAAAGACGTCCTACAGGGCTCGCTCAGACGGAGTCCCGGCTGGCGTCGTGCGATATGCCGGCGGAGAGTCTGCTATCCCGCGTTCCTGCCCGCCACCGGCGATATCGACGGTCTCCAGACTGCCTCGACGCAACTCGAGCCCCGTACGGAGAGGTTCACCGATTGTCGCGTAAGGAGGAGCGGTGGTGGATTGCGCGCCGGGGGAGGATTTGCGCTCGGGTGAACCGGTGGCGGAGGCTGCGCGTCCCGTCGTTTTGGCACCGGGGACAACATCGCCTCCTCCTCCTCCTTCGACGTCGCCGTCGCCATCGATCGAGCTCTTGAGCTTCTTGACTCGGGCGCGACGAATCGATCGGCGCAGGGAGACGCACGCGATCCCGCTCAGGATGAGGAGGAACGGGATCAGGATCGCGCCGATTACGAAGAGGACGACCCAGTTCGCAGGGAGGGCGCCTCCTTCTTCCTGGTCAAGGGTGTCGTCGCCACTGCTGGTGCCGGTCGGGACACTGAAAGTGGCCGTGAGCGAGTAGGAAGAGCTCGAAGCGGAGGACATGGGGCTGCTCAATCGCGGGCAAGATTAGTCTCGTCTCGGGTGGGTCGGAGGGGAATCGGAGCAACGCCGGTCCAACGACGCACCTTTTACTGTGTACAGGACCTTCCAGGGAAGACTCGTCTCGTGAACGTCAGCGGAAAAGGTGAAAGATGAACAGGTTGAAGGCGGAGAGAAAAGTCATGGACACGACGATTCGTCTGAGAGACTGTCAGCTCCGATGGCTAAACACAGAAAGCAAAGCGGGACGCCCAACCTGGCCGCCTGCCGCCGGAGGCAAGCAATGTACGAAGAGGTCCGCTCCGTCGGGCAAGCGGGAGTGGCGACACCCTTCACAGGCAGCCACCGCGAGAGGAGCGCACTCCTGTGTCGACGGGAGAAGAGAGGCACTCGAAGCTGCCACGAGTTGGAGCGCAAGGAATGATGCAAAGTGCTTGCAGAGGAGGTGGTCGTCAATA
This sequence comes from Rhodotorula sp. JG-1b, assembly GCA_001541205.1. Lineage (NCBI taxonomy): Eukaryota > Fungi > Basidiomycota > Microbotryomycetes > Sporidiobolales > Sporidiobolaceae > Rhodotorula > Rhodotorula sp. JG-1b. The sequence continues at coordinate 201,601 of KQ954482.1, read as the reverse complement.
TGTCATCAATGGGAGAGGGAAGAATGGGTGGAAAAGCATGCTACAGGATAAGGTCGGGTGGAAAGGCAGACGGAATCATTATGTGCAGGGAAATGCGCCAGAGCGTGTATAAAGTTGGCTGTATAAACAGGGGGACGACCTGCCGAGGTTCAAGGTCAGTGTCAGGATTTCTCGAGGAGAACAGATTCGGAGATCGAAAAACGAACCTTCGCAGAAGCGTCGGCGTCATACCGGACAAGTCCAACGAGATCGCCAACCGTCGACTATGCGTGCGAGAGACTCATACCCTCGACGGCATTCGAAAGCGGGTTGACCTTGGCCTCCTTCGCCGGCGACGAGGTTGCGGACCCGGGCGAGCGCTCTTCGTCCTGAGTCCGAACGTCCTCGCGGTCGAGCAGCGTATCTGGAGGGTGATCAAAGTCGGGGTGGTAGAACGGAGCGGGAGGGGGAGCGCCCGGAGTCGATCCGGCATGCTTGGTTCTCGCGTGAACCATCTCGGCGGGAGTGGTGGGACGCGCAGGCTCGAGCTGCTTTCGTAGTCGGCGCGCGGCCTTGGCCGCTGCAATCTCGCGATAGTCGTTCTCGTCGTCGTTGTCGTCCACGTCCGAGGAAGAGGACGACGAGCCAGCTTCGTCGTCTGGCGTTTCGCACGACGAAGACGACGGAGTGGCATCCGACGAGTTCGAGCTGAACGTCGACGACATCCTCGTCATGGCGAACGGACGTGACTCCTCTGCTGGAGTACTAGTCCGACTGTTCGCGGCACTGCTGCCCGGTGTGTCCCATCCGTCGCCTTCCGGAGCCGCCTTCCTGCGGCGATGGCTTGGCGTCGGAAGTTGGACGCTGACCTTCTTCTGCGGGATTCGAGGCTCTTCCTCTTCTCGCGGTGTTCCTCCCATGACGGGGAAAGGGTAGCCCTGGGAAGGTGTGGCGAGCATGGTAGGTCGGGGTGGCATTGGCGGCGGCAGCTTGATCTGCTGAGGGCTATTGGTTCGGCGGTGGTTACGGGGCGGACTGGTCTCGTCGGTCATGTATATGGCGCGCTGTTGGCGATTTGAAGCGAATAGAGAGAGACAGTGAGCAAAAACTGCGGCGAAGCGAAGCGGTTTGAGAGGGATCTACATGAACGTAAGAAGGCGGTGCTGCTGCGGCGCAGAAACTTGGTCTGTCTTGTCTCTTGGAGCCACGTAGGTCTGCCTTTCCTTGCGCAGGTCTCCTGCTGGCAGAGTGAAGCGTATAGAAGGGAAACCGCGTAAACCCTGAGCTAGCTATACGACCGAGTCGGTGCGAGGAAAGCGGTGATGCGGCAAGCGAGCCGTCGCGAAGGTCCTCGGACCGCGCTTGTTTTTTTTTGTTCCGCCCGCACCGCGGCGAACTGCGAGGTGCGGGGTAGAGAAAATAAGCACGCGGCACGACGTCATGAAGGAGGAGCACCACCAACGGAGCTCGGGGTTCAGTCAACAGGGGGAATCGTAGCCGCCGTTCAGCGAGAAGTCGGACAGTGCGGAGTCCGCGGACTTGAGGAGAATCGAAGCGACACGTTCTACTGGAAAGTACAACTTGGAGCAAGAGACGGATGAGATCAGTGTGCGAGGTATTCTACCAGCATCAGGCAGCTTGTTCAACTGAGAATCGAACGTGCAAAAATTCTGCGACACAGACGCGACTTGCGCGTGTCGATCGCGGTTTGAGCCGTCGAGCAATTGGGTCGAGGACCAGGTCTGCTATGCGTTTGCAGGGGAAGCCCGAGGTGTAGCAGGACAGCGCTGGTCAAATTTCTCTGTATACAGAGCCCCCGTGTGCAGTGCAACCTGGGCAAAGTGAATCAACGGCGATCGAAGAGCCTCTCCAGGATCGGACGAGCGTTCCGAATCCCAGTCGCGGCTGCTCGAACCGTCTCTCGCACCTCTCCAAGTTGCTGTACAGCGTTCAGAGCGCACAACGGAGGTGAGCCTGGCCCCGACTGTCCCTGCAAGCGACGCAGGTGGTGACGCGCCGCCCGCCTCGCCACGGTTCGTCTGTTGACCGACCGACATCCCTGCGAGGGCACGAGCACCAGCTCAAGGAAGCCGGCTCGCCTGGCTGTACAGGATGGTGCACTGACTTCTATATGCGCCACGCACCAGGACTAGCGCCGACACTACGAGGGCCAGATGGGGCTCTTCTCTCGCAAGAAGCGTCGCGATCAGGAGCCTCAACAGTCCTTCGTCGGACCCGTACACTCCCAGCAGCCCGTCCAGAGATCCAGTGTTGCGTCGCATGCATCACAGCCGACCGTCTCCGCCTCGTCTGCCATGTCGAGCGCCGGCGGAGGAGCGCCATCCACGCCTTCGTCACGCTTCCATAACCCCTTCTCGTCGGCTGCTTCTTCAAAACAGCAGTCTCCGCCGCCGCCGACCCCGATCGCGAAATCGCCGTACCGGGAATACAGAGAAGGTGGTCCCTCGGAGTGGAACGATCGAGCTTCGCTTGATGTCGCGCCGTCATCGGCGGAATGGAACGTGCAACCAGAGCGCGTGCGAATCATGTCCGAGGCCGCCACCGCGAATCGGGGCAGTATTCTGTCGTTGCCACCAGCAGGGAGACCGTCACTCGATGTGAACCAGCGGCAGAGGCAGATGTCGGCGGGGGGACCGTCGCAAACGGAGGACGAGCAGGCGAAACGGAGTCGATGGAAGATCGGCAGGTCGGCGCCGAAACCGAGGCAAAACAGCTCGGGAAGCGTGTTCGACAACCAGGGACAGGGTCGAGACGCGGAAGAGAGTTCAGGGTTCGTCGTCAAGTCGTTCCGGACCGTGTCGCGAGTACACGAGGATCCGATCCCTCAACGGTCAACAACAACCGCGGCCGATCAGGAGTCCCTTCCGCCGCCGCCTCCTCCTCCTCCGGCACCGGTTCTGCCCACAACGAGCCAGTTCTCGCGCCCTTCTGTCGATTCGCAACGGCGTGACTTGCCCCAGCAGCTGCAGCAGCACCAGGTCGAATCCTTGCGACCTTCGATCGAGCTCGAGTCGGAAACTGCATCACGGGGCGCGCAACCTCGGAGACCTTCGCTCGCGACGCTCGGAATGGGTCGCCCGTCTTCGCAGAGCTTTGGAGGCGACCGCGACGGAGGATCCGGGACCATCCCGGCAGAAGCGTTTCGGGTCGCGTCGGCGCGGTCGGCCATCTCGCTCGCGTCTCTCGACGGCGCCAATTCGCCGCCGCTCGAATCCTCGCGACCGCGCTTCGAACCGCAACGGCCCCAGTCACGGACGAGTCGTCGCGGTTCGAACTACTCCGACGCCGGGTCGTCCATATTGATCCCACCTCGCCCTTCGTTCGCGATCGGACGGCACAGCAATAATTCGGGTTCTTCGATCGATTCGCGTTCGTCGTCGACCTCGAACGGGGCGAGCGGTTCCCCGGCGACGCCCGCTTCAACCTTGCCGTACGATGCTCCGTCGCCTTCTTCGCCGCCGCTCGGGCAGTCTCGCCTCTCTTTCAGCTCGTCCAGCCAAGCGCTTTCGCCCTCGGGCAGCGCGACCGGTGCCATTGCGCCCACTCGACCTGCTGCACAGCGCATGTCGAGCGGAGACTCGGAGCTGCGTCTGATCGCTGCTTACGGCGACATGATCAGCTCGAGTCCACCGAAGAACGACGACACGCCCTTGTTTGCCGAGCCATCGCCTGTGAGCACGACCGCGAACCGATCCCGCGCCTCTTTCAGCGCAGAGAGTCCGCAGCGTCCGCGCAGCATCGTCACCAACAACACGCCGCAACGTGCCTCCATGTGTGAGCGTGCACCAAACTTCTCGGTCCAGCCTCCGACGCCGCAATCGCGCACGGAAGAACCCTTCAATCGACCAAAGCGTACGTCGTCGCTGCAGCCCGACTCTGTCGGCAAAGCACTACAAGCTATGGCTGTCGGACGGGCCGCCGCTGCCAAGTCTGGGCCGACCGCGAACCAGAAAGGCAAAGCAGTCGCGACTCGCGGCTGGACGAGCGACTCGAGCGATGAGGAACTTGAATGTCTGTCTACCTCGGACGAGGAATCGGACGACGAGGTCCCGCTGGCGGCGATCCAGAGTCGCAGTCAGACGGACCTGACCCTGACGGCGGCCGGCCTCCGGTCGCGAACTTCGTTCGAGACGACCCGCGCAGCTCGCGTAGACGCCGGCGAGGTCGAAGTACTCGCAGACCGTACGTCGCGAAAACCGCCCTTTGCAACGGCGCAGCAGCAGCAGCAGCAGCAGCAGAAACGAGTCTCGCAGGCTTCCTTGGGTGTCTCGCCTCTCGCTCGACGCGGCTCGAACCGGCGCAGCATGTCTACATTGAGCTTCTCGACATCTATGACGATCTCTCAAGCCGCGGCATCGTCCAATGCCTCCACGCCGACACTGCCACCCTCGGCCCAACGCGTCCCGTATCAAAATCGGTCGGTCTCGAACCCCTCGGCGCCGACTTTACCTTCCTTTGCCGCCACCTCTTCGACTGCTCCATCCTCGGCGACCGAGACGACCGCGTCATCTGCACTGCCGTCGCCGCTCCTGCAGTCGTCGGCGTCGCGCGATCGTTCTTCGGCGTCTTCAGGTTCCGCCACGACGACTTCGTCTTTCCCGCACACGCCCAAGGACCGCTCTCCGGCAGTCTCCACGCTCGGTCTCGAGACGCGCTCCGCATACGGGCCAGCGCCCGCCAGCGGACATGGTTCCAAGCCCTCGGTCAAGTTTGATCTGGCCACCGCAATGTCGACCATCGGCGAACCGCGCTCGCAGCGCCTAAGCATGCTCGGCGCGGCTTCGCAATCGACGCCGAATCTCCTACCGGACGGATCGGCCCTGGGCCTCGCGCCACCTGTGCCCTCCCCGTTCGCCAGTCCGAGGTACCCGCGCGAGTCGGGCTCTGCCGCGGGTGCACCGACGTCTCAAGAAGCGTCGACTACCACGATCGGTACGATGAATGAACGCTCGAAGGCGAGACACCGTGCCGAAGCGCTCAAGGCGATCCAGATCGGGCGCGAGCTCAACGACCCGAGCGGTCTTGTCCCCGATCACGAAGCGCAGGAAGCCCTCTCCGGCGGCGATGGCTCCGACGAGAACGAGCCGCTTGCCAACTTGCCTTCGCGGGGATCGATGCTCGGTGGCATGGGTCGCGGTCCCGCTGCACCGGGCAGCATGATGAGCGGTTTCGGAGGCGCGCCCGGCGGCCTCCCCGGTGTCGGTGTCGGCGGCCAGTACTCGCATCTCGCTATTCCGCCTCCTGGCGTGGACCCTTATCTTTGTGAGCCCAGTTTGCCGTGTGCACAAGTCGAGCTATTCTTGCGCACTAACACGCTGCACATTCATTCCAGATGCGTCGCTCCCTCCCGATCAAAAGATGTCGCTTCATCAGCGCTCTCAGCAAATGATGGCGATGATGCAAGAAGCTGCTGTGCGTGCCAAGGCCGAGAGCGTCATGGGCGGCGGCGGTGGTGCTGGCGGCAGCACAATCGGCGGTCACGGCGGAGGCCGACCATCCGGGCACGGCCAGTCGATGAGCATGGGCTCGTACGACGCCTTTGCCGCCGCCAGCATGGGCATGCCATACGGCTATCCCCCGCAGCAGCAACTCCACCACCCGTTGGCGATGATGCAGCACCATCAGCAGCACATGCCGCCGTTCGCCCCGCCGTTCGCCATGTCGCAACACTTTTTCCAGCCTCAGTACCAGCACCCGCAGCACTTTTACGGCATGCCCGCCTATGCTGGATCCGCCATCGGTTTCTCGGGTGGGTCCGCCGCGGGCGGAACGAGACAGGCTGCACCCTCGGCGATCGGCATCCCATCGAAAGCGAGCGGCATGAGCGCGGCGGCGAGACGATCCGGCATCCCTCAGGGACGTGCCACATCCGCGATCGGCACAGGATACCGCGCATAGACGTTCTTGGCCCTCGACATGCGCTTTCAATCTCGCGAAGGGCTCGCCATTCATCTTTTCGCTTTTCGAAACAGACACTTCCGCTACTTCCCCTTCTATACTTAACCCGCTCGTAGACGTCCCCGGATCTGTACTTTGCTTGAGTCACTAGTTGCATCCATCCACAGTCATTGCATTTCCATCCCTAGATTCCCCAAACGTCCTCGGATTGTTGCGCGCGTGTGGCGCTCCCCTCGCTCTGCCCTTTTGCCAGCTCGTCTCACTCGACACACCGCCACAAGTAGGCCGGATGCAGCTCTGTTCGGCATGTTGCGCCACTCTCGATGTCTCGGCTACGTCTGCGCCGCTGCCGAGCTACTCTGAGAAGCCCGATCCTCCGCCCGTCAGCTTCGGTTGCGGACACACCGTGTGCGGCAAATGTACGCGGAAACGGCGCACACTGGCACAGGCGAGTGCAGTCTATGTGCCAGTCGAGTGAAAGACTGTTCTGCTAAACTTCACGCCGGGCTTCCAGTCGTGCATCTTGTGCACGGGCGCGGACGAGATTCTCGGCATTGCCTCTTCCGCATCGAATCAACCACCATCAACCGGTCCAGACAACGCCGGTGGTCCCTCTGCGCAGCCTCCACCATACGGATTCGGTGCCGCGTCTTCAGCCGCGGCCGATTTCGTCTTGGGTGACGATGACGATTCAGCCGATGAGGAGAATACCGTCGTCTCGGAGGGCGACCAACAGAAGAAGGCGCCGCGCGATAACGGTTTTGATTCCATCACCGATACCCTCGTCAAGGGTCCACCAGAATATGACAGCTCGGGCGCGAGCGCCTCGCTGCAGGGCCACCAGCTTGCGAAAGAGAAGGAACGGCCGCAGCCGCACATTCACTACCTCCGACCGGAAGATACTCTTGTGGGGCTCAGCATGCAGTACGGGATTGATGTAAGTTCAGCTTGATCAACTTGAGTTCCCAGGGTTCTAGCTGACAGAAGAGACCGGTTCTAGGGCCGCGCTCTCTGCCGTCAGAACAATCTGCCGCCGTCGACGCTTTCGACCACTCCGCAACTGCTCCACACTCGCCCGTTCATCCTCTTGCCACCCGGAGCTCGCCCATCCGCCTCGACCGAGCCTCTTCTACCGCCGGCCCTCGAGCGAAGGCGACTCGTCGTGCGGCGTTTCCAGACCCAGACGAAATGCACCGACTGGGCGATGGCGATCGCTTACGTCGACCAAGTCTTTGACGCGCGCGAGAAGGAGGCCGCTCTTGTGGAAGAGAATCGGGAGGCGCGGGGCGATAATGAGACGGTCCAAGTGCGCGAGGGAGGCGAGCTCGAGGAAGCTGCGCAAGCTTTCCTTGCCGACGAGCGGTGGGAACGCGAGCAGCGCAACCAGAAGGGCAAAGGTCGGGGGCTGTTCAGCATCCCTCGCACTTGACCCGACGACGAGTCGTGCGGTCCTTTCCCTTCTCCCGCTCGACCAACGCTCCGGTCGAGCGTCAAGCTGGCCGCAGCTCTCGCGCCGTCATGTCTTGTCTTCCGGCACCACATCCGCCACGTCTTCTTCTGTTCACTACCTTCTGTATCTGTCACTTCTCCGTTGTTGCTAGTCTTATCCTGCATTGCATTCCTCTCGAGATTGACGTTGGTCATCCTCTGACTGATACTGACCTCGTGAGGGAGTGTGTTCGTTCTGGGTGCGACGATGAAGGGGACCAGCCGCATGCCTATCCGTAGGCATACTATAGGCGAAGACTTGTCCCCTGAAGTAGGTGAGAGTGGTTGCAAGTTGACCCGCTTCGAGGCTGAATTTTACTCGACGTCGCCCGCTTGCGTTCGCCTCTCACCTCATCACACTCGCTCACAGCCGCAAATATGGTAAGCCTGAGCAGCTCAAACAGAGACGCAGCATACCAGCTTCCCACGCATGCCTTGGCTGACTGCCGCCGTTTGGCGTTGCTGAGCAGGCTGCCATCGCGACTCAGACGACGGAACGCGACCTGACAAAGGTCGAGCGCATCGGTACGTCGTGCGGCTACTTGGGGAGACTGTGATTGCTTTGACTGACCTGCTCTCTCTCCCGCGGGCAGGCGCTCACTCTCACATCCGCGGACTCGGTCTCGACCCCACCACTCTCGAGCCGAGGGGCAACAGCCAGGGCATGGTCGGCCAGGGCAAGGCCCGCAAGGCCGCCGGTGTCATCCTCAAGATGGTCAAAGAAGGTCGCATCGCCGGCCGCGCCGTCCTCATGGCCGGTCCGCCGAGTTCGGGCAAGACGGCCATCGCGATGGGCATGGCTCAGTCGCTCGGGACCGACGTCCCGTTCACCATGATCTCGGCGTCCGAGATCTTTTCCCTCGAGATGTCCAAGACCGAGGCGCTCACGCAGGCGTTCCGGAGGAGTATCGGCGTACGGATCAAGGAGGAGAGCGAGATCATCGAGGGAGAGGTCGTCGAGATCCAGATTGACCGGAGTCTGACAGGAGTGAGTGCTCCCTCTCTGCACGAAGCTCACTACGGACCCCCTAACAAGGAGCCCCTCGCCACCCTACAGGCATCCAAGACGGGCAAGATTACGATGAAGACGACTGACATGGAGACGGTGTACGACCTCGGAAACAAGATGATTGACGCGCTCTCGAAGGAAAAGGTCATTGCCGGAGACGTCATCGTCATCGACAAGAGCACCGGCAAGATCTCAAAGCTCGGGAGGTCGTTCACGCGCGCGCGGGATTACGACGCCATGGGAGCCGACGTGCGTCGCATCCCCAACCACTCCTTTGATGACCCCGAACTGACTATCCCGGTTGAACCTCCCTCTCTCTCAGACCAAGTTTGTTCAATGCCCCGAGGGAGAGCTGCAAGTGCGGAAAGAGGTGGTCCACACCGTCTCGCTGCACGAGATCGACGTGATCAACTCGCGGACGCAGGGTTTCCTCGCCCTCTTTGCCGGTGAGTGACGCGCGGAGCGCTTCGGCGGACCCCGAACTATGGAGGCTTGCTGACACTCGGTTGGCCGCGCTGGCTACCAGGTGACACGGGCGAGATCAAGTCGGAGCTGCGGGACCAGATCAACGGCAAGGTCAGCGACTGGCGGGAAGAAGGCAAGGCCGAGATTGTGCCCGGCGTGCTCTTCATCGACGAGGTGAGTCTCGCTTCTTTGTGGTGTTGTCGGCGCGGAAGATGCGGAGACTGACAGGTTCGCTCACTCTGTCAAGGTCCACATGCTCGACATCGAGTGCTTCTCGTTCCTGAACCGCGCGCTCGAGACCGAGCTCGCTCCGATCGTGATCATGGCGTCGAACCGCGGCATCACGCGGATACGCGGGACCAAGTACAAGTCGCCGCACGGGATCCCGATTGACTTGCTCGACCGCGCGTTGATCATCTCGACGGGGGCGTACCAGGCCGAGGACATCAAGGAGATCCTGTCGATTCGGTACGTACTCTTCTCTTCTCTCTCGCTGAATTTGCTTCGAGACCTGAAGATTCCCCGTAAACAGTGCCCAAGAAGAGGACGTTTCGCTGTCTCCGGCTGCGCTCGAGATCCTCACCAAGATCGGATCGGAAACCTCGCTTCGTGGGTCCAGAGAAGACGGAACTTTTACAACAGACTGGGAGCTGACGACTCGGAGTTTTGGGGGCTACAGGGTACGTGATCCAGCTGATCACGCTGTCCAACTTGGTGGCGCGCCGACGAAAGGCGACCCAGGTCGACGTGCCCGACGTGCGACGCGTGTACACCCTGTGCGTCCTCCTCCCCTCCCTTTTTTTGCCCAGCCCCCTGTTCTCACACGGCGGTTTGGATACTGCAGGTTCCTGGACGAAAAGCGGAGTGTGCAGTTCCTGAAGGAGCAGAATTCGCTGCTGATTGGCGAGGATGGTCAAGTCGGCGCTCGAGCAGCGAGTGACGCGATGGAGGTGGCGTAGAGCCTGAAACCCGTAGCTTTTCATTACCATGTTTGTCTAAGCTCTATCTACTACAGAGCGTTGTGAGGAGGAACGGAGAGCGAGGCTGCCCTTGACGCGGAAGCAGCTCGAAAGCGAGAAGCGAAGTCGTCGAGCTGGGTGAGAAGAGCGCTTTCTCCTCGCGCCGCCGTTCCCCAGCCGACCCCGCCAAGTGAGCCGTGTACGACTAGCGAGTGCCTAGAGACTCTGACTGACCCGTGTCCTGCCCGCCCCCTTGCTCCCCCCCCGTCCCTCTGCGTGTCGCGGTGTGTTGTCGACTCGGATCCTCGCCCTCGCCCTCGCCCGGTCCGCCCTCGAAAACCTCGCTCGGCCCCTCGCTGCTCGCCTTGCCCACGTCCCTGGGAATCGCCTGACTCGTCATAACTCGACTCTGTTGATCTCGTGATCCGACCCGACCCGACCTACGCACGCGAGAGCAGTCTAACGCCATGGTCCAGCGCGTCACCCTCCGTACCCGCTCGTCCTACTCGACCAAGTCGAACGGCAAGCGGATCGTAAAGACCCCGGGTACATCTCGCCCCCTCCTCCTCTTTGGCATCGTGTGGAGGTCGCGATGAGCGAGCGGGAGTGTCGCTGCCGACTGGAGGACTAGGCTCTTGAAAACGTCGACGAGAGGTTGCGCGCACGAGTGTAACGCGTCGCACTCGCCTCGCTGGCCTCGGGATCAGGGCATCACGGCAACAGGGCCAGGAGATTGCGCGGCGACTAAAGGAGGTGGAGATTCATTCGCCGTGCAGCGGGAGGGAAAAATGAACCGGCGGCAGGAGGACGCCAAGGAGCAGTCAAACGAGATGTGGATGGCGTGCAGGACATTCTGCTGACAAAAGCTGTGTGCGTGCGTGCAGGTGGCAAGCTCCGCTACCTTACGGTCAAGAAGGCCGCGGCTGCCCCCAAGTGCGGTGACTGCCACATCGCGCTCCCGGGTGTACGTCCGCGCACTCTTTTCTTACTGAGCTCCCACTGAGTCTGCCACGTGTGCTCACGTACCCTGAATGCGCCATCGCCACCATCATCGTGACTGTGCAGGTCCCGACCCTTCGCCCGCGCCAGTACGCGCAGGTCTCGAAGCGCGTCAAGACGGTCCAGCGCGCGTACGGTGGCTCGCGCTGCGCCAACTGCGTTCGCGAGCGCATCGTCCGTGCCTTCCTCGTCGAGGAGGCCAAGATTGTCAAGCGCGTGCGTTGGTCCCTCCTCTTCCTCTTTCAACCGCCCAGAGAATCTCTGTTACCTCGTCCGCCGCACGCACAGAGGTTCTGACCTTGGATATGTTTGCTATCACAGGTCATTGCCGAGAAGCAGCAGGGCAAGAAGTAGACGAGTTTGTTGGCAACCTTGATCTCTTTTTCTCTGGGCAAAAAACCACTTCCCTCTGTTTCGTGAGCGAGCGAGTGAGAGAGAGAGAACGGGAGATGTCGACTCGTGCCAGTGTTCTCTCTCATTGCGAGCTCCCACGTGCTATGCTCGAGCTGCCCGCGCTTTCGGCCGAGGCATCCGCGGAGGCGGTGCATGAAAGCTGCTCTCGCCGAGGATTCGCTCTCGCGTTCATTCCGCTCAGTCTATTTGCGACGAAACATGGCGCAAGAGGCAACTGAAAGTCGAGACGGAGCTGCAGCACCAGCAGCAGAGCTCGCTGCGCTCAAGCTCTCGGCAGAGGCGTCAGCCGCGACGAACGGCCATGCTGCCGAACAGCCCGACGACGACAACAACGACGAGGACGGCGAGGACGACGCAGCCGAGCCTGCTGCGAACGGAGCAACTGGTGCGCAAGGCCCAGCACCGAGCGAGGCTTGTGGTGGCAAGCTGACCCTGAAGTTGATCGCCACACCCTTCGTGCAGACAAGAAAAAGAGCAAGTCGACTACCTCCCGCGCTCGCGTCTTGGACGTACAGCTGACTTTTTGATGCTGACCTCGCCCCTCAACAGAGAAGAAGAAGAGCAACAAGAAGAAGAAGAAGGGAGGAGCGGCCGTCCAGCAGACGGATCCGCCGACCGTTCCCGTCTCGAAGTTCTTCAAGGACGGACAGTACCCCGTCGGACAGACGCACGAGTACCTGAACGAGTGCGACTTTTCACTCTCTGCAGTGGAAACACCCCGGCGTGGTGGCTGACCGGAAATTCCTCGCGCCGCAGCAACTCGTACCGGACGACTTCGGAAGAGATGCGCGAGAAGGAACGCCTCCTGATGCAGGAAGACGAAAACTCGCCTCACAACTACAACGCGATCCGACGGGCGGCCGAAGTGCACCGCCAAGTGCGCCAGTACGCGCGCGCGCACATCAAACCGGGGATGCAAATGACCGACATTGCCGACATGATCGAGAACGGCACGCGCGCGCTCGTCGAAGAGAACGGGATGAAGTCGGGGATCGGGTTCCCGACGGGCCTCAGTCGGAATCATTGCGCCGCGCACTGGACGCCGAATGCGGGCGACAAGACGGGTGAGGCTGGGAGCCGAGAAACACAGAGGAAATCCGAATTTTCGCCGTGGATGATTGCTGACTTTTGATTTTCGCGCTCGATCGCTCTCTCACAGTTCTTCAGGCGGAGGATGTATTGAAGGTCGACTTTGGAGTGCACGTCAACGGCCGGATCGTCGACTCGGCCTTCACGCTCAACTGGGAGCCGACTTACGACAACTTGCTCAAGGCCGTGCAGGAAGCGACCGAGACGGGTGTCAAGGTGCGCCCAGCTCACGGAACATTTTTTTTCGAGTCACGCGTTTTGCTGATGTGCCGTTCCGCCTCGACTTGCAGGAAGCGGGCATCGACGTCCGGATGGGTCACATCGGCGCCGCGGTTCAGGAGGTCATGGAGAGCTACGAGGTCGAGGTCGGCGGCAAGACTCACCAGGGTGCGTTAACGTCTCCCATCGCCCATGTCGTTTGCGCCTCGGGAACGTTCCTTCTTCACCCGTGCTAAGACGAGCGCCAGCATTGCCCTCGCAGTCAAATCAATCCGGAACCTGACGGGCCATTCGATTGACCCGTACATCATTCACGCCGGCAAGTCGGTCCCGATCGTCGCGTCGTATGATCCCGAAGACGAAGAGGCGGGCGAGAAGATGGAGGAAGGAGAGTACTTTGCGATCGAGACGTTCGGGTCGACCGGTCGCGGATACGTTTCGGGCGGCGTGAGTCCAATACGCCGGTTCACTCCCTGCGGGAATCTATACTTTCCTCCGTGTGCGCATTTGCTGACTGTCGAGTATCCTCTAGGGCGAGTGCTCCCATTACGCTCGGATGGCCGGTGCAAGAGCACCTCTGCGGTAAGTCCCGCCCTTGCGCATGCTTTCCTTGTCCGTTTCTTCTCCGCGTCTTTCGGCACTGAAAACTGAGGCTCGCGTTCCCCCTGGCAGGCACGACTCGTCGAAGCGGTTACTCGCGTCCATCGACAAGAACTTTGGCACTCTCCCGTGGTGCAAGCGGTATCTCGACCGAACAGGCGAGAAAGGCTATGCCTTGGCGGTGAGCTTCTTTTTCGCCCTCTTTCGCTCTCAAGGAAAGCCCCACTGACTCGTGGTTTTGTGTCCTGATTGCGAAATTGCAGCTGCGAGAACTCGTGCAGACCGGGATCGTGCAAGACTATCCGCCCCTGTACGACGAGGAGGGCTGCCAGACGGCGCAATTCGTAAGCGCATCCTCACTATATCCATCCCGAGGCATTAAGTTCCGGCTTGGCACAGAGATTGATTGCCCCTCTTCCTTAGGAACACACCATCATCCTGCGGCCGACTTGCAAGGAGGTTGTCACCCGCGGAGACGACTACTAGATGTCGACTCACCGTAGAAGCAATTTCGTCGAGTCTATGTAGCCCTCCACTCAGCCAGCCGCGTCCTGGTCGTATGAGAGCATAATATCGGGACCAAGGAGAGAAGAGAACAACATGACTTCAGAATTCCCGAGGCTACCATACAATACAAGCTTACTCTAATCTTCCTGCATCGCAACGTCGTCGCCGACGACTGCGTCTGTGCCCTCTTGTACCCCCGCACCTGCCGTCGATGCTGCTCCATCCACCACCGCCGGAGCGTCTGGCTCCGCATTGGCAGCCTTCTCCTCTTCCATTCCCTCCTGCTCAGTAGCAGCAACATCGGCTGCAACTGCTGCTGCTTCCTCTTCGGGATTGAGCTGAAGGTGCAGCCACTGGGCGAAGCGCTCTTGTCGTCGCTGGTTCACAGCCGCCGAAGTTTCCGCCTCCTCGCTCGATGTGGCGGACGTGATCCTGCGGTAGAGGCAGTCCCTGTGAAGTGGACGGACGAGGGTCAGCGCTCTGTTGACCAGCTCACGATCTGCAGTGGGAAAGCTCACTCTGTGCCTGCCACGAAGCGGAGCTGGTATCCCTTCTCGCCGACTTTTGCTTCGAGACCGGGCACGATCTCGAACGCAGGGGGCTCCTCGGTCGCGGAAACGTTCCGGTTCCTACGCACCAAGATGACTTAGCCTGTGTCACAAGCTGCATGTACCGCGAAAGCAACGCACCTCTTGAGCAGTGGGGCCTTGACGGGTGCGCCGATGCCTTCACTTGGCGAGACGAGCACATACGAGGCGAGCCAACTCTGGTGCAGCTTCATTTCGGATCCAAACGCATCATCGAGGGTCAAATCCTCCTTGCCGAGGAGCTGGATGGTCATGGCATTGGCGCTCGGGATCTGCTCGATGGTGGCGATACATCAGCGAGCCGTGCCGACGGGACGAGACTTGCGCCAGACCAACGCGCGAACGCACCCATTCGAGCCTGTAGAGGTTCTCGTCCTGGTTCAGGACCTGCTCAACTTCCATGCGATACGCAATCTGCTGGCGCGGCGTCGTGCTGTCTCGCGCGCGATCCTTCTCCAAGAGGGTAAAGATGTCTTGACACCGTCCGTCGGAGTTGATCGTGTGAATCTGAACGCCAACCAGGTCAGCCACTATGCGCCAATCACCTGCGGACTGTCTGAACGCACATGCTTGATAGCGGTCCCGATGAGCTTGTCGATCGTGAAGAGGGGATATGCGCGGATCCCGACCATGTAGCGGAGCTGTTCCTCAAAGGTCGAGGCGTCGATATCGTTGTCGAAGAGCTTCTCCGACAGGTCGAGCAGATGCTCGTAATAGTGCTCCGCCGCATTGCCTTCGCCGTCGACTGTCGGGACCGGAGCGGACAGACCGAGTTCGATACCGAGAGGGTTGAGGCGGTGGTGATTCTGCTTGGCAGCGAGCTGGGCCGCGAGCTGCTTGAAGGCGAGGAGTCGGTGATACAGGGTCTGTTTAATGGAAGAGGTCAGCCGGTGGAAGACGGAGAAGTACATCGCGCGACGCACGTGAATGATTCGAACGAGGCAGTAGAAGGTCGAGTTGGCGAAGAAGTTGTATCGCCGCGGCTCGATGACGAGGTCCGGACTCGGCGGCTCGACGGGCTGCCCATCGGCTGCGGTCTCGGTGAGGCGGATCCACAACGCGTCGGCGAGCTTGCCGAGCTCGCTCCCCTCGTCACTGGGCGAGGCCGCGCGCGACCCAGGCTTGCCGTTCATCCCGGGCAGGTTCCCGGCTCGTCCGACGGTGGCGGCGGCATGGACGAGCAGTCGCTTGCGGAGGTCGGCAGCGCCACGCTTACCAACAGGCTTGCGCTGACTGGTCGAGGATGACGCTCCGTCTTCGCTGCCCTCGCCAGCATCGCCGGCCGCAGAGTCGGTCTCGGTCGCCGCGTCGGCATCAGTTTCGGCCTCCTCGTCTGCCTCGAGTTGGTCCGAGTGCTGCGACGGTCCCAAGTTTGCCTCCATCTCGTCTTGCGGCACGCCCCAGAGCAGAGGGACAAAGAGTCGCAAAAAGTTTTCGACGCGGGCTCGTTCCGGTGCCGAGTAATTGGACTGGTCGCGGTCGAGGTAGGATACGGTAAGTTTGAGCACGTCGAAGAGCACGCTCCGATCGGTCATGTGCAGCTCGAACTGGTGCAACGGTCGGAGGGGCGGGGGCAAGGTCGGCGAGATCGAATCGGTCGGGTAGGTAATGGCTCCCGACGCCTGGGACGCGTGCCTCGGGATGTCGAGATCGGGGATGTCGAAGCGCTTGATTTGCTTCTTCGCGCGCAGCGTCTCGATCTCGCCGGTGAGCGATTTCGACGTTGTCGTCGTCTTCTTGTCGAGAGCCTTGAACGGGATCGCCTGATGGTCAAGCGCTCGGTAGTAGTTCTTGGCGTCCTGTGAGCGGATGAATGCAAAGCTGAGCCTCATGCCACGCGCGCCCGGGTGCGAACGGCAAAAAAAAAAAGCTCGCAAACGCCATCGACTCACCACTTCCCGCCAGACCTTGTTCCACTCGCGCTCGGCGCGCTTCCACTCGTCGTCCTTTTGCTTCAACCGTGCGAGCACGATCGGCACCGCGACTCCCGGATTGTCCTCGAGGGCCTGCAAGATCTCCCAACCGTGGTCCTTGCCATAGATCTTGCGGATGATGCGCTCGTACACGCTCGGTGCCGTGCCTCCGAGTCCACCACCTGGCAGGCCTTCCTGTCCGTTGGGGCCGCCGCCGACGAGCTTGAACGCGGCGCGCTCTTCACTCGACATGAGCGCGAGTCGGGCCGCGATCGGTTCGAGGTACGCGATCGTGCGCGCCATCGACGTGATGTGGAACGAGTACCAGTGCCGTTCCTGCTCCGAGTTGTACAGCGCTTCCTCGTAGGGGTTCTTGCGGTGCGCGCCGGAACCTTCGGAAGCCCAAGTCGCGAACGCGACCCACTCGTCGTTCAGGACGGACCACTCGAGCGGACCGCGACCGGAGCAGGCGAGGTCGATCTCCGAGTCGGGGAGCTTGCGGTAGCTCGGACCGAAGCTCTTGAGGAGGTGCAGCTCGACTCGCGGCCGGTCGAGGAACGACTCGTTGTCGATGATCCACTCCTCGCCCTGCGCGCGCCCGTTCGTGACGGGGTCCCACCCGACGAGTTCCTTGAACTGCGCAACGAGCACGTCATCATTCCCGAAGAAGAGCAACGCCTTGCTGACGAGCGTCTTGAGGTCGATGATCTCTTGCGTGAACAAGTTCAACAACTTGAGGAATTCGGTATACGCCTCGCGGTCGTCGAGGTGCTTCTTGACGCGGTCAAAGAAGCTGAACTCGTCCGGCTGGACGAGCGTCGGGTTGTGGTGCTGCGACAGGTACGAGTCGTACGCCGATTGAAGTCGCGGTGCGCCAGGGAAACCGGGCGGCGCCGCCGCGTACGGGTGCGCGTGCGCATGCTGCTGCGGTCCCATACCGCCTACGAGGGGCGAAGGCCCGTACGGCGAAATCGGTGTGAGCTGCTGCTGCTGCTGTTGTTGTTGAACAAACTGCTCGGTCGCATGCTGCTGCTGCTGCTGTGTCTGGGCTCGCTGCTGCTGCGACGACGAGCCGTCGACGCCCGATCCAGTCTGCAAATGCTGCATCTTGGCCCGCTTCGCCTTGGCCTTGTCGCTCGTGCCCGGTGCCGCGCGCTTCTTCTTCTCCCCCGCAGCAGCAGCAGCAGCAGCCGCACCAACCCCAAGATTCGCCGCTTGCTGCTGCTGCTGTTGCGCCAACGTCGTTTTCCCAGATGCGGAAGGTCCAGCGGGGATCTGACTCGCGCTCCGCGTCGCGCCGAGCTCCTTCTTCTTTCCTGCGGCTCCTCCTCCGGGGGTCATCGCGCCTTGGCCGCCGGACGCGGCGGCAGCGGCGTCAGCCTGGCCCGATGTGTCGGGCAAGAACGCCTTGAACTCGTCGAGGAGATCGGGCGCGTCCTTGAAAAGCGCAGTCACTTGCGTGTACACCTGCGCAAGAGCTTTCAGTCAGCCTTCGGAAAGAGAGAAAAGACGACGGATGATGGGCGAAAACTGACCTCTTGAATCGGGCGCTGATCCTTCTGATACGTCTGCAAGATCTCGAGGAACGTCTTGTACGTCTCCGGGTCCTTGGCGAACCGGTTCTTGATCTTGTTGACATAGGTGATGGCATGGTTAAACTCCATCATTTGCGGCTGCGGCGGTTGTTGTTGAGCGGCCGGCGCAGGGGTGGACCCCACGGGTGTCGATTCGCGCGCAGAGACGGGCGTCGAAGCATTCGCGGCGGCGGTGGGCACGGCGGGCGAGTGCGGTTGAACGGGAGCAGAGGGAGTAGCAGACGGCCCCGCCGCCGTCGATGACGGGAAGGACGGTGCGCCTCGTCGCGCAGCCGCGGGCCATATCTTCTCCCCGATACGTTGCGCGGTCGGTTGGTGCGACGACGACGATGCGGATTGTGGCTGTTGCGACTGTTGGGCGTACGGGCTGGGACTTGCGCCCGACCCTGCCGATAGCGGCGGTTTCGTGTCCGCTTGACCGGGTCGACTCGCCGCTGCCGCTGGTGACTGCGATGCGCTGCTGCCCGCCGCCGCCGCGGCTCTTTGCTGCTGCTGTTGAAGCTGTTGCGCCCACGGAGCAGTCCGCGCTCCGCCAAAGGGCGGGATCGGCGCCGGCGGCGAGATGGCTCGAGTCGGCGGGGCACTCGCAGTCGAGGTAGGCGGCGCTTGCTGATGCTGCTGTTGAGATGGGAGAGGAGGCAGGCGAGAACCGGGTAGGTGGCTCGTGCCAGAGGTGGCGGTCGCCGAGGCTGCGCCGAGCAGAGGCGCCGAGACGGACGGGGTGGGACCTGGAGGGCGCGAGAGGGCCGAGACGGGACCGGGCTGGGCAGAGGTCGGCGGGCGGCTCGACGACGGTGGCGGCGGCGGGGGCTGCTGCTGCTGCTGCTGCTGCGCTGCGCGAGTTCCAGCGGTCGAGACGTTTTGCGTGCGGGTCGTGACGCCCATCGGAGTCGTGACGGTGATGGTGTTGGTCTTGCCGGCTGCGCCTCCGGATCCCGTAACGGAGCCGTTGGTGTTGGCGACATGGCATTCGATGCGGTAGCCGGGCGGGAGGAAGGTGTTGAAGCCCTGGATGAGGGAAGGGTGATCGCGGAACAAGGATGAGACGCGGTCGATAACTCCGGGCGTGTCGATCCTGCGAGCGCGCCCTCACTGGGGTCAGTGCCTTTCACTGTGGAGACAGTGGGTCGGGGAACGTACGTCTGAGTCTTGAAATCCTTCATGATGCTGCAAGTTGCCGAGTCGGCGAGGTGGGGGGGAGCAAGAGTTTTCCGTTAGCGGAACGGTTCATGGCACTCCATCCCTGCCTGATCTGCAGTGCACACTCACGTCAAGAACTGGTCGTAGACTGCACAGCCAAAGGGTTTGGGGTCAGTGTGCAAAGGAGCGGAGGGAGGTGGAGTGTAAGACTGACCGTCATAGTCGTTGGCAAACTGCTGCTTGACGCGGTCGAGGTAGTGCAGGGCATCTGGAAGATATGCATGGCGTCAGTCCTGTGCCCGCTGTGCGCTCTAGAGAGGTCGCCGTACCGCGAACGTTGAGCGGGGCTTGAGTCGGCTGCTGCTGCTGCTGCTGCTGCTGGGCGGGTAGCTGCTGCGTGGGCTGCGGTGGTCTAGCCTGTACGTTGTTCTGAGCTGGCTGGTGGCTGCTCTGCGGTCTCTGCTGCTGCGGTTGCTGTTGCTGTTGTTGCTGCTGTGCGGTCGACGGTGACGGCAAAGGGCCGGCTGCTGCTCCAGGCGCAGACCCGGGTTGCGGCTGCATGGTGGACGGCTAGCTCTCCGCTGTCCTGCTAGCCCTCGCTTCCCTGGGACGAGCTGCGCGCGCGAGGGAGAGAGTTGAGCGAGAGCAAGCAGCAGCGGTGAGAACGCGGAACCCTCGGACACCAAGTCCGCGTCTGACAGCTCGCTCTACAGCTTCCTTTCGCACGCAGGCACTGTCAAGTCACTCGGGAGCTAGGATAGACCCGGTCTGCCGAAAGAACCGATCCAGAATGGGCAGATCTCGCCCAACTGCGCCGCCTGTCCCGCCGCCCGTCGCCTCGAAAACCTCAACCGCCGCAAAGCTTCCCCCCAGGAGGAAACCCAACATTGTAAAGTCGGGAAACGCAGGCTCCAACAAGCCGACACCGGCGCCGCTCGCTCCGGGAGAGACTCCGCCGCCGCCACCCCTTTTCCGTGAGTCGCCATCCCTCACCTCACAAACTTGGCCCGATGAGCACACCCGCACGTCCTTGAGGGAAATCCCCTTGTCGTCAGGAATCAGGGCTGATCAGAGGAACGCCGGACGCCAAACAGCCGTCGGGTACAAGACGCCGCTGTCGTTGCTCACCGAACGCTGCCAGAAATCCGGATGGGACCGCCCCTCGGTCGACCCCAAAAAAGGTTCCGAACCCACCTCGTGGACTGCGAGCGTCACTCTGCGCAGAAAGAACCCCAAATCGGGAGAGTCCGAGACCGTCTACATGCGTCCGCCGCCGCGTCAGTTCCCGACTCCCTGTCCCTTTTCCGCAAGTGTCTTGCTCCGTGGCGCTGACTCTTGGAGTGTCCACAGCTCCGTCAGCAATAGCGGTCGAGAAACCGAGCGCGATGGAGGCCAAGTGAGTCCGAAACGCGGCCAGCGAGCTGGAGGAACATTCGCCACATACGTGACTGACTTCCACCCCTCTCTTTCAGACATTGGGCTGCCGTCTACGCCCTATTCCGATTCTCCAACAACCTCCGGCTCAATCTCCAGTTACCTCCCTCGACAAGAGGTTAGTCAACAGCACCTGCGCTCTTTCGGACTCGCGAACTTGGCTGACCCTTCTCGGTTGTACGCGGACAGACTACTGGGCCGCGCTGGAAAAGGAGAAGGCTGGCTCGACCCCTAACAAGCAATGGCTCTGGTCTACAACTCCCTTCGAGACGGCGGCAGCGGCGCCTCCGCCTCCTCCTTCGGTGGCGCCGTCCGCCTCTTCCTCTCGGAACGGCTCAGGTCCGCCTTCCGCCTCGACATCTCGATCCGCGACTCCGGGCGGTGTAGCGGCGGGTCCCAACCCATCGATGCTTGCGCCGACAAATAACAAGCCGGCCCCGATGCCGAAATACTGGCTTGAAGCGCCCGAAGTGCGGATGCCGACTGCCTTGCGCGACCTCGTCGAACGGACCATCCGCGATTCGATGCCCGATCTGACCGACGCCGACTTGTTGATGATGGGAGGAAGTAACGATGGGGATGGAAACAACACGACATTGGATGATCATGCCGATGCGGTCGAGAATTCGCCGGCGGGGACGGCGACGCCCGTTTCTGGCGCTGGCTGGACGGCCGACGAGCGGACTGTCGAGCAAGAGTTTCTCGCTGAAGGGTTCCGGAAAGGTCACGTCTCTCGCGCCATCGCCTATGCTCGTTCGAGCGCAGTGACCACGACAACGACGGCGGGGGCGGCTTTGCCCCTCTCGACTTTGCGACACGAAGTCCTTTCGCACCTGCACCTCCTCGTACCCGAATCGGACCTCCCCGCGGCGTTCCAGTCGTCGAAACCTTCAGATACTACCATCCGGAACGCGACGGCCAAGAACCGCGACGAGCTCGGTCGGATGTGGAAGGCCGAAAAGGTGGCGCGCGAAGTCGGCACCCCCGTCGAATGGGTCGTTGCTGAACTCGACAAGATCCGACCGCTCCTGCCCGAAGGCGATGTCGAAAGAAAAGAAGAAGAGGCGTCGTCGTCGTCGTTGTCGGAGAGCGAGATCGAAGGTCGGTTGCTTGAGGTGCTTGCGCGCAGGATGATGGACGTCGAGGCGACGACGGACGATGCCGACGTGCGCCGGAAACTCGGCGAGGATCAGTTGCGGGCGGCGTGGGCTTCTTCGACGCTGGAAAGTCCAGCAGCGGATCCTGAGCTACGACAACGCCGCGAGGATGAGCTCGTCGGTCTCGAGGGCGTGTTCGGAGCCCGGTACAGCCGCAAGAAAGACGGGTTCGAGATTGCGATCCCGTCGAGCGGCAAGAGCGACGCCATCGCTCTCCGCATCCTCTTTCACCCTTCTTCGCGGTACCCTTCTCCGCAGCAGGACGAAGAGACCGACCTCCCCGCCCCCTTGCCCGCTTTCTACATCACTTCGCCGACTCTCCCTCCTTACATCCGCCTACACCTCGTCTACCTCCTCTCGTCTTCGTTCGTCCCTTCCTCGCCAGTCTCGACGAACGGCGGCGCTTGGCTCGAATTGGTCGATGCTGGTTACGGCGGCGTGGTCGCCGAGATGGTCGCCTTCCTCGAGGAACACGCCCGCAGCGTGATCGATAACCCTCCCGACGCTCGCACCGTCATGGACCGCTTATTACCGGCCTCTCAGCGAACGGGTGCCCTTCTTGCTGCGAATGTTGCGCAGAAGGTCACCAAAGCCGCGAACGGCGGCAATCTCCGCAACGGCAGACGGAGTCGAAAACTCCGCGCCACGCCGGAAGAGCAAGCGGCCCTCAAGCGGACGTACGAGGCGCTGCAGCAGACTCCCGAGTACGGAAAGATGTTGCAGCAGCGACAGCGGTTGCCGGCGTGGGGGATGCGAGATCAGATCGTCGACTTGATCCGCAAGTCTCGAGTGACCATTGTCTGCGGAGAGACCGGCTCTGGCAAGACTACGCAAGGTGCGCTTGTCAGACTACTTACATCATCATGGCGAACAAGAGAATGCTCACTCTGCTTCCCGAACTAGTCCCGGCTTTCGTCCTCGAAGATGCCATCCTGCGAGGCGAGGGCGCCACGACTTCGATCGTTGTCACTCAGCCCCGTCGAGTCTCGGCCATCGGAGTCGCGTCCCGAGTTGCCCAAGAACGTTGCGAAGATTTGTCCCCTTCGCAACCTCCGCGAGGGGACAACCTCGTTGGTTATGCGATCCGAGGCGAGCGTCGCGCCGGACCGGGGTGCCGCGCCCTGTTTTGTACGACCGGAGTCGTGCTCGCTCGCCTCGGTCGTGGGGGCGATCCCGACCTCGAAGGCGTCTCGCACATCTTCATCGACGAAGTGCACGAACGATCCGTCGATTCGGATTTCCTCTTGCTCGAGTTGCGGGACATCCTCAAACGCAACCCGAATATCAAGGTCATCTTGGTGCGCGCTTCTCGACTCGCTCTTTCTGTCTTGACGGTGACTTGCGCTGATCTTCTGACTGCAGATGTCAGCTACGATCAACCAGCAGCAATTTTCGGACTATTTCGGAGGCGCCCCTTGCATCGAAATCCCCGGGTGAGCTGCGGCTCTTCCCTGCAGACTCGTCCGGAATCGTTCACTAACTCGTCGACACCCCGTTGCGCAGCTTCACACACCCCGTTCAGGACTTTTACCTCGAGTCGTACTTGCCGACCCTGCTCGCGAAAAATGCCTACCGGCCGAGCGGAAAGCCTGCCCGTAAGGCGACGCAAGCGCAGCTCGATCGCATGCGCAGCTCGTTCATCTCGCGCGGAGTGTCCGAGTCGGACGTGCGGGCTCTGCAGGCGCTGGAAGTCGCCTCGAGGGCCGAGAAGATCGACTTTGGCCTGGTCGGCGCTACGGTGAGGTCTCTTCCAATGTCCGTTCACCGATGTAGACTGCTGACACGCGATTCTGCAACAGGTCGCCCACTGCTTGGAGACTTCGGCAGACACCGGTGGCGACATTCTCGTTTTCTCGACCGGTGTCCTCGAGATCAAGCAATCCATCGAAGCGATTCGCGCAGCAGTCCCGTCCCACACCCTGTCCTCCCTACTCATCCTGCCACTGCACGCGAACTTGACGTCGCAGGAGCAGACGAGTGTCTTCCGCCCGACGCCGGCCGGCAAGCGCAAGATCGTCGTGGCTACCAATGTTGCCGAGACGTCGATTACCATCGACGGCATCATCTACGTGGTCGACTGCGGACGCGTGAAGGAGAACGCTTTCGACCCAGAGACGGGCATTACGAGGCTCGTCGAATGCTGGACAAGCACAGCGGGCTGCAGGCAGCGTCGCGGTCGTGCAGGTCGTACTCGCCCCGGAATCTGCTACAAGCTTTTCACGCACTGTGAGTATCCCTCCGAGCTTGATCTCGCTGCATCATCGTCTGAGTACCTTGCCACTCAGACACCGACGAGAACGTCATGTCTGCCCAGCCGACGCCGGAGATTCAGCGCACTCCGCTCGAGGCGCTCTTACTGCAGATCAAGTCGACCAGACCCGCCGCCGACGTGCGAGACTACCTCGGTCGTGCACTGGACCCTCCGGACGTCAAGGCGATCGAGAGTGCTTGGGCGACCCTCGGCATGCTCGGAGCTGTGCAAGGCTCGGGCCAGGATCAGGCGGGTCTCAGCGCCCGGTTGACACCGCTCGGCCTGCATCTCGCGATGATTCCGGTCGATGTGCGACTTGCCAAGGTGAGTCGGTTGAAGAGCTTGCGCCACGGGACGAACGAAGCTCACTGTCTCTCGCTCGGCTGTAGATGCTGGTGCTCGCCGCCATCTTCCGCTGTCTCGATCCCGTAAGCGAGACAAGACCTTCCGCAGACGGACTGGAGCTCACATCCCCCCTCGCAGATCTTGACGATCGTGGCGCTGCTCTCGAGCAAACCGTTCTTCCTCAACCCGATGGAACAGCGCGACGCTGCGAAAAAGTGCGTCCAATGAGCTTCACGTTTTCATCCGGGGAAGTCACTGACGATACATCCAACAGAGCGCGCGCCAGCTTCTATACGGGCCGATCTGATCTGCTGAGCGATGCAATCGCGTTCGAGGCTTGCATGACGGCGCGGAAGGACGGGGCGAGCAGCTTGCGGACCTTTGCCGACGAGGTGCGCCTTTGTACGATTTTCCCCCACCGAAACGCTCCTCCTACTGACTCCGCGGCATTCACCCAGCATTTTGTGTCGCACTCGACTTTCCGGGACGTCTTGTCCCTTCGGACAGAGTACCTTCAAGCGCTCGCAGCTGTCGGGTTCATCCCGCTGCGCGCCAAGGCGTCCGATCCGGCGTTCAACGAGAATAGCCAGAACGAGAACCTTTTGAAGGCCATCGTCTTTGCTGGAACTGCACGGCTGGTCCGCATCAAGCTGCCGAAAGCGGTGTACGACCGGAGCATCTCGGGGTCGATCGAGCGCGACCGGGAGGCACGCGAAGTACGGTACTTTGAGCCGGACGGTCAGTTCAAAGCCTTGTACGCTCATCCGCTGGAAGCGTCGAACTGACCAGCTTTCTTCTCTCAGGCCGCGTCTTCCCGCATCCGTCTTCGCTGCTTTTCGAGGAGACCAAGTACACCTCGCCATTCGCCACGTACTTTAACAAGCAGGTCACGACAAAGCCGTTCCTGCGGGACGTCAATGAGGTGAGCACGGACTTCCTTGACAGGCGTCTGTGCATGTCCTGACGAGGAGCATGTCAGGTACCGCTCTACGCGCTCTTGCTGTTCTCGTCTGGCCGCATCTCGATGGAGCTCGACCGCGGTGTCACGATCCACCACGGCGTCGCGAATACGAGTCAGGCGGTTCACTTGCGCGCCTGGCCTCGGATTGGAGTTCTCGTGAACGGGTTGCGGAAGCTTTTCGACCAAGACCTCGAGCGCGAGTTGGAAGAGCCTGGCTTTGGAGGTGCGTCTTGGATGGTTTTCCGTCCACCCCCCATTGCCGACACTGACTTGTTCTCTGCCTACTGCCGATAGGCCCGGTCAGTGCTGCCGTACAGACAATGCTCGAGCTCCTCTCGCGAGATGGCAGTCTTTTGCGGTGATGCAAGGAGGAGCGAACTGCAATGTTTCTTTCTCCGCCGCTGCACCGAATGCGGATGAAAGCTACAGATAAGCTTGTCCACCGGGACGAGCTGAATTAGCCTCCGCATACGCATGAAACCCTCTAAGCTTATCAGCGCGGAGATAGACAAGGAGCGCTCCGAGCAAGCTCCGAGCTTGGACCAAATCGGCCCTCCCATCGGACATTAGTAGACAGCTCGCAGTGTAAGAACGGTGCGCATACAGCACACATAATCCGCAAGTTGTGCGAGGAGAAGAACGCGCGGAAAAGGTGAGACTTTTTTCTCGCGCGGCGCGAGGCAAGAGCTGCAAGTCGACGGCGGGCGGCTTTGGCTGAGGTTCCTCCATTCGCAGTCGCTCCTCGCTAGTGCAATCATGGTCCAGCACCTCGTTGGCAACCTCTTCTCGGGCGCTTTCGCCACCCCGGCCCTCCCGAGCCTCTCGCTCGGCGGCGTCTCGGCCTCGGTCGTTGACGGTAAGCCAGCGTGGACCGCACCCTCGTGCCCCCCCCTTGCCGAACCGGACTCACCTCGTCTCTTGGGGCGTGCTGCACAGATGCCAAGGCCAAGGCTGAGGACCTCAAGAACAAGGCCGCCAGCGCCGCCTCGGTAAGCTGCTCGCGTCGGCGAGTATTCGAACCCTTTTCGAGGAGAGCGTTGGTGCTCGACTTCGGCAGTTCTCGGGGTTCGACCTCGTCGCGCGGTCTCTCACGCTTCCGGGGTTATGCGTACTGACTCGGAACTCTACAGACTGCTGGTGACAAGCTCGACGGCGCCCGCGCCGCCGCTTCCACTGGTGAGTCGAGCAAGTCCGGACCTGCGGTTCCGTCGCCGGTTTCTTCCTTGGCGTCACCAATTTTCTTTTTGCTTTTTTCGCCTGGATCTGACTGCTGACCACATGTTGGCAATGCAGGTGCTGCCCAGGCTGCCTCGAAGGTCAACCCGAAGACCATCGAGCTCTACTCGGGCAAGTACTACGCTACTTGCGCCCTCGGCGGTGCCGTCGCGTGCGGTGCCACCCACGCCTTTGTCACCCCGCTCGACCTTGTCAAGTGCCGCAAGCAGGTCGACAAGAACCTGTACAAGTCCAACATGGACGGATGGAAAAAGATCTACGCCGGCGAGGGCGGCCTCCGCGGTCTCTACACCGGTTTCACCCCGACCTTGATCGGTTACTCGATGCAGGGATCCGCCAAGTACGGCTTCTACGAGTTCTTCAAGAAGTTCTACTCGGACCTCGCTGGTCCGGAGAACGCCGTCAAGTACAAGGACGCCATCTTCCTCGCCGGTTCGGCCTCGGCCGAGTTCTTCGCCGACATGGCCCTCGTCCCCATGGAGACCGTCAAGGTCCGCATGCAGACCACCTTCCCGCCGTTCGCCTCGGGCGCCATCTCGGGTGCCAACAAGGTCATCGCCGCTGAGGGCGCCGGCGCGTGAGTTCTCGCGGGAGTGTCGCTTTCTCGCCGCAAGTTGCTGATCCTGGATCCCACGTACAGGCTCTTCAAGTCGCTCCCGTCGCTCTGGGGACGTCAGATCCCGTACACCATGATGAAGTTCTGGTCGTTCGAGGCCACCGTCGCCGCCATCTACAACGCCCTCGGCAAGCCCAAGTCGGAGTACAACAAGGTCGAGCAGCTCGGTGTTTCCGCCGCCGCTGGTTACTTCGCCGGTATCTTCTGCGCTGTCGTCTCGCACCCGGCCGACACCATGGTCTCCAGTAAGTCCCTGAAGCACTCTGCGCCGAGCCGGAGTCGGCGAAGCTTTTCCTCCGACTCCACGTTCGGAGGCGAATGGTGGCGTTCCGACGCTCTGTCGCCCATTCCGAATGGCGTTTTTTGTCGACATGCATGCATGGACGGCGCCGAAGTGCAAGAATGGCGCCGAACGCGGTACTGACTCCGGATCTCGCGCGCCTGCAGAGCTCAACGCCCCGCTCAAGCCCGGTCAGGCCAAGCCGACTGTCGGCAC
The DNA here is from genome assembly GCA_001541205.1 of Rhodotorula sp. JG-1b. NCBI lineage: Eukaryota > Fungi > Basidiomycota > Microbotryomycetes > Sporidiobolales > Sporidiobolaceae > Rhodotorula > Rhodotorula sp. JG-1b. The sequence continues at coordinate 174,223 of KQ954482.1, read as the reverse complement.
CATCTACTCGGAGATTGGATTTGGCGGATTGTGGTCGGGATTGGGAACTCGTATTCTTATGGTCGGAACACTCACCGCCCTCCAGTGGGTACGTCGTTTTCGGAGAATCGAACCGCAAAGACTCGGACGCTTTTGCTCACTTCCGCCACCTCGCAGCTCATCTACGACACGTTCAAGGTCACCATGGGTCTCCCGACCACTGGTTCGGCCGCTCCGGACCCCACCAAGAAGTAAGCGTCGTCTTGACCGCGATGCCCTTCCTGTCCTCCTCCCCCACCTCGTCGTCCCTTCGTCGCCTACTAGAGTCTTTTCACCCTACCTTTTCAAATCCAATGTCCCTATTCTCGAGTCTTTTACTACCTCTACACCACCACCACCAAGCTGCTTTTCGTTCCGTATCTCGTCTTTGCCTCTCCTTCACGAGAAAATGTCTACAGAACTTTTTTGCTCAAACTGGTCCTGCGGTCTATTAGTCTGTGGAGGCGCAGTATGCTGCTGGCTGAGCGGCTGGCGGGCGTTGTGTTCGAGCGAGGAGAGTTTTACTCCGTGCAACGGCCGGCGGACGGCAGATGGAGGGTTGATCGCAGACCAGTCATCTCCGCCTCGGCCGACGCGTATCGGACGGAGCTCCATACCGCCTGGCACTCAATAAACGCTGTCGGGCCCTGCTATGCTTTCTCCGGCAACGGCTTGCCGAACTGTGCCGCTCGCCACAAGTGCTCCTGCTCATCACGCTGCGCCCAGCCGCCGTTGCGTCGTCGTGGTCGCATTCGAAGCATACCGGACAAGCGGGCTCTGAGTGACTACGGCAGTCCAGGCGAAAATGGCTTGAGACGCTCGCCGCTCCTCCCGACGAGAACCCGTCGCTTGAAAGCTGCCGCCGCGGTTGCAAGGCCGCTTCGACCCGATATGCTTGCAGCGCCTTCGTTTCCACCACCTCGCTCTAGTCTCCGAGGCGCTGGCAATTTCTCGGCTACGGGCTCGACCGAACGGCAAGTCGCTCATATCAACGTGACTCTCGAAGCTCGCGCCATCGAGCAAAGTCACAGTCCTCGAAGCGCGCCCGACTTCGGCACGGCAGGCTTCCGCTCGTGCGATGGTCGGATATCCGTCAAGAAGGAGTCCTTGCAACGGCATGCTGGCTGAACCGAGCGTCGTTCAGCTTCTCTCCCCGCTCCGGTGACGCACAACAAGGTCGAGCAGCTCGGTGTTTCCGCCGCCGCTGGTTACTCCGCCGGTATGTTCTGCGCTGTCGTCTCGCACCCGGCGGACGCTCTGGTTTCCAGTGAGTCCGTGAAGCATTCTGCGCCGAGCCGAGGTCGGCGGAGCTTGGCTCCGAGTCGAGAGAGCACCTTTCTCAGGCGAGTGGTGGCGTTCCAACGTTCCCTCGCCGATCCCGGAGCGTGTCTCTCGTCGACATACATGCTGCTTTCACACATTCCCCACGCCACATGAAAAGTCACTCTTTCTTCCGTGACTATCGCTTCTCGCCTCTCCTCCTTGCCGCCCTTCGCAAAAAATCAATGTATCTGTTTCGCTCGGAACGCCCTTTGTTTACGTTCGATCCCAAGATATTGTCGTGTAGGATAAGCCCCATTGGGCGCACCGCTATTATGGTGAACGAGAATCTACATATGGTGCTCACTGCCCGAGCGGCAGACTGCAAAGCAGCGAGCGAGACAAGAGAGCTCCTTGACCTCGAAACACACACCGCACGGCTCTGTGTCAGCGTCGAGCAGTCTTCACGAGCTTCTCGGATAGACGGTTCCGAGCCTGCTGCCCTTCCTGGCCGCTCATCGCTGAACTGCGCCATCGTCACCAGCTGCTTCTCATCGCATCGCCTCATCCGCTTTCGATGTCACGTCCACGACGAGCAGCGTCGGGCATATCGGCTTTATGCAACTGCCTGACTGCAGGAGGTGAGCCAGCTATGCCTCACACCCCGGAGCGAGCTGCACGCACATCGGCATCGCTCGACAACGAGTCATCGGCGGCCCCACCTTCATCGACTTCTTGACTCGGCACAGCTCGAGGGAAGCGAGGACTGACAGCCAGATGATGCACCGACAGCACCGTTCATCTTTCCGATCTGGGCGCCGGAAGTAGCGCGCGTGACGAGAACGTCCCCTTCGCACCTCCAGCTCGTCGCGACCGCCGCCATCCTCGGCGAATATGTCTCGGCCGCTCTCTTTGGCGCGATCGCAGACCGACGAGGTCCCGGCGCAGTCTCGACCACGGCCGGACTCCTCTTTGGCGTCGGACTCGGATCGCTCGCGTGGCGGTACCAGGTCTGCGGTGCCTTGCTCGCCAACGGCGAGACGCCCTGGGTTCACGAATGGCTGCTCCTCGCCGCGGCGTGGTTCATCGTCGGATGCGGCACTGCCGCGAGTTACTTTTCGGCCATGTGCTCGCTCTCGAAATCCGCACCGGCGAGCCACGCAGGCCTCGCGATCGCGTTGCCCTGCGCCGTCTTTGGCTTGTCGCCGCTCTTCCTGTCCGGCGTCGCATCCCTCTTCACGACCGCGGCCAAGGCAGTCGACCAAGGCGCAGCACTCGACGTCCGCGCCTACTTGGGCTTCCTCGGCGCGCTCCTCATGGCGGTCAACCTCGCGGGCGGTTTCCTCATCCGCGACTTGCCGTGGCAGGAAAATATCGACCGCGTCATCGTCGCCGCGATCGAACCCTTCCCGGATGAGGAGAACCTGAGCGGCTACGCAAGCCCGGGCGAACACGTCTCGGAGCGCTCGCCGCTTCTCCGACGGAGCGACGCTGCAGCTGCGACTACCGCAGTCAAGCCCATCACGACCGGCGATTCGTTCGGCGCCTTCGCGTCGACCACTTCGTTCTGGCTCCTCGGCGCCGTTGTCTTTTTCTCGACGGGTCCCGCCGAGATGTACATGGCTTCCGTCGCGCAGATCATCGAAAGTCTCGCGCCGACCAGCCATGCGCAGCAACCCTCGAAACGCTTGTCCCGGCACGGCACTCTCACGCTCAGCAAGCACCACGTCGCACTCCTCAGTATCAGCAATACCATCTGGCGACTCGTGATCGGCGCCGCGTCCGATTACCTCGCGCGACCTGCCACGCCCGGGAGGAAACGCAGCGGCTGGAGGAAGCACGTTCGCCTCGTCTTTGTCGGCGGAGCGTGCATCCTGCTTGCACTCGCCTGCATCTGGGCTTGCACCGGCATGTCGAGCCCGTCGGGACTGTGGGTTGTCACGCCAGGTGAGTCGGGTTCTCGGTGCCAGGCTGCTTGCGACAACGCTCGGACGTTCTCGCGTGAGCCCGTTGTCCTAACCCTTCTGCCCCGGCCCACAGCCATTGCGATTGCATACGGCACCATCTTCACCCTCGTGCCCGCGCTCGTCCGCGCTCGTTGGAACGTCCTCGATTTTGGTCGGAACTGGGGCACCCTGACCTGGTTCTCTGCCGCCGGAGCGATGCTCTACACCCCTCTCTACGGCATCTTGCTCGACTGGGCGCAGCAAAAGAAGGGTCAAGACGAGAACGGCGGCGTCTGCGTCGGGCCGAGGTGCTACAAGCCGATATTTGCGATCGCGGCTACCAGCGCTGCGGTCGCCGGCGTGCTGGTGATTGTCCTCGGACGCAGATGGTCCCAGCGTGCCATTGCCGCATAGCCGTTGGCGACAGGCTGCTCGCTGGTTTGAACGGCTGGCCGCTTCCTTTCCCTCTCTCGTCTTCCTCCCTCAAGCATCTCGCGTCTTCTCTGTTGTATCATCCCTGATCAGTTGACTTTGTTGTTGTCTTCTCTGTCTGTATCGTAATGCATCTTTTCCAAAGCAATCCTTCGGGAGAGTCGTTTAGCTGCCGGAGAGAAGCGCTCGCGGAGAAAGTACCCCATACTCATGACCTGATTGTACAGGAATATTGAATAGCGAAATGGAGGAGTTGTCTGTGCTCGAAACGAAAAGAGAAGCTACAAGAGAGTCGGATCCAACCAAGCGTGGACCCCGCGCGCAAACGCGACAGTCGATAGGGAAGACCGCGCGAATGCTGCTGCGATGAATGCGAATACGAGTCGTGAAAGGAGCGTGCGAAGTGAGAACGACTGACGGCATGGGAATTAACGAGGGTGGAAAGAGCGGGGTATGGAAGCTTGAGGATGCGAGAATGGGTGCAGAGTAATATGAGAGAGTCGGTGGAAAGTAACGATATGTGCATAGATGATCGGAACGAGATGCGCCTAGGCCAGAACAAACATGGCGGCGACGGCCGACATCGCAAGCGAAGCGAGAGCCGTCTGGGGCGACACCGCGAGGGCGCCCGACGTGCCAGTCTGCTTAGCGGCGTTGTTGGCGGCGGTTGCGCTACCGTTGGCGGCCGAGGTGGCCGAGGTGCTTGACGGTGACGGTGCGCTGCTCGAGGCGCCGCCAGAGGTAGAGTTGTTCGAGGTGGCGACCGAGCCGCCGACAGCCGCCGGAGTCGACAGCATAATCTCGTAGGCGCGCTCAGCGTATCCGTACAACGGCGCAGTCATGTGACTAGGAAGCGTGCGAGTCCGGTCAAAAAAAGTTGAACGCAAAAATCGGCAGGGAAGAAAAGGGAGAACACGCACGCAGAGAGACTGAGCGGGACCATGGACGAGTCGACGACACGCAAATTCGAGACGCCGTACACGCGCATCGCGTTGTCAATGACGCCGCCCTGCGACTCGGGCAGCATCGAAGCCGTGCCGGCCGGGTGGTACTCGGTCGAGACGACGCCGCGGAGCCACGCTTCCCACTCGGCGTCGGTTTGGACAGCCGAGCCGGGCGTCAACTCGTTGTAGACATAGTCGGCGAACGGCGCCGTCTGCGACACCTTGCGGGCGTACTTGAACGCCTCGCGGAGGATGACAATGTCGCCCGGGTGGGTGAGGTAACCGGGGTCGATCAGCGGCTTGTCGAAGGTGCTCGTGCTGTTGATCTTGACCGAACCGCGCGAGAGCGGGTGCTGGATCGCAGCCTGGATCTGAACCGTCACCGCTCCGGGATACCCGCCGTACGTGCCCGTGTTGGACAAGAGGATCTCGGCCTGTCCGACGGCGGACGGGTAGACGTCGCGGAGTTCGGCGGTGTACGTCGCGTTGTACCCGGCCTGGATTTGCGCGTTGGTCGAGTAGGCCTGGACCTGCTCCGACTTGTTGGCGGCGAGGTCGTCCATGAACTGCTGAGCGGCCGACTCGGAGCCGAGGAGGGTGGTCAAGTTGAGGTAGACAACGGCATCGTTCGGCGACGTGTAGAGCGAGTTCGGGTCGCCCTCCTTCCAGAGTGCGAGCTGCTCAGCAGCGTAGGTCGTGTTGGTCTCCATGGGGTCTCCGGAGAACGGGAAGCTCGTGTTGAGCGTGATCGCGCCGGACAAGTGGTCGGTCAGGTGCATGCCTACTCCGGGGAGGTCGGCAACGACGTCGATCCCGAGCGGGGTCAAGAGCTCGGAAGGGCCGACGCCCGAGACCTGCAGGAGCTGCGGAGTACCGATGACACCCGCCGACAGGATCACCTCTTTTGATGCGGTGACCGTGTACGTCTGGCCGGCGGCTGCCGCAGCAAACTGCACGCCAGTCGCCTTGTTGCCGTCAAAGGTGATCTGGGTCGCCTGGAAGCCCGTCAGGACGACGAGGTTGGTGCGGTAGTCGATCGGGTCGAGGTAGCCCGTCTTGGAGTACGAGCGCGTCCAGTTGGTCGGGTTGATCGCCGACGTCGCGATGAAGGCGTCCCACGACTCGCCGCCGTACGGGTCGCGCGTGCCGATGCCGAGGTTGGCCAGAGTCGGCATCCATTCGTAGGTGGAGTTGAAAAAGAGTCCGGGGTATGAGTAGTGGATCGGTCCGTCCAGACCGTGCAGACTCTCGTCGATGACCATGCTCGCCTCGTCGATATGATACTGCGACGGCGGAGTGAACTTTTCGCTCTTCTTCGTGCTGGCGTAGACCGGGGCCCAGCCCCAGTTGGCGTGGTCGTCGACCATCTCGGCCCACGAGTCCTGCTCGATCTCGGACTGGCGGATCATGTACAGTCTGTGCAAGAGATGTCAGGTCTGTGCGCTTACGTTAACATGGCTCGCAACTGAGCCAACTCACCCGTTCACAGCCGAGGACCCTCCGAGGACTTTTCCTCGCGGCCAGAAGATGTTCCGGTTGTCGAGTTGCGCCTGGGCTGTCGTTTCCAACTGCCAATCATAGTCCGAATTCTGATTCGCTATACCGCCGTAATAGGCGATGGCGGGCGGCAAGATCTTGTCGTCGACTTCGTCTCCGGTCGAACCGGCCTCGATGACCGCGACGGTGATGGACGAGTTCTCAGACAGCCTTGACGCCATGACGAGGCCTGCCGTCCCCCCTCTTCATCATCGAACGTGCAAGTATAGCGAATATAGTGCGTCAGCGATCGTGCGGCGATGTGTTTTTGGCCAAGCGGAGGCGCGTGCATGAGGGAGGCCTCGGCTGACGAGCCTGGGATGGCGACACTGCACGGAGGAAAATGGGAACGCACCCGACGATGACATAGTCGAACGTCTGACCGGCAAGGGCGTTGGCATTGGTCACGGACGAGCGCTGCTTGAGTTTCCAGTCGATGGGTTGCCGCGCGAATCGCCGAGGTGCGACGTCGGACGACGGAGGTGCAGCCGGACTCGCCGCTGCTAGGGAGGCGGCGAGCGCGACGGCCGTACCGATCGACCAAGCAGAGGGCATCTTGTGCTTGCAGTGACTGAAGGAGAGACGAGGGCGTGCAGAGGATGCAGAGGATCACAGGCGCGTGCAGGTTGTTGATCTGCAAACGTCGGGCTTGGATCTCTCAGACAACAAAGTCGCGCAAGACTTTAATGCGAAGCTGGCCGACTTTAATGCGAAGGGCCGAGAGTTCTTGGGCGGTGCAGGCGAAGGCGGCCGAAGACACGAGCGCTTGGAAACAAGAGGCTTGGGTGAACAGGTTGAGTAAACAAAAGAGACGCGTCTCTCGAGATCTCTGCTCCTGCTGCTGACTTCTCCTTGAGCAGGACTATTCTTAAAGCTGCGAATACAGCAGAAGCTCTGCAGCTCGGTGCCGAGCGACTGTACAGCCGCTCCGTGATCCAAACTTGAAGAGGGCCCCAGAGTGCTCGGCATCGAGAGGGGGCCGACCGACGCGCGTCGACGCGTTCCCGCTCGGAGAGAGGCTCGAGCTTCCGACGCAGATCCCGGCCGACGCCGCGACGCTGCCAAACATGCGATGCAAACATTGCATAGGGCTCAACAGCGTATCCTATCATCCCTTTGTCTTGCCAACCAAGAGGAAGAGAACCGTTTCGTTCATTACGGCTGATGATCCTGCTGGCGATCATGACGAGGTGTGTGCACCGCCTGCAGCCGACGTTGCGGATCGACGCAAGTGTTCCGGTGTCAGCGACGACAGCAGCGACGAGCCCGTCACCGTGTCGGTGGTAACGATGAGCAAGTTGCGGGCTGTGGCGCGGGCGGAGGAGTTAAACAAGGTCTGAAAGTCAGCGGTTGCTTGCCACCGCGCTCGGACGGGCAGCGAGCTTACTTGGCAGCTGGTGGTTGACGAGTCGTAGCGCCGAAACCTCGGCAAACGTGACCCCGCCAATTAAGCAGACGATCGTGGTCGGAAGCTCGCCACCAGTTACTGCAAGGCGCGAAGGGCAAGTGAGCACTAAGTCAGCGGACGCAACCGGCCAGTCCCTTTTGGACGCGTCTCGTCCCTAGAAGACTCACATCGCTGCATGGCTGCATCGTCGACTTTCTGTCTCTCGTCGAAAGTCGCCCCGGGCAGCGCTTTGACGACTTCCTCGACGCCCCGCCACCCATTCAGGTTCGCCGCCGCCGGGCCTTTGCCACCGAGTCCGTTCGTGGTCGCGCCGGCAGGTGCGAGCGCGGTCTGTACCAACCGGACACTGAGGGGCGCGTACCCGGAAAAGACGTAGGAAGGGTCTTGCGGGTTCTGCTCGTCGACGTCGTCGACGATGAGTCGGAGCGGTTTGCGACATTGTGCGAACGCAGGTTTGGGCGTCGAGCGGGATGTCGGCGGCGCACGGACCAGGACGTGCAGTTGCTCGAGCGCGATCAAGAGCGGCAAATAGTCAAAGCCATAAGTCTGCCGGCGAGACGGCTCAGCGGGCGGTCACCAGAACGGATGAGCGGCTGGACCCAGAAACCTTGGCCTTACCTGCAGGACGTCCCGCTTGAATTCTTCCAAGACCTTCTGCTTTATGCCGCCGGTGACGAGACTGTACATGCACAAGAGTCGGAGCACCGTCCGCAAAGGCGCCTCGAGATTGATCAGTTCGCGGATCGAATTCTCTTGCGTGGCGAGATCGACGCCGGCTATGAGATCTGTAACCAAGCAGAACTGGGATTAGTGTGTGTATGTCGGTTCCTACTGTCTCGTGAAACCTGAGAACTGACTCTGCTGTACTTCCAACGCGATGTTGAAAGCGTCGGTTCGAGTGAGGTTCATCACCTGCTCGGTCAAGTTCGTGTCTGCGGGAGCTCCTTCTGTCAGCAGAATCATCGGAGAACGCAGTAGAGACAGATCCGACGCACGTAGTCGCAGAGCCTGATGCTCCGACTGCAGTCCTCCAAGCTGACCGACAAACTGTCGCAGCTCCGCAGCCGTCTTTGCCTGATGGCGCTTCTCGTAGTCTTCGTTGAGCCGCCTCGCCGTACGATTCAGTACACTACCGACGACGGCAAAGTTTTGATCCCGCAAGTCGGCAAAGAGCTGGTCGGTCGACGACGAGAGGAGATGTTTTCGCTTGCGCGGCGTCGGCGTGTTCATCGAAGCCTGCGTGGGGGTCGAGGTTGAAGCAGGCGGTGGCGGATTCAAGAGATCTGGATCGACATCGATGTGGGCTACGAACAAGGTATCGTTGATAAGCAGCTCTGGTCTTGCACTTCCCCGGGTCGTGAGATAGGGAGCGATTCCGCACAATGCTTGATACCGACAACCTCATCGACGAGCCCTTCGTAGGTGAGTTGAGTGCAAAGGGCCGAGACCATGTCGACTTGTCGGTCGATGACGACCATCGAGTCGATCACGCCGTTGGCGAGTGGAGCACCGTGAGCGACCGAAGACGGCTGCTCGGTTCGGAAGCGCTTGAGCAGGTCGACGAGACGCTGGAATGTCGGGGGCGTCAGCCACTGTATGAGTACTCATAGGTGTCGGTACTGAGGGCCACTCACTCTTGCAGAATCGCCCTTGCCAATGATACGAGGTATCGGTCCGAACGCGCGTTGCAGCGTCATGATGGACTTGGCGAGGTCGTAGACTGCCGACGGATCTCCATCCTGCAGGCACCTGCGTCAGACCCTCGGAGTACAGGCGCGAGGTGAGGTCCAGGAGGGCGAGAACGCACCAGTTCCGTCTTGCGCCAAACATCCTCGTACTCGAGGCTGAGCACATCGTTCTCGAGCGGGATCAGCCCGAGCTGAAGCTCCTGGATCTCGAGGGACCCGAGAACACCCAGGTCTGACAAGATGCTCGTGCACAAGCTCGTCATGCGCGGGACGACTAGGAGGTGGTACCGATGTTGGCTCGAGTCGGGGGTTGTCCTGATTTGATCTGTTTCGACGGCGTTACGGGGAGTGTCAGAGCGAGTTCACACTTCGAGGATGCGTGAACGTCTATCTCTGGGTCAAGTCGACGTCCGGACGCGGCCCTGTCGAAGCAACTCCCGGACGACCCGAGGTTCAGGCCTCGAGGCCCCGGCTGAGACGAGTCTCTTTCCCCCCGAGCACCGTTGATAGGCCTTCGCCGTATAAGTGAAGGATGTAGGTTGCAAGGGACTGCGTCCGAGTACGTCGACCACGTGTGAGACTGACTGACCTGCGATGATGCGCATAAACTTGACTTCGGGGCGACACAAGTACACGACGTTCCGTTCCGCCTGCGAGAGCGGTCCCGGCTCGAGCCAGAACATCTTAGTCACGGCATGGTTGTTCTGAACAGCTCAGCGCGGTAAGGATCAGTCTTTGAGGTTTCCCTCCCCCACACGCACCACCGCCTGGTCGACGGTGACGGCTGCTCGGGACGTACCTTGAGTAGGCCGACTTCGGTGACCAAGCCGAGGGGTCCTGCCAGACTCGGGGTCAGGATGAGCGTCTTGGGCCCCACAATCGTGTCTAGCTTGGTCTGCAACGCCGTCGAACTGATGAGGCGGAGCAGCTCCGAGTCGATGCCGCCTTGCATAGCAGCCGAGGCGGGCGGTCGCTCTTGCATCGACGCTTTTGTGTTCTGCAGCACAAGCTAGCAAAGCAGTGCCTGAGAAGCGAGCTGAGGTCTCTAGAGGCCGGAGTTGAGAGGCATTTTGAGGCCCGGGGCGATTTGCAAGTCAAGTCGAGTAAATTACGCGACTCGAGTTTAGAAAGGTTTTTTATGCTACCAAGGGTATGATATACGTGAGCTGCTTACGGTGGAACCGGTCGGACACGTTTTACGTTCGCTTTCTCAAAGTCACGAGCAGCGCTGACCACGCCCGGCAGCCTCTGGACAGCGGTCCGTCACAGCGTCTTGACCCATGCTTGCTCGTAAATGATGAGGAGAAGGATAGTAGCGATACTTGTTGTCAGGATAGATCTGCACCCTGACTCCGCTGCTCTAACCACCATCGTGTGTCCCAATTCTCGAACACCATTCCGAGCTCTTTCGCCGCCGAGTCTGGTGAATCGGAGCCTGCAAAAGCACGCGTGAGCGGGAATCTCCGAAGGTGTTGAAGTGACGCAAGTCTGCTCACCATGGAAGCCGTTCCGGGTATCGCTCAGGCCGTACCGAGCCCGTAATGACTCGGGTCGCTCCCACTGTCCTTCGAAGACGCGCGTCGGACCGATCAAGTTTCGCCAGCGTTGGATCGCGTCGGGAGAGCAGAGCGCAAGTGCGACTAGCGGACCTGATATGGCGTGCTGGACCTGCGAATAGACCGTGGTTTTTTTTTTTCCCGTCGTCAGTCTAGGCGCGGCGCTTCGGACTCCCGGCCGTCACGAAGCGTACCAGGCGTGGATAGTAGAAGCGACCTGTGAGCAGAGAGGTAAGTGACGGGTGCGAAGAGGAAGCGTCGCAGTCGGTCCGCACCTTTGTGCTCGCCGTAAAACTGTGGCATTCGTCGGAAGTTCGTCAAACGGACTGCAGATGATTCAGAACCAGATCAGCAGCTCACCTCTTCAGCCTCTCGCTGTCGCCACATGAGTCGCTTCGTCCGCACGATCTGTGAGAGAGTTTGGGCTCAGTGTAAGGTATTCGCACGAGACATGCGACGGGAAGCGGGGTTAAACCCTCAGAGCTAATGCTCCTGGAGAGCGCACCTCAAGTCCGCTGCGCTTGATCTCTTTCATGATATCTGCGGGAGCATGTACCGCATCAGTCAGAGTCCTGCGAAGCGGATCCTGCGCCTTCCACTACCCCGCACAGCCTCGCCGAGATGAACGAAGGGACGAGGCTTCTCACCTTGGACATGCGGCTGGTGAGCAGCGACGGACGGCTTAATGATGCCTAATGTTAGCTGCAGAGCCGAGGCGGACGTCGTCATCGCGCAGGTAGAACGAGCTGGCGGTCGCTGGAGATGCGGACGAATTGATGACTTTCGGCGAGGAGAGTATAGCAACGTGAGCTTCCGAGAGTAGTACCGGTAGGTCGTAAGTTAGAAGTGTGCAAGCTGTCGCTGGTGAGCGGACTCTTCGAGGGAGAACAGCGCCAGGATTGAAGGAGGAAAGGGAACGCTGAGCGGGCGAAGGCAGCTGGATTGATCGTGCCGGGCGAGCAAGTCATACTAGACAGTCTGAGCATCAGTCTGTTGGACGACATCATGATGCCAGAGCTCTGCAGCCGGAACGGACGCAAGGACGAAGGTAAACTCTATGAAAACGATTTTGCAAACAGCATGTCTGAGCGCGCACTCATGCTGCGACAGCGACTTCTCCGGCTTCCACTACACTCCGGATGTTGAACGCGCCAGTACCCGAGTTTGGCGGTCGTCCGACGACGATGCGGGCCGAAGGACCGATCATGGTGTCGAGGTCGCCGTGCAGGGCCGCCTCGGCGATGAAGGCAGAGGTCGTTTCTGTTTCGGGCAGATGGGGTCAGCCACGGGTCGCGGCAACAGATACCGCCGTACGAACAGGAACCTACCGAACGAAGCCTTGAGGAACGGCGACGAGTTGTTCGAGAGACCGGTACGGTTGAACGGCTTGTAGCCACCTTCGCAAGTCTGTTTTAGGGAGCGACGGGCAAATCAGCGTTCCATTCAGCCTCGCACCGAGTCACACAGAGCCTCACCATGTAGTCGGCGATGACGGTCAAGTGGCGGTAGTCGACGCCGATACCGTAAACGGAGAAGACCGCCGACATCTCGTTGATGATCGACGACCGCGCCGCCTCGACACCGTACGTGCGCAGGATCGCGCCGACGTCGTTCGTGCCCAGTCGGTTGAGGTCGACGAGACCGTGGCCGATCTGCCAGAGCTGGCGCAGGTTGACACCCTCGGTGACGGCGTTGCGCTGAGAGGCCGCGTTGGTGTTAGCAGCCTTGGCGACGAAGCATCGCTTGATGCCCGGAACCTCATGCACGACCGCATTCCGGCAGACCTCTTCGACGATGCCGACAAGCAGCAGCTTCGGAGCTTGGGAAGAGAACTGTGTAGAGATGGGGGCAAAAGTCAGAAAATCTGCGTCTGATGAACAGCCTCAAAGGAGATCGGCAGTGACCTACCTCGAGTTCAAACTCGCAGTGGCCACCCTCCTGCTTGTCAAAGACAAGCTTGTTGATGTACCGAGAGCCGTCCGGAATGCGACGCTCGAACTGCTTCATGCGCTCGAGCGATTCGGCCTTGTTGCGGCGAGCGAGAGCCGCTGGGTCGGTCGCCGCCTCGTCGTCGCTGCTGTCGTCCGAGTCCGAGTCCTCCTTGTCCGAGCGGAACTTGGCCTCGAGCTCTTCTTCAGCATCAGCACCTGCCTCGGCGTCCGAGTCGTCGTCCTCGTCGTACGAGTGCTCGTCGTCGTTCTGCCGACCTCGTCGCTCGTCGTCGGCATCGCCGTCAATCTCCTCGCCGTCATCGCGGCCCACGACACCGGCATCCGGCTCGCCCGCGCCATCCTCGTCGGCGCCGGAGATCTTGCCGCTGGCCCGTGAGGACACCTTCTTGCCGCGACCCATCTCGGCGGCCTGATTCCGTGTCTCGCGGTCGTTCGTCTTGATCTCCTTGGCGATAGCCTTGTCGAGGAGAGGGACAAAGTTGCGGGCGATACCGGTGAGGATCTGCTCGCTCGTGACAGAGTACTCGGCCTCGTAGTCTTGCCGCGGGAACAGGTTCAACCGGACCGTGTAGAGCTTCAAGCGCGAGTAGTTCGACTCGCTCGTCTTGGGCGTCAACCGTTCCTGAACCGTCACATTGTCGACGACCTGCGACAGGGTGAGTCGGGTCGACGACTGGCAGAAGGTCTTGAGGCGCTCGTCGGTGACGTGCTCGAGAATCGGCAGGTTCATCGTCGGGGTCTTGATGTCCTGAGAGGCGGTCATGACGATCTCACGCAAACGCGGAATACCGAGCGTGACGTTGGCGGCACCGTGACCGGCAAAGTGGAACGTGTTGAGGGTCATCTGGGTCGACGGCTCGCCGACACCCTGCGACGCCATGAGACCAACAGCCTCGCCGGGCTCGACGAGCGACCGCATGTATCGCATGTTCATGAGCGAGCGGAAGTGGTCGACCGTGACGAGGTCCTCGCGGCGGATGTGGGCCGGCCAGTCTGCCATGTCGCGCTTCTTCTTCGGTCGGAGCAAGCGCTGCTTCGGGTTCTTGATGTAGTCCTCGATTGCCCGAGCGTAGCGCTCCGAGATCGCACCCGAGATGGTCGAAGGCGAGGCGAACGACAGGATGGGCGGGTTGAGGTCGGGCTTCTTGAGCGTCTTCTTCATCGCGTCTTCGCCAAACTCGGTCGCAATGTCCTTGGTGCGCTTGAGCGCCTCGCGCGGGTTGTACCGGTTGACGATCGTCTTCATGTTCTTGACGGCAAACTCGAACTGCTGCAAGTGCTTCTGCTTGGTCACGTCGAGCGAGTCCTCGCCGTAGTGGAACTGCAGGACCGACTGGTCCGAGTTGCGGACCGTGTGGTCGTAGTGGACGCGGAGACCCTCGAGGTGCTTGATCAAGCAACGCTGCAAGTATCCGGAACGCGACGTCTTGACGGCCGTGTCGATCAAACCCTCGCGACCGGCCATGCAGTGGAAGTAGTACTCTTGCGGGCGGATACCCGTCAAGAATCGGCCGGCGACGAATCCTCCTGCGCGCGGGGCCGTCTCGAACGGCTTGAACGACGGCAACGTCTTTCCGGACACCATGGTCGGCACACGGCGACCTTCGAGCGACTGCTGACCGAGCAGGCACGAGATTTGCGAAGCGTTGACGTTGGAACCTTTTGCGCCCGAGACCGTCATCGTTTGCATGTTGTTGTGCGGGAAGGGCTTGACGAGACCGTTCGGCAAGCAAGTCTTGATCAACTGCGTCGTGACCTGGTTCGTCTCGCCTTCGACCGAGGCATCGAGTCCGGCGAGCTTGAAGTCGTCGCGGAGGATCTCCTCGAGCCGGTTCCGCAAGTCGTCCGCCGTCGCCGGATCGGCGCGATCGGCGCTGCCGAGGCCGGTGTAGTCGAGCGCGGCCGACAGACCCTTGTCGTTGACGGTCTGCAACATCGTTCGGCGGTCGTGGTTGCCCTTGGCGGTGAGGACAAGATCGTCCATGCGGCACGAGAACGCGCGCGACTGGAGGAACTTGGTGAGGAGACGGGACAAGATCGAGAGCAGCTTGCCGGCCGACTCGGGACCGTACAGCTCAAAGACCGAGTGGACGAGACCGTACGGCGAAGCACCGATCTGGGCCTTGTCGATGATGCCGGTCAGGAGGTCGCCGTCGTGCACGAGCACCTCGCCTTCCTCGTTGAAGATGCCCCAGGCCGAACCGGGAACCTTGCCCTTCGAGGTGAAGTGGATCCCGCTCAGGTCGGGCGGCTGGATGTTCTTCAAAACGGTCGAGATGACCTGCTTGCCGGTCCAGAGGGGCCGCGGCTTCCAGACCGCCGGCGGCAAGGTCTTGACGGTCCCTTCGCCGGTGTAGTCGTCTTCGGGTCGGAGGGCGCCGTAGATGAGCTGGTAGTACTGCTCGCGAGTGAAGAACGTGTCCTTGTTCGTGAGCCACACGCCGGCGACGACGTGGTCCTGGATCAAGCCTCGGAGCGGGTTACCGGAGGTCGGCACGAGGTACTGGTTGTCGGTGTTGGCGATCATGCGGGCTTCGGCCTGAGCGATGAGCGATTGCGGGAAATGCATATTCATCTCGTCTCCGTCAAAGTCGGCGTTGTACGAGTTGCTGGGCGGGTACGCGTGTAAGTCAGCAGGGGACAGAGTTGACGCGTTGCCTCAACGACCGACTCACCAGTTGGCGTAGTGCATGCGGATCGTCTTCTCGCCCTTGAGGACCTTGACACGGTGGCACATCATCGACGGCTTGTGCAGCGTCGGCTGTCGGTTCAAGATGACAATGTCGCCGTCCTGGAGGTGGCGGTACACCTTGCGGTTGATCTGCGGCGTCCTCGTCGGCGGCAGGCCCACGTCCGGACGCGAAGCCGCCGCGAGGCGCTGACTCGGAGCGGACGACTCGGGCGCCATGAGCGTGTTGGCGATCGCGGTGCGCTCCTCGACCGGCTTGCGGTCGAGCGAGATCAGGTTGCCGTCCTCCATCTGGACATAGCTCGCACCCGGGTGCTGGTGCGGTCCGTTGATGACCATCTTGGCAAGTTGCTGGTAGTTGTGCGCCGTGACCGGTTCCGGGAAGGTGAGCTTGCGCGCAAATACGGGCGGGACACCGATCTCGTTCGTCTCGATGTTGACGTCGGGCGAGATGACGGAACGGGCGGCATAGTTGACACGCTTGCCCTGATCTCACATGTCGCTTCTGTGTCAGCGTGCGCTCGCATTCCGTCGGACCGAGCAGTAGACGCACCATCATGTTTTTGCGGAACAGGCCCTCCTTCTTCTCGAGGAGCTGCTTGACACCAGGCGTGGGCAACTTGCCTTGCTTGACGAGCATCGGGTTCTTGCCGGCGTCCATCATCGAGTTGACGGTAACCTGCAAGTCGATCAGACTCTCGTACAGCATGGTTGTCATCCGTTCCGGCGAGACGCGCGGTTTCCCATCCGCGCCGAGCAACTCGGCCGCTTCGGGGTTCTGACTCGCGAGGATCAACCGCTGGTTCAAGTCGCGGACGACGATGGCCTGCCGGAGGATGTTGTTCAGGAGCGAGTTTTGCGGGTTCTCAAACACCTGGTCGCCCATCGTCGCGGCGGGACGGAACCGCGAAGGCGGGACCGAGACAACGTCCATGAAGAAGATGTCGGCCGAGGCGACCGGACGACCCGAGGGGAGCTTGGCGGGCGCCGAGACGGAACGGGGGATCCTCGAAGCGGTGGCTTTGGCGAGCGGGCCGTGCGGGGCGTAGATGAGCGACATGAGCTCGGCGTGGTTCGAGAAGAGGCGGCGCAGGTGCGCGCGGACCTCGTCCGGAGTGACGATCCGCTCGGTTTGACGACCGCGCGTCGATCCGATCGCGTCCTCGTCCTGCTCGTCCGCGTCGTCCTCGTCGACGTCCATCTCGTCGCCCGCCTTGTCCTTCTCGTCTTCGCTCTCGCTCTCAGACGAGGACGACTCGGCGTCCGAAGATTCGGCGTCGGAGCCGTCAACGTCCATCTTGACTTTGCCGTTGACCTGGCCGCGCTTGGCGAGCGCCTGCGCTTCGAGACGGGCATCGCGGAGGACGTTCGGGCGCTTGATGCCAAGGGCGCGATGCGTGCCCTTTTGCTTGGCGACGAGGGAGAACTCGAGCACTTTGGTGTGTCCTTCTTTGCGGAGACGGTGAGCGTAGCTGTCAGTCGCGACAGGGGCCGAAGGGTCAGTCAAATTTCGGGATTCGTCGCCTTTGCCATCCCTCCGCAAAGAAGGCCATCGACTCACGCTCCACAGTGCTCGCATTTGCGCTTGAGTCCGAGACTTTTGAGGAAGTTGCTGATGACCTTGCGGCGGACGTCGAACGCGGTCCCGCTCTCCTTGTACTCGTCGCGGCCGTGGTGCTTCATGCCCGGACCGAGTTTCGGCGCGCCAGTCGCGCCCGCGAGCCCTTTGCCCTTGCGAGCGGCGCGGATACTGTTGGCGACGAAGTCGCGCACGCGGCGGACGTACTCGCCCGACGACTCTTCGGTCGACTCGCCCGCGTCGGCGTCGGCGATGTTGTCAGTCCCGGCGGCCTTTTTCGCCTTGGCCGCGGCTGCGGCTTTCGACTTGGACTCGGGTGTGGGGACCTGGAAGATGGACTCGAGTTCGAGGGCGGCGGTGACGAGGCCGTGTTCGAGCAAGGTGAGCCTCGCGATCTGAAGTTCGAGCTGGGCGTCATTCAGGAGGAGGTGGTGGCAGTAGGTGCAGGTTCCGCGGAGGAGCTGGAAGGCCTGGACCATGTAGAGCGGGTGAAAGACGGGCGCAGGCAGTTCGATGTGGCCAAAATGGCCGGGGCAGTCGAACGAAGTGAGTTGACAAGTCGAGCAGATGTCGCCCTTTCCGAGCGGGCCAAACGCGGGGTCGTAGAGGGCGCCGGCATTGGGGTTGTTCAGATTGTCAAACAGGACGGGATTGACGACCTGCTTGACCGAGATGCGGCGGATGTCGGGTCCATGCAGCGACGAGAACGAGACGGTCGAGACCTGCGACGCGACCGGGTGCGCAATGTCCATCGTGGAGCGCGGGCTGCAAGGCAGGGTTATACACACGCAGTGCTAGCAGCCTTCCTGTGTGCTCCAGTACAGTCTCGCTGGCTGCAGTCCTCGAGACGGAGCAAGTTGCGCCGAGTCGGAGAACGAGCACAGAGCGCATGGGCTTGCGCTATGCCCCCCCTGAAGCTCTTTCGCTGCGTTCGGACAAGTGCGGAGACAATCGGACTTAGTCCGTGTGACATTGTCATACCAGGTACCGCTACCACACATTATCTACGAGCAGGAGCGGATTCCTCCCAGTCCTACACCCCTTGGAGAGCCGATCCAGCAAATGTGCGCGACTTCTTCGCTCGCTCGGCCCGCTTGTCTGCTTCCGCGTGAATTGGACTTGTCGAAGAGGTGCTCGGTGCTCGCTCTGCTCACGACTACCACAAGATACCCGAGCACAGAGATACCCTGACGCTTGCACCGCGTACGGAGCAAGGGGCTATGCACCAGCGAACCCCCTCGCACAGCTACCGCATCCCCGTCTCGGCGCCTCCTCCTCAGCCAAGCCATCTGCACCTTGGCGGCAGCGCTTCGACGAATCCCACTCCTCCACCGGCACCAGCACCGAGACCACGCAAGCGACACACGTCGGACGATGATCCCCTCCTCGGTATGGAGGCGCTGGGCGGAGGAGGAAGCGCGCGGTCTTCTTCATCATCACACGACGCTGCCGGCTGGATCACCTCGAGGCTCGGCGGCAGGCCCGCTCTCAAACGCTGGATGCTCATAGCCCTCGGCGTATCCGCTTCATACGCTCTCTTGCATGCCGCAACTTCGACCGCTCCCTCCGCCTCAACGACTACAATGACAACGACTTTGGGCGTCGCTTCTTGGTGGTCTGGAAAGACAAAGGGAGGACGAGATCCGGACCAGAACGACTTGGACGATTGGTTGCAGCCTCCACGGGTCGACAGAACTGCACTCGAGAAACTGAGACTACTCGAGATACACTACGGCGCAGACGAAGACGACGAGGAGGGCGAGGAGGCGGGTCGAGGAGGTACCGGCGCTGATGCGGTGGCAGGCGATGAGGCCGACTCGGCGCGATTAGGTCGTGGCGGGGGCGGAGAAGATGATGGCACGGGTGTAAAGGGCCACGAGAATGGACAAGCAGCAGCAGCAGCACCCGGCCAAGTCCTCGCCGCGACCGACGCGCCGCCGCTCGTCGCCGAGATTCCCGAGTTCGTCAAGCCCGATCCGCTCGCGCCGCCCGCGCCGGAACGGATACCCGCCGACATCCTTGACCGGAGAGTGTGCGGTGCCGTCGACGGCGACTCGTGCAGGTTCCTCGTCCCTGCTTGGCTCGGTGCGTCTCGCCTGAAATTTGGCCTTCTCAACCTCCCCTCTTGTCTTCCGGATTCAGGCTGACCGTTTTACCGGACTTCATTCGCAGGCGAGCAAGAGACGAAAGCTCAACAGCACCTGTACCAACTCGGACTGCTCGCCCTCGCACTGAACCGGACGCTCGTCCTCCCAAACGTGGCGAAATCTCGCCTGGGAACCTGCTACAAGAACCCGTTCTCATTCTACTACTCGCCCACATCCCTCTCCGATTTGGGCATCCCGACCATCTCGCAGGAAGAGTTTATCGACTGGACGATGCGCCGCGACACGAGCCCTTCGGCGCAGGTCGTCACGATGGGCAACGCGAAATCCGACTATTCGCTCGGCGCGATCGAGATCGATTCCGCAGCGGACCCGAGCCTCGTCCCTTCGAAACCGACGCGGAACTTGTGCTTGCGAGCGCCGAGGACCCGACTCGACTTTTCGCGGCACTCGCCGTTGGCGGTTTATCCGCCCGAGGGGTACC
This sequence comes from Rhodotorula sp. JG-1b, assembly GCA_001541205.1. Classification (NCBI taxonomy): domain Eukaryota; kingdom Fungi; phylum Basidiomycota; class Microbotryomycetes; order Sporidiobolales; family Sporidiobolaceae; genus Rhodotorula; species Rhodotorula sp. JG-1b. Next base: position 154,626 of record KQ954482.1, on the reverse strand, counting down.
ACAAGTCGGAAGCGGGCCGGCTCGGGTTTGGCGAAAAGGTCATCACGACGCTCAGGTCGCGCAAGGTCGTCTCGAAGAGCTCGAGGCTGTCGGGCTCGACGCAGGCGAAAGCGGCCGCGCCGCCGCCGGACGTCCTCGCCTTCAACTACGAACTCCGGTTCCCAATCCTGTCGCCGGCCGTCTCGTCCGCCTTTGCCGCCCCCACGCTCCCGGAACCGTTGCCGTTCTCGCACTTCTCGTACGCCGACGTGTGGAACTCGCTCGGCGAGGAGCTCGTCGATCGCCTCGCGCCCTTTGTCGCCATCCACTGGCGCACCGAGACTCTGTTGCCGGCCAACTTGGCCCCGTGCGGCCAATCCCTCATCAACAAGCTCCTCGAGCTGAAGCGCCAGTATCCGTCATTGCGGAACGTCTACCTCGCGACCGACTACCCGATCGAATCGCTTGATCCGACTCTCGGCCCGGCCTCGCAAGCAGGCGAAGATGCCATAGCTCACTCGGGCACGTTTGCCAAAGTCGTCACGGCGCAGCATCACACCGCGATGCGGCGGTTCTTGCGCGATTTCAAGAAGCGCGCCAAGGGCCAACTGAGGTTGACGACGTTTGCGAGGGAGCAAGCCGAGCTCGCCGCCGAGGCAGATTCCGTCCTGCCGCCCGCGCTCGCGCAGCGACTAGTCGAGGTCACGACGCCTCTCCTCCGCCGACCCTTCTCGAGCGACTCGAAAGCGCGCTCTCTCGCTGCCGAACCCGTCACCGCATCCGAGGCGATCCTCTCCCTCGCCAAGGTCGACTCGGGCCTGTACGGCATACTCGACAAACTCGTCGCGATGCGCGCCGAGCTGTTCGTGACGGGCGTGCCCGGCGTCGGATCGAGCACGGTGGGCGCGTGCGCCAAGCTGAGCAGCTTTACGAATCAGCTCATTGCGGCGCGGGAGGACCGGATCGCTGCGGGCGAGGAGGGCTTGTGGAACACGGTGGAGCACTTTGCTTTGAGTGGACAGTAGGCGGTTGTGTATGACTACTCGAGTTCTCTCCACTGAGGCTCGCCGTTTGTTTGCCTGGCTCTTTCTCCTCCCGTCGTCGCCTCTTGGGTCGGCGTGTGAGAATGCTTCTCGAAGAGATAAAAGGTAAAGGATGATATCACGCTCAATTTGATGCCTTCATGAAGAGCAGCTACTGTAGTTTGCTTTGCACCCAGGAATCGAGTCTAATCCTTTCTGAGGTACCTCTGAACAAGCTCCATGCTCTTCTTTCTGACCACTTTGGGTAACTTGCGGAAACTTCTCCTTTCTTTCAGTACGTGGGCTTGGCCGTCTTGAGCCTCGCGCGCGACCGGAAAGGTGGCGGCGCGCTCCTGTGGCGACGTGGTCGCATTGCCAGGCTTTCCGTCTTGGGGGCCCGGCGCACTCGAGCAGGAGGCACCGCGCCCGCTCGACGAGGCTCCAGCCGCATTGCCAAACACGTCGACCGGCTCGTTGGGTAGAGGCCACTCCTTATCAGGCTCAGAGCTCTTCTTGTCGCTATGGAATCGGCAAGCATCAGTTGGATCAGGAAGGAGTGCGCAGTTGGTTCCATTGCGCTGGACTTGCCGGGTGTTCGCGTTTCCGAGCTGCCCCCATCTAGGTCTACACGTGGAATGGCGTCAACGTCACCTGCCTTTGTCCAGCCCACGATGAGACCCCACTCACGCGTCAGAAACGGCCGAGCTCCAACGTTGACCTTCAGGTCTGCACCTCGCTTACTTCGTCAACAAGCGAACCCCGCGAACGGAAGGGACGGGGACAGCTGACCTCGGGGACTCCTTCGGCTTCAAATATTCCGGCGGGCTGAGGGTGTGAAGATTGAGCCTCCAGTACCTACGCGAAATTGCATTGCTCCGGTCTCTGATCACTGCTGGAACTTACAAGAGAGAGTAGCTCGTCTTCCGAGCGGGTCTAGAGCCTGAGGTGCTTAGCCGCATGGTACCATAAAGAGGAGAGATCGCAGACCAAGTCGACGCACGGATCAGGCATCTTGACGCGACTTTCCCTGGAGAGTCGAACGGATGGCTGAGAGGTGTGTTCGGAGTGAAACCTGCGATCTGCGAGCCCACCGGCATGCACACGCACAGGTCGACCGCATCCGGACATGCCGAGGCGAAGAGGACCGTGCGCAGGTCCGAGAGCCCAGATTATCGCCTTCCTCCGCTCCGAGCGCGTCATACCATACACAGCCTTCCGGGGTTCCGCACGAGCAAAGCCTTGGTTTGTATACGCCGCATGCAGCAACGGTGCACGTGTGCGGCAGTGCGGCGAGCGTGATCGGGATAGATCGACGTCGCTGAGCAAGCAGGCGAAATCAAATCTTTGAAGCGTTTGGTCCATGGCTCTGGAGGTGAGCACTGTAGATCAGATGGCATAGAAGAGTCCATTACGGGGAGGCACGAGGAAGATTAGCCTAGGGATATTACTACGGGTCGGGGAGAAGAATAGGTAAGAAATCGTTAGCGTAAAACCAGGTTCACGGGGGCGCGCGCGCGCGCGACGACATCGGCATGGAGAGAGACGAGGCAGGGGGGAAAAGGAGTAGGTATGCGGATATAGTCGGGAGAGAGAGGCAAGCGTATGGACCGAGATCGAGAAGTTCCCTCAGGCCGTTGCAGCGACGACGGGAATGGCAGCGGGCGTCTCGGTCTTGGTCTCGGTGGTCGGGGCGGCTTCGAGCTGTTGAGGTTACAAGATCGTTCAAGAGTCAGTGAGACGTCCGGCCTAGGGGTGCAAAACGAGAGCAACGGGCGCACCTGAATCGGAGCCGTCTCGACGACGGGGACCGGCTCGGCGGCAGTCGCGCTCGCTCCGACCGTGTCCGTTTTCGCCGCGGTGGCGGTGTCGAGCTTTGACTCGTCGACGGCGGTCTCGATTTTGGGCGCCGCTTCCGCCGAGGTGGTCTCGCCGCCTTCGACGTAAAGAGCCACGTCCTTCTCTGCAATTGTGACGACAAGGGATGGTTCAGCGAGGAAATGCAGGAGAGCACGATGCGCGGTGCTGCAGCCTTACCCTTCTTTTCCTTCTTGGGCGAGTGGAGGAGGGCGCCAACCTTGGCTGCGAGCGGTCTAGCCGTCAGTTTCCCTGAGCTGACGGCAAGCTCGGCGATGGACACGACATCTCACCCGACAGACGACGCGAGAGCTTGGCGAGGTCACGCTTCGGGGCCTTCTCGTCGGCCTTGGCCTGCGGAAAACAGTGTGCGCGCTCAGTCACGTCTCTGGAGAAACCTGGGACTCCGATCGACGCGACGTCAAAAAAAGGAATCGCGCGCGCTCACCTGCTCTTCAACCTTGACCGCCCCTTCACCTTCCGGCTTGACCTCGGTACCAGCAGCAGCGGTGGCAGCAGTCTCCGGCTCGGCGGCGGAGGTAGAGATCTCGGCAGCAGTCGAAGGCTCGTTGATTGGCTCCGGGATCGGTTCAATCACCTGCGGGACCGGCGCAGTGTTGTTCGCAGTCGCTTCGGCGGCGGCGACCGTCTCGGGAGCGGTGACGGCGGGGACTGCGGCAGTCTCGGCGGGAGCGGGGGCGGTCTCGCCTTCGGCCGAAGCGACGACGGGGGCGTCGGTGGTCAAGTGAGGCTCAGCCTTCTCCTCGGTCGGAGTCTTGACTGCGGAGGGTTGAACGACAAGTGTCAGTTGGTTCAGCTTATGCAGACAGAGGTATGTCAGGAGACGTCGCTCACCTTTCTTGTCCTTCTTGTTCTCGCCGAAGAACGACTTGACCCTGCGAGATGCAGCGCGACGGTCAGCACGACCTAGCCGACCCGCCGCGTTCTCTAGCATCGATCTTACTTTTCAAAGACGCCGGGACTCTTGGGCTTCTTGTGCGCGTCCTCGTCGTGGTGGATAACGGGAGCTTCGGCAGCGGGCGTCGCGGGAGTCGCTTCGCCTTCGGTAGTCGCAGCGGCAGGGACTACTTCCGCCTCGGGGACAGGGGTCGTGGCAGCAGCCTGCTCGGTCGCGATGGGCGCATTCTCCTTGGCTGTGTGCCGATGGGTCAGTCGCGGAGGCGCCGAGTCAAGTCGAAACGCGGAAGTACGTACGAGTCTCCTCGGTGGCAGCTGCGTGTTCGTGACCTTTGCCGCGGGTCGGCGAGGTGGACTGTCGGAAGAGCGAGAGAGAGGTCAGCCTTTGAGTGCGATGAGAATGGGCAGCTGGTGGTGACGTGTCGGAGGAGAAAGTCTCATCGCTCCAAGCGAGCAAGCGATGGCCGGCAAGCGGCAGCGCGACAGGGCCTTAGCGGGTAGTGTTGCTTGTTGTCCTGATAGATGTCGTTTGAATGCGCTGGAGGCCAGCGCGCGGCCTCGCGGCGTTTTCCGAGGAAACGAGGGCCGAGACCACGTCCAAAAGACGCGCGTGAAAACGGAAAACGTCCCGCCTGGCATGTGACCCCCGTCGCGTCGCCGTTGCCGCTGTCGAGGGCGCCTAAAGCAGACGGCGTTGCGGTCGTATAGCGCCTGAAAGTCTATCGCGCTCCAACACGCCCGGACAGGGGTACGCAGGAGAGCCGGGCGGCGTTCGTGCGGGGTCGGTGCGAGAGATAGCATGCCAGAGAGGTGTGCGCGCCCAGTCACGAGTGGATAGAGAGCTCGCCTTGTGGAACAGCTTGTTTTTGAGGTCACCGAACGGCGAACGCCTCTTGCCGTGCGCGGGCGAGCTGGCGGCCGCAGCGTCGTTGTGCGACTCGACGGCGGGGGCGACGGCGGCGGGAGGAGGAGCCTCTGCTTCGACGGGCGCGGCGGTGGGCTCCGTGACGGCGGAGGTGCCTACCGTAGGTTCGATGGTGGTGGCAGGGGCGGCAACTTGGGTCGACATCTGCGCGGGTGAGTGAAAAGTTGGATGAAGAGAGAAAGAGAGGTGCGAGCGTCGGAACAAAGGTCTGTCAGCGGGCGCGCTCGCTGGGAGGCGGGCACGGTATGGATGGTCAAACTCAACGGTAAAAGCTAGCTGAGGCTGTGTTCGACTCTGGCTCTGCTAGTCAGACGGACAAGGATGGAGGGCAGAAGGACGAGAGGCCGCTTCCTCTCGAGACGAGTCAGGAGCGCGCGTCCTTTCCGACGCCGCTCAAGCCCTCTCGGGTTCGACGCGGGCTCTACTCCGTTTATATCTGAGCTTGAAATACACTGTACTATGAGCTCTCCCTCGCTACATGCTGGGGGAAGCCCCTGTTTCCCGCGCTTTTCGGGCCCCTGCAGCGCGACCGCCGCCATGTTTGCCACGCGCTGCTCCGCTCCCGCAACCAGCAGGCCAAAGTCTCCCTACAGCTTTGCGCGCTCTGTACATGCAGTTCTACTTCGCTTCGACCTGCGTCGAGGGCGGCTGTACGAACCGTCGCTTGGGTCCGTACGGAAGAACGGGCTGCGGGATTGTGTCACCCTCGCTATCGCTTCGCCGCCTCGTCTAACCCTTCTATCGGACTGTCACAGATTCTGACATGCCTTGGGCTGCTTCTCGCCGCGGTACTCGCCTCGTTATAGTGCTGCTTCTGAGCACGGCTAGTTTTGTCACCCCGTGCCAAGATCACACCGCGAAGATGGCGTGTCGCGGATACACGGCAAGCGCATAACCTCAGCTGATCGTCTCACCAAGGGTGTACTTGGCTCGGCAAATAGTCACGCTGCCTGCGCGGGTCCCGGTTTCGGAAGAGCTCGAGTGACGACGTTTGGGTGACGAGCTCCCGACGGACCGGTCGGCTGCGGAAAGCTCTCTCACCCTCTAGCTCCTGCCATGAGGGGCGCCTCTGTCACGCTGGGTATCCGCGTCTTGTCTTGGTGCAGACCGGAGCTGCTCACGCTGCGCAGCGCGGTCAGTGGGTCACGGCAGACTGCTTCAACGGTAACCGCGCGAGAAGCAGGACAAGACAAGGCCCGCATGGGGCGCAGATATCCAGCTTCGGCGGAGGAATGCTTCTCTGCCAGCACAGCGCATGTCTCTCTTCACTTCCACCCACTCCGTCGCTCGGCATCTCGTGCGGCAATTCCGCACAACAATGCGAGCTCGGCTGAACTGAGGGTTAGGCTAGCAGCGAGCCTCAAAAGCATCCTGAAACCTAAGCCGACGTCAGGGCCACGTTCGCTGCCGTAAGCGTCCATGTGCAGCTCTGTCTGCAGACGCGGTCTGGACAACGCAACTCGAAGAAACCGCGAAAGGTTTCGACAAGTGCAGCGGGCTCATTCGCACAACTCGTGCCCGCCCGCCTTCTCTACAACAGACGAGCCATACCGCGGGAGCATGACTCCAGGCTACGGGACAATCCGCGCACGAGAAAAACTGGGAGACTCAAACTTGCCTGCCGCCGCCGCAGCTTGAGAAGGCTGTCCGCAAACCGGCCGTCGGTGAACAGGGGGAGGTCCGAACGGAGGCTGCAAAAGAAAAAAACCGAAAGACGGACGAAGACGCTTCCACAAGAGAATGCTGCAGCATGCTGCAGTAGTTGGCCTAAAGCACTGCAAATAATTTGGATCAAAGGTAGTCCGTTACACGAGGAGAAAAAAATTGAGAGTCTGGATTCGCTCGCTTGCGCGGCCTCTTCGTCTTCTCTCTCCTCACCACTCGCCAGCTCCTTCCTTCGCTCCGTACCAGCTCAGACTCGACGCAGAGAGCTCTCGCTAGCTCACCCACTCGTCCGCACGCCGATCAATCGTCCCGCCTCAGCCTTCAGCTGCACACGACTCACTCGCACCGCCACCTCGACTACACCTCTTCTCTCTGGTGAGTCTCTGGTGAGTCAGGCACGTACACGGGACTAAGGAGTAATGCATGAATGGACGAGGCGCCGGCAAGCACGACCGTGTGGTGTAGAGGTGGCGATAGAGGCCGGTCGGGTCTGGTCTCGGCGATGACTGATGACGGAGGTGGCGCAAGGCAGGCGCGCATCTAGCCATGCACGGCGGTGGACGGCGCACAGCTTCCACGAGCATCCAAGCACTAGCTTACACGGGATCACTGACCACACAACTCCTTCCCTGTTCATCTCGTGTCCGCCCACGGTCTCGCGCTCTCGAACCCTTCCCGCTCTTCCTGCCTCGGTCTTCATTAATCTACTCAGCCGCAGCCGCAGCCGCATCGCCCCAAACCCACCAACTCTCGATATCATGCATTTCTTTGTCCGCGATCTCTGTGGCAACTCGCTCCCGTTCGGTAAGTCTGGCCAAGGAATTCGGATTCTTATCGCGCCGTATCACCACCATCTCGCAACCACTGACTCCTCGGGAGTCGCGCTCTTCTTGCCCGCAGACGCATCAGACGTGTCGACCCTGCAGTACGCCATCACGGACCGAACTGCCATCCCCGTCGAGGACCAGCGACTCGTGTACGGCTCGTCGCAACTCGTGCCCGGCCGGTCCCTAGCCGAGTACGGCGTCGTCGACGGCTCGACGATCGGCCTCGCCCTCCGGCTACGCGGCGGTGCCCCGAAGAAGCGGTGCAAGTTCATGTTGAACCCGACGGACCAGTGCTCTCAGGCGGCGGTCCGGATCGTCGGAGACTGCCAGCTGTGCAGCCTGTCCTTCTGCGCCCGGCATCGTCTCGCAGAAGGTGCGTGGCAGCATCCCCTGTCTTATACGTCAACAGTGACTAGAGCGGCCCAGCTGACGTTCTACCCACGCGATTGCGCGGTTGCCCTTGCACAGACCACTCGTGCGCGAAGCTGTCAACGTGCCGAGAACAGGCCTTTGAGCGCAACAAGGTGCGTTCCAAGCGTCGGCCTGCACTAACGACAACACACTAACACCCCTTTTCTCCGCAGGCTCGGCTCGAGGGTGAAGCGACCGTCAGCGAGAAACTCGCGCGGGTCTGAGCATCCTTTCTCATCGCTTGATACCGTCCCTTTCCCCCTCGCATGCTCTCTCATTCGCAAACCTCGTGATACCCACCTTTGAACCTGTTTTCCCACATCCATCCCTGAATCCACGTCCTTGTCGCTATTACTCTCTGCACGTCCTTTTGTACCCTCCCTTCTCACGGCCCCCACTGTCGACAGGCTCGGATCTACCGAGTCCGTTGTATAGACTATTCGCTCTCCGACCCTAAAGAAGCATGTGGCTGTAGCATTCTCTTTATCTGCGTGCAATCCTCGCTAGACTTGACAACCCGTCTGGCCCCGGCTTCGGCAACGCTCTTTTCCGGCCGAATCTCGTTTCCTTTCCCGGCCTCCTCGCTAGACTTTGTACTTGCTTGTCACTCTTGCAGCTGCCGACACATTGGTATACAGGTCAGCAGCTACATTTGGTCTCTCCTGCACGCGGACCTGCCTCTCCGAGTACACCCACGCACGCCCGCGCCCCAGTCGACCAGCTGATCCGCCTCGTCGCTCTCGGAAGCTCCACACGTGACGTTTTCTCGGCAACTGCCCCCTGTATCGATCAAGCCCCATCATTTCGGTCAGTCATGCCGTCGTCGTCGTCGTCGTCCGGTTCAGCCTCCAACAGTAGTGCTCGTGCTGCGACTCGACTCGAACAAGTCTCGAAACAAATGGCGTCCGCTCCTTCTTCTTCTTCCGCTTCCCACGATGGTGAGTCCCCGACAACCTTCCTCTCGCACGCGCCCCGCTCGCTCGGCGGTAACATTCGGCTGACTGCGATCCTCCTCTACCGTGTCCCCTTTGCGTCGAAATGCTCGGGATCCGAATCGCTGAGCAGTCTGGCACTCGACTCCGTTCGCCCCGCCCGACGCCATCTTTGCGCTGACGGCCGGCTACCAGCAAGACTCGTTTGACAAAAAAGTCAACCTCGGCGTCGGAGCGTACCGCGACAATGACGGCAAGCCTTTTGTCTTGCCCGTCGTGCGCAAGGTGAGCTCTCAACGCGGTGTGCGGGTCGGGAAACCTTTGTGGGCGGCCCCGCTGGAGATCGATGCAACCTTCATGCGAAGGGATTTCTCGGCTCCGTACCCGAGCACTTTGAAAGTCACGAAGTCCATGCGCAGAGTCTAACACTGTCCTCCGATCGTCTGCGCAGGCCAAGCAAATCCTCGCGGCCGATGACACGCTCGACCACGAGTACCTCCCGATTGCGGGCTTGCCTTCGTTCGTCAAGGCGACTTCAAAGCTCATCTTTGGCGCCGACAGCCCTGCACTCTCCGAGAACCGTGTCGTCACGTGAGTCGAGCTTCGAGGCCGCGTCAATTTCGAGACGGAGAGCTGGGCTGACGAAGATGAATTGGCGGCCCGCAGCATCCAGACCATCTCGGGTACGGGCGCGAACCACTACGGCGGCGCTTTCCTTTCTCGCTTCTACGAGCCGTGGCTCGGCAAGTCAAAAGAGGAGAAGAAGATCTACCTCTCCAATCCGACATGGGGTGAGTCTTCTTTTTGACTCGACCGGGTAAGACCCGTGGGCCCTGCCGACTGACGATAATCCCGCGACGAATGCCAGCAAACCACAAGTCCATCTTCAACAGCGTCGGCCTGACCCCGGTCGACTACCCGTACTACGACCCGAAAACGATCGGCCTCGACCTGTCTGCGTTCCTCGACTTTCTCCGGAAAGCGCCGAAACAGTCCGTCTTCCTCCTGCACGCGTGCGCGCACAACCCGACCGGCGTCGACCCGACGCGCGAGCAGTGGAAAGAGATTGCCAAGATCTTCAAGGAGCAGGAGCACTTTGCCTTTTTCGACTGCGCGTACCAAGGGTTCGCGTCCGGCGACCTCGACAACGACGCGTGGGCGGTCCGTCACTTTGTCTCCGAGTCGATCCCGTTGCTCGTGTGCCAATCGTACGCCAAGAACGCGGGCCTGTACGGCGAGCGGATCGGGGCGCTCAATATTGTCGCGTCGCACGCGGGCGACTCGGAAGGCGGCGCGGACCGGATCCGGTCGCAGTTGCTGATCCTGCAGCGGCAAGAGATCTCGAACCCGCCTACGTTTGGAGCGCGCATCGTCGGCTTGATCTTGAACGACGAGGTCATGTTTGAGGAGTGGAAGCGCGACATCAAGACGATGGCGCACCGGATCATCGACATGCGCAAGCAGCTGCACGAGCTCCTCGTCAACAAGTACAAGACTCCGGCGCCGGGACCGAACGGATGGGACCACGTCACGAGCCAGATCGGGGTGCGTGCATCGGTTCGGCCGTGATGGTTGCTGCCCTGATTTCGCACGAAGGTCTCAGTCGCTGATCTCAAGCGCGTTCCGTCATTGATATGCACAGATGTTCACCTTCACCGGCCTCAACCGTGAGTCTGCTCGGAACAAACTGCGCCGATGCCCACGAGGCTGACCGCGCGTTCCTACCTCTCTGCAGCCGAGCAATGCAAAGCCATGGTCGAGCGCGGCCACGTCTACATGACGGGCAACGGTCGCATCTCGATGGCGGGCCTGAACGAGCACAACGTCGAGTGGGTCGCCGAGTGCATCGACAAGGCGGTCCGCGGCCAGCTTTGAGGACGAAGTAAGAGCTGGCGGTTTCACCAATCTCGGCGAGCGACTTTCTTCTTTTCTTCCCTGTATGTAGAGACGCCCCCTTTTTCCGCCCGCCGATAAAATGGCAAGGCATTGCCGTAGTACAGCTCCATACTGGATCTGCTTCGCTTGCGGAAGCTTGTCTGAGAGACCTCAGTCGAGATAAATCTTTGCCAGGCTTTCTCCGCCTTTTCTTCACTTCTCTCGCAAAGTACAATTCGAGGCAGAACGACAGCACTCTACTTTCCATCGTCGAACAAAGCGACAGAGAGACTCAACAGCTGCAAACCTCCGACGTCCTCTCCATCGCGTCGACGGCACCACATCGCATCTTCGCCCTCAACAGCTCTCTGCTCAAGCACATCGGGAGGAGCAAGGACAGCAAGAATAAAAATGCCAGCCATCATCTCTGACACGCTCCTGACCACACTCGCCAACACGTTCGGCACCCTCGCCGTGATTGGCATCGTGGCGTACCAGTTCCTCGAGATCAACGCCAAGCGACTGCGGGAGCAGCAAGCCGCAGAACAGGCAGCGGCAGCAGCAGCGACGGGCGGAAACAAGGTCGGCAGCTCCTCCTCGGCGGCGGCGCAGGGGCAGAGCGGCCTGGCAGTGCAGTGAAAGTGTGGACTTGTCGGTCTCATCGTCGTCGGCGGTGCGTGTCGTCCGAGCCTTGCATTTGTTCTCTTGCCTGGTACTGATCATGCTCTCACTACAGCCACACACGGCGATCCGTCTCGGAGCCCACCAAGAGGCACCCCCGCCCGCCTCCACAACAGATACCCTCTTCACCTTTTTTTGATACCCCCTTCGTCGAGTCTTGATCTCGCAAAACAAGTTTGAACACCTCCGTGGAAGCCTTGCATTCTGCCTCTCAGAAGAGAGAGAGGGCGGCGGAAGTGCCGTCATTCCGGCGTGAACGAGAGACGAAAAGACAAGACGCAAAGAGTCCCGAGGAAGAAGGGGAAATACTCGCGTGCAGATGGCGAAACGCCCACTAGCAGCTACAATTCTAGCTATGCTTCTGCGCTCGGCGTATCTACCTGCATGGCAGACGCATCCGCCGCCGCCCCCGCCGCCGCATCTGTCGCCGGCAGCTCTGCATCTTCGCCGCCCTCCTCCTTCGCCACCGGTTCAACCTTGACCCGCTTCTTCTCCGGCGCCCCCGCCTCGTCCGCACTCGTGACCGCACTCGTTTCCGACTTGCTCACGTCCCTCGTTGCATCTCCTCCTCCGCTGCCCGCCGCCGCCGCCGGTCGTTTCTTCCCCCTCCTCGAGACGCTAATCGCCTGCGCCTCGTCGTTTTCCAACACGCGGATACAACTCAGGATCAACCCGCCCGAGGCCATCCCTTGCATCTCGGGGTGACACCGGCCGGGCAAGACTTGGTACCGTCGCAGGAACGGTTCGTGGATCGTCGGGGCGACAAACGAGGGATGGGATCGGAGGGCCTGCAGCGCCGGGAAGAGGACCTGCAGGCATATTGCGACAGGATCAGTCTCGGCCCGAAAACGTGCAATATCGAACAAGGATCGCGTGATGTACCTGAATGTTGTGGGAAAAGACGACGACCGGTGCGGATCCAGCGATCCGAGGTAGTAACCGCTCAATGACCGAAAACGGCTCGTACTCGCACGCGATGATGACTCTGGCCAAGGGATGGTTCAGTTCTCGGTTCGGGAGATTCGTGGGAGAGAGCAGGGAGGCCAGGACTCTCTCTCACCCGTCAAAGTCGCCGCGGAAAAAGTCTTCCCGCGCTTCTCGTGCTTTCTCAAACGTCGCTCTCCGCTTCTTGAGCTTGAGCGCCTCGCGATTGTTTTTCCGCGGCGGTTTCGGTGCCGTCGTCTCTGTCGTCGTCGCCGCGTCCGCCGCGCCAGCCTCGTCCTTCTTCACCTCAGTCGTCGCCGCCCCCTCGACCCCTGCAGTCCCCTCGCCTCCTCCTCCTCCTTCAGCGCCTGTATCTGCCGTCCCGAGCGGCAAATCGGGAGGACTCCAACTCTCTTGAGTGGCGGCCCAGTGCAGGGAAGCGATCGGTGCGAGGTCTTGGGGGGAGAAATTGAAGGATTCGAGGAGGTGCAGGTCGGGAGGAGAGTCGGCGTCGTTGACGATCATGATGCGACCGCGGCCTGGCAGGTGAGACAGCGTGAGTGCTGGTCCAGGGCTGAAAGATGGAGTTGCTCTGAGGGATGGCGAGAAAGGGGGAAAACGCACCTCCCATGCGTTCGACGGCTGCGGCGACGACCATGCCTCCGAGGTCCTCGACGACGAGGAGTCGACTGCCGGGACGGACGTTGGCCATGGCGAGCGTGTTGGCGAGGGTGTCGGGTCGGAGTTCGCGCGTCTTGCTCGCCTGGCGGTCAAAGTTGAACTGGGCGATCTGGTGCACGGTCGGTTCGAGCGGGGTAAACAGCTGGAGGTACTTGGCCTGTTTGCGTTTCAAGTACTTGTCCTTGCTGTACTCGGTCTTGAGTTCGAACGCCTTGTGCTCGTCGATCTGGCGCTGGATGATCTCGCGGCCGGTCAAGCCGCTGTCCTTGAGGGCCTGGATGTCGTCGAACGTGAGAGCCTGGGCGCCGGTCGAGGCGATCAACTGGTTGTTGGCGTCGGTCTCTTCAACGTCGTTCAGGGCGACCTCGATCGGGTGGATGGACGCGGTGGCCGGGTCGATCTCGTACGTGTGGCCGTACGGGTGGTCGACGAGGAGGTTGCCCTTGAAGCTTCCATACTTGCCGAGGGAGATTGTGCCGTTGGCGGTGATCTTGACTGGCTTGAGTACGCCGCTCGGGAGCTTGAGGAGGACATTGTCGCCGAGTCGGATGAAGCTTCTCCGCGACGAGGTTGACGGTCCGGCAGCAGGCGCGGGACTCGGTTCAAGCGAGTCGGACATGGCGACAAGATTCCTCTCCGTCAGAGCCTGCTAGTCTCGCCCTTGTCTGTGTCTGTGCGGAAGAGGAAGAAGCGCCATCAAGAGTTTTTTTCGAGATTGCTTCCGCGCGAGTTCTCGTCGACGGACGCCGGACGTCTCTTGCTCCTGCGCTCTGCTTCCTCTGCCGGGCAGAAGCGTACCCTAGACGTGGAATGGTCAAGCGAAAGGATGCCGCTCAGGCAGCCGCCAAGCCGACCGTTGCGAAATCACCGAGCGCCAAAGTCGCCCCACCTCGTCCTCGTCCAGCCGCAGTTGGCGGCGTCGCAGAACAGCAGCAGCCGTCAAAGTTCAGGTTCGCGACGCTGCTGTTCAGGATTGGATCTCTCGCATTCGCGCTGTACACCCTCTACAAGCGGATGTACCCGCCGCCGTCTCCCGTCGACCTCGACCTCGACGACAAGGCCAGGATCCGACACACGCCGATCGAACGGGACCCACTCAGGCAGGGCGCAGTCCTCGAGGCCTTCAAGGTGAGTCTATTTCTGGTCAGCGAGGTACTGGCACAAGTACAAACCGATAACCGATCATCCGCAACCCGCCGCAGCATTCCTATCGCGCGTACGAAAAGGACGCATTTGGATACGACGAGTTGCGTAACACCCTCCGTTTGCCCTGCCGTCCAGCCACCCCTCTGACCCACAAGCTTGTACCACAGCTACCATCCGGTATCGCACCACGGCAGCAACATGTCTCCGGCCGGTCCCGTCGGTTACTTCCTGATCGACTCGCTCGACTCGCTCCTCTTGACCGGACTCACGGACGAGTACCGCCGCGCGCGCGACTGGGTCGAGAACCTCAATTTCGACCTCGACGACAAGTTTCATACCTTTGAGGTCAGTCTTGGTCTGGCGACTTTCAACCTCGGGAAAAGCGTATTGACGTTCGCCGACTTGGCAAACAGATCACGATTCGCGTCCTCGGAGGGTTGCTCTCGGCGTATCACTACTCTGGCGAGAACGACAAGATGCTCCTGGACAAGGCCGTCGACCTCGCCGACCGCTTGCTTCCAGCCTTCGAGACGGTGCGCCTGTTTTCCTGTCGAGTCCGCGATCTCGAGCTCCTTTCACAAGGCGCGCAGGCAGAATCGAGTCGTCGGACGAGTCAATGAGCAGGCGCTCATAACTTCCACAATCGTGTGCACAGCCCTCTGGCTTGCCCGTGAGCTTTGTCAATCTCGCCCAGCGGCAGGGGATTCCCGATCCCGATAACCGCGGCATGACCAGCGTCGCAGAGGCAGGGTACGTCGACAGCGACTCTCGGTACTTTTTCCGAGACTCAACACTTGCACCCGCGTACTGATGTGACTCGGATTGCTCTTTGCCTCGCGCCGTACAGGACATTGCAGGTGAGCAGCGTGCCCGCTCACTCCTCTTCATGCGGCTTGTATCGCTTGTATACACCCCTCTATACGCGTCGAAACGCTGGAGGTAGTGAGGCATTATTGCTCACCTTTCACACGTGCTTTGCAGCTCGAGTTCAAGTACCTGTCGCACCTCACAGGCAACCGCGTCTACCGCGACAAGGTCGAGAAGGTGCGCTCGCAGCGTCACGCTCTACAAGAAATCCAGTGCTGACGCATTTTGAACGGCGCCGCTCGCGCAGGTCATGGAGGTGATCCGGGCGCAGCCGAGCAAGGACGGCCTGGTGCCGATCTTTATGACGCCCGACACGGGCAGTTTCGTCCTGTCCGACATCCGCCTCGGTTCGCGCGGCGACTCGTACTACGAGTACCTGAGCAAGCAATACTTCCAGACGAACCGGACCGAGCCCGTGTACCGACAGATGCACCAAGTCGCGATGCGGGGGATCGCGCAGCACCTCGTCAAGAAGAGTGTGACGCGCGGGTTGGTGTACACGAGCGAGTTGTTGCCGCGTCGGAATGGGGCGACGGGGCAGATCGAGTTGGTCGACACACCGAAGCAGGACCACCTCGTGTGTTTCCTCGGCGCGACGCTCCTCCTCGGCGTCACGGACGGGAACACCGTCCGCGTCCCTCCCGACGAGTCGCAATTCAACGAACACGAGACGGACGATTGGTACCTCGGGAAGCAACTGATCCGCACCTGCGTCGACACGTACCTCGAGACCAAGACGGGCCTCGCCCCCGAGATTGTCTACTTCCACACGCACCCGAACGACGCGAAAAAGTACGGCCGCGAGTGGTTCATCAACTCGAGGAAACCGGGGCCGGACCAGGAGCCGCCGATCGATGCGCGAAACATCCTGAGGCCCGAGACGGTCGAGAGTCTGTTTGTCGCGTACAGGGTCACGGGCGATCCGATCTACCGCGAATGGGTCAGTTCGGCGGTCCTCTTCCCCCGAGTCTTGAATCCAGCCAGCTGCGGCCCTTCGTGGACAGCATGAACCAGCTTGTGGGTATCCTTGAAGAGCTCTGACAGACCGGGAGTATGTGTTGATGAAAACAGGGTTGGAAGATCTTCCAAGCGTTCGAGAAACACTGCCGCCTCCCCGGCGGCGGCTACGCCTCGATCCGGGACGTCGACGAGCTCCCCGTCCGACACGAAGACCGCATGGAGACATTCTGGATCGTGAGCCCCGTTATACCCCTCCCCCTCTTGCCCGATTCAATGGAAGGAGGGGGGACTATTGTGTGCTGACTACCGGACGGACCCTCTTCCCCAGTCTGAAACGCTCAAGTACTTGTACTTGCTGTTCTCGGACGCTGACGTGATCCCGCTGGACCGGTACACGCTCAACACCGAGGCTCACCCGTTGCCCAACTTTACCCCGAGGTGGTAGTTGATCAAGATCAAAATATCGCTCTCTATTTCTCTCAAGGGATGGTGCAGGTCGTCTCCCGCAGAACTTGTAGATAGCCCCTCTTTCCTCTAGAAGCAATCGCTTTGAGCGTTTGGCTCGCGGCCGCAGGACACGGGGATTTCACCCGCTGCATCGCTACTTGTTCTTGATCTTTGAAGCAGCAGCAGCAATCTTCGCCCGACCCTTTGCCGACGCCTTCTTCTTCTTCTGGCCCCCTTCTTCCGCTGCCGGCGACTTGCGCTCCCTGAGCGCTCTCGACGCGGCTCGTACGGCCGCGCGGTAGCTCACAATGGCGAGGCTGACGATCGAGCCGGTCGCGTGGCCTGCAATGGCGCCGACGATGCACGTCGTCGGGTACTTCTGCGCGTGCGAGAGAGAGGGGGGGGGGGGGGCGCCGAGGTTGTTGAGTATTTTGTTCCCGCTAGCATATCGAAAGGGAAGGGGAGCGACGTACCTGCCATGGACGGTCCCAGTCGAGTGGGATCGGGACCGCGCCGGACCAGCACCCGATGACGGCGCCGACGGCGGGCGCAAAGAGGGCAAACTCGAGGTCGTTGGCGGGCCTGTTCCGGAACCGGAAAACCGGCGTCTCCAGGGTCAGTCTTGGAGTTGCTGCAGGGAGGAGAGAAAGAGAAAGAGAAGAGGGCGATCGGACTGACGACAAGGTCGAGAGGAGGCGGAGCCAGGTGTAGCCGTCTGCGATGGACTGGAATGGCGGCACTGCGATTGCCAGAGGGGTCACGGCCAGGAGTGCGAGCAGCAAGCTGAGCAACAAGGTGACGCTGGCATCACTGCAAACGAGGGGGTAGAGGGATGAGCTAAGACTCGGGGGTTGGGAATGCAAGAGGAACGGGGTGCGCACGCGATGAGTGGAGCGCCGAGCAAGACTGCCGAACCGTGGAAGGCGGCGGTGGCGAGCAGAGTGACGAGGATCGTCTCTGGTACAAACTGTACATATTCCCGATGAGCGGGTCAGTTTCCTGGCGGCAGTAGAGAGCAAGGGGACAAGTCTGAGAACTGACGGAATAGTCGACCCCTCCAAAGTTGCGATTGGCGCCCTCTCCGCCTCGGAGGATGGGTTCGGTGCCGATTTTGCGAATATCATTGTGCCAGATGTGGTTCATGATGGCGCCGAAGCCCTTTGGTGCGGTCCTCCGCGCTGCCGACCTGGACCTCCCGACCTGTTCCCGCGCCGTTCGTGGGGTCTTGGTGTTCCTCCCCTGTCCGGTCCTGCAGCTCCTCGCCCAGTAGCCGAACCAGACCTGCACGACGGCGACGAGGGCCGACTGGAAGGCGAGAGTCTCGCGAGGAGCATCAATCCAGGCTGCGAGGACTTGGGCGGGTCGAGGCACGGCGCTGCTGTTTCGAGAACCAGGGGCTGCTGCTGCTGCTGCGACGGGTGCGGCGAGAGCAAAGGCGATTGCGGCGAGTTGCAAGGGCAGGCGAGGGATGTAGTGCTCTACATCGAGCGGGTCGTCGCTGCTCATGGTCGTCGCCGAGGATGATGATGAAGGAGGAGGAGGAGGAGCCGGTGCCTCGGGTTGCGGATCGATCGTAGTCGCCGGTTCCACAGCAGCCGTAGTCTGCTCAGCTCCGTTCCTCGCCATCTTGGTCCAGTCTGTCGAGTAGGACTCGGCGGTGAAAGAGACCAACGGTCTCGGCCGGAACGCAAGTCCGTCTCTTGCCATTCAGTCTCGGGACAGAGCATAGCGGCTCACAGACCCACAGAGACGGCCATTGATCGCCAGGTAGGCCTCCCTCTTATGCTGCGACCGGTCACGCGGAGCTCGGCGCGCTCGCCGCCAGCGTTGCCTCGTTCACTCAACGTGCCCGCTCTCGGACCGCTACACTCGCACCCACGAGAGCGTGCGCACTGGCAGATGATGCGCTGACAGCCACCTGCCCGCAGCCGTACACCCGCAACCCCCACCCGAACGACCACCATGTCGACACCTTCCGCCGACCAAGTCCAGCAGCTCCGTCACACTTATGACCAAGCCGGGCAGGGCCGCGTCTTTACCTTCTGGGACAAGCTCTCACCCCAGGAGCAATCCGACCTGTTCCACCAACTGTCGTCCATCGACCCGCACCGCGTCAATTCGGTCCACAAGTCGTCCCTCCAAGCCGAGAAGGACGCCGCACAGTCGACCCACGACGACATCACCCCGCCCCCGGCGGACCAATCGGGTAGCGTGATCTCGAACCCGGACCAAGCGCGCGCATGGAACGAGATCGGACTCGCCGCCATCCGCGACGGCAAAGTCGCCGTCTTGCTCATGGCCGGCGGACAAGGGACCCGCCTCGGTTCGTCGGCCCCGAAGGGTTGCTACGACATCGGCTTGCCGTCGCACAAGAGCCTGTTCCAACTCCAGGCGGAACGGATCCGCCGCCTCGAGACCGTCGCGGGAGCGCAGAAACCTCTGCCGTGGTATGTCATGACGAGCGGGCCGACCAGGAAACCGACAGAGCAGTTCTTTGCCGAACACGACTACTTTGGCCTCGACAAGGACAACGTCGTCTTCTTTGAGCAGGGTGCGTACGGGTTTATCCTCGCTTGTCATGAAGCTGGGCCCCCGGGGTGAAACGCCCCATAGGACCGACCACCCGTGACTATCGAGAGTAACCATGCTGTTGTGCCCACGCACAGGAGTACTGCCGTGCCTGACAAACGACGGCAAGATGTTTCTCGACACGCCATCGGCGGTCGCCGTCGCGCCCGACGGCAACGGCGGCGTCTACGCCGCGCTCCGCAACCCCGATCCGACCTCGCCCTCGCGCCCGACGATCCTGTCCGACTTGGCCCGCCGCGGGATCGAGTACGTCCACGCGTACGGGGTCGACAACTGCCTCGTCCGCGTGGCCGACCCGACTTTTGTCGGGTACTGCATCCAGCGGGGTGCGGATTGCGGCGCCAAGGTGGTCAAGAAGACGGTGGCGACCGAGTCGGTCGGAGTCGTCGCCCTCAGGGGGGGCAAGTTTGCCGTCGTCGAGTATTCCGAGATCTCGTCCGCGATGGCGGCCCGCACAGACGAGAACGGCGACCTCGCGTTCCGCGCGGCGAATATCGCCAACCACTTCTACTCGCGCCAGTTCCTCGAGCACGTGTCGCACTTTGACGAGACCCAGATGCCGTACCACATTGCGCGCAAAAAGATCCCGCACGTCGACCTCGCCTCGGGAACCAGAGTCAAGCCGACCTCTCCGAACGGGATGAAGCTCGAACAGTTCGTGTTTGACGTCTTTCCCTTTACGCGCCATTTCGCCCTCCTCGAAGTCGAACGGCGTTCAGAGTTCTCGCCGCTCAAGAACGCCCCCGGGACCGGGTCCGACGACCCCGAAACGTCGAGGCGCGACTTGCTCGACGAGCAGCGGAGGTGGCTCGAACGCGCCGGCGCGACGTTCGCCGAACCGGGCGTCGTCGAGGTCGAGTTGAGTCCGTTGGTGACGTACGCGGGAGAAGGGCTCGAGTCGGTCGCGGGGCTCAAGATCGCCAAGAGTGGTGCTGTCAATTCGCTCGACGAGCTCAAGAGCTTGGCCGCGTGAGGGAATTGAATGCTGCTCTCACTCTCTCTCTCTCTTTGCATATAGCGTATACCCCCCGGTCTCCTCCCCTCGCGCAATAGCTTCGCAATATAGACACTTTTCAGGATCAACTGCCCGGCGGGCTATTCCTATGCTGCGTTTGCCATTCTCTCGCTTGCGCTGGCGAGCTGACTGACCGAAAGCACTGAACCCAGAATGCCACGAGAAGATCTCTCGCGCGCGACAGAGCGACGGAGCACATAGAACGCGAAGAAGAAGCAGATGCTGCAGCGAGGGCAACGAAAGCCCCGTTCCCAGTCCGGAACGCTCTCTCTCGCTTCGGTCCCGTATGTACGATCTGGTTCCTTCTCCTCCGGAGCGGCATTACAGAAAATCTCCCCTCGATTCACGTGGTGGTTGTCCTCCTCCCTCCCTACTCTGCACCTATCGCTTTGGTTTACGTGAGGGCGTGAGTCCGCGACTCGTCGAGCTTGTAACCGACAATGTGCCTCCGGCCGACCATCTCTCCGATCTTGAAGATCCCGTACGCCTCGACGGCGTACAAGAGCCAGCGCTTGTACTCGCCCGACTCGTACAGCTTGCGCCAGAACGAGACGTGCGGTGCCTGCTGCGCAAACTGGCGGACTGTTTTGTTCGGGGGGCGTTTGCGGGCGTTTCCACGAGAGGATGCGCAAGGGGTGGTTTGATCGCCGCCAGGCGTCGCGCGTGCGATAGTGAAGAGAGCAGCAGCCAACATGTTTCCCGAAGAGAAGGCGGACGGCGGCGGCAGGGTTGGCGGGGGGGTTTTTGTGTTGCCGAGGTTTGTAAAGAGCGTGAATTTTGGCGCGGACGGCGCGGAGAAGCAGAGAGAGAGGAACAAAAGAGGAGGGAGAGCGCGGATCAGTCGCTTTTTTCCTTTCCTTTCCTTGTAGGAGAGGCAAAATCCGAAACGTACAGGTGTAGGAAGCCTGGGCCCACGAGGGCGGGGCAAGCTTCTCGCCGACGTAGACCTGCTTGGCGACCTCGCGAGCGACGGCGAGCTGTGTACGCGACGAGGTACCAAGATGTCCGAGAGATGAGGGAATAGGGAATCGCACTGTCAGTAGAGTGGTCGGAGATGACCCCGTCGTTGGAGATGACCCCCTCGGGGAGGTTCTCGGAGAACGCACGTTGTAGAAGATCGGCTCCTTGTAGGCTAGAGGAACGGTTTACCGAGTGTTCAGTACAGATCCCTATTTCACGACGTGGTATAGACTGTGCCCTTCGATCGGGAGCAACCGAAGTGAAGAACACCTGCCTCGGCCGTCGCAGAGGGAGGGCTTCGCTCGCTCGTCACGGGCAAGAGAGCGGCCCGGTGCTCGACCGCTCGAGCGCGAAGGAGTGGGTTACTCACATCCGAGGAGGTTCCCGACCGTCTTCTGGGCGCCAGCGAGGGCCTGCTGGGCCTTGGCGCCGGCCTGCTGAGCGGCCTGCTGGGCCTTTTGGGTCGCCTGCTCCGTCGTCGACGAGCTGGAAGAAGAGGCGAAGCGGGGGGCGCCCGAGGCGAAGCGGCGGCGGACCGAGGCGCTGATCATCGTTGACGACAGCATCGCGCGCGGGTGATCGAGTCTCGCTGGGAGGTGTACAGACGACGGCGGACGACGCGAGGGGGGCGCGGCGCCCGCATCCGATTTCGGCCGCCGCTAATTTCCCATTACAAGTGATGACTATTGACCCTGATTACTATTTTCGAATTATGGACGTGTAATGTGTTGTCACAGTCGATCCCCGTGAGGCATACGGATCGCTGTAAAACCTCTGCTCCCCAAAGAAGCAGGAGCACCTTGACACAAAGCACGAGCATCGGATCATGACGAGGTTTTGGATAAAGAGCATCTTTTGCACAAAAGGAACTGGCAAGAATGGACTAGAGTTGGGTCGCCCGGGTGAGCGATACGGATGGACGGTCTGTCGAGCATGACCAAACAGAGAGCGAGTGTCAGTAAAGACTAGTCCCGGAAGGCACAAAGGCTCTTGACATGTTTTGACGGGGCGAACGGGGATTGCAGCTCAGGCGCCCTTGGGCGACTTGTATGAAAGAGTGTCCAACATGGGAATTGTTTCGGAAAGACTAATCGTTATAAGACATCACTGCTGCGGGTCCGAGTTCGGAAGGGCCGTACGCGCTCGCGAGGTGTGGCGTGGAAGAGAGGGGAGGTCGGAAGCGTCAAGGGAGCGCAACTTACCGGCTAGGAATGTCGCCGGCGGGCGTACAGTTGTCTCGTCGTCGTCGTCGTCGTCTATTCTGAGCGAGTAGTAGCGCGAATGGCAGACGGGCGGACGGGCGAGAGAGCGTGGGTGTGAAGCTGGGAGTCGATGCAAGCTCGACAGCCGGAGCGGAACTCGTCAGCCTTGAACTAGAAGAGCAGGGCGCGCGCGAGTGGTCGACCCGAAGCATGGCGTGAGCAGTTGTTCTTCATAGTGTGTACATGTACACAGCTTGAGCGGGTCGATCGAATGAGCTGTCTTCGTTGCAAAGGAGAGGGGTCAGTCTTCTCGCTCGCTCGCCACGTCTTGGGTTGATTTGGTCGAAGGAGGGTATGGCTCAGGATTTTCAGTGTATGTGTGTGTGTTATTTGTTTGGCCCACAGACCGGAGTCGCGGCGGCAGAGCGAGTCATGCCATGGGTGCGCCGGTGAAGGGACAAGAGATATCGTCTTTGCCAGGGGGTATTTGCGAAACAAGAGGCGACGATGACTCACTGGTTAGCGTATGAGCATGTCTGGCGTAGGTCCGAAGGAGAAGCAGAGCGGAGGCGAGGTCGAGAGCGAGTGAACGGAACAAGGTCAAGAGGCGAACGACGAGTCGAGCGATTTCAAGCCAAGTCGACACGCTCGTCCGCCCTCGTCAGCTCGTACACGCGGACTCGGCGTGACCAGCTCAAGAGTGCTCTAGAGAGCGACCAACTCTCGCACTCCGTCCGTCTTGCGAGTTCTCTCGCCGAGTCACCTCGCTCTCCTCCTCCTCCTCCTCCTCCTCTCCCCACCTCACACCGTCTCTCTCTCTCCCTTCCCTTCTGAAGAGCGCAAGGATGGCCAAGAACAGGAAGAAGTCAAAGACGAAAAAGTAACAGCCCTCCTCCCTCTCTAGCGTCACTCACTGTTGGCGAGAGACTGACCCTTGTTGTCCATGACACAGGATCGCAGACCTCGCCTGGTGCTGGGTACGCGCATCTCACTCTCGCCAGTGGACAGAGCCTAATCTGACCAAGACTACTTGACCCTAGTACTGCGACCGAACGTTCGAGGACCAGCGCGTCTTGCTCTCGCACCAAAAGGCCAAGCACTTCCGCTGCCCGCAATGCCCCCGCAGGCTCAACACTGCAGGCGGTCTCGCAGTCCACCTCGACCAGGTTCACAAAATGGGAACCGACAAGTCCGTCTCTTCCTCTCGTGCACTTGGCCCGGCGGATGCTGACCGTTGAGATCCCGCCCGTAGGATCGAGAACGCCCTGCCCGGTCGCGAATCGTTCGACATCGAGATCTACGGCATGGAAGGCATCCCCGCCGCCGACCTCGCAGCATGGAAACGCCGCACGGCTGAAGAACTCGGCCTCCCGAACCCGGACGATCCCACGCGACCGAAGAAACACCAGTGGGCCCAGGTGGCGCTCACCCCCGCCGAGGCCAAGCAGCAACTCGCCGCGCACAAGGCCCTCATGGGGTTGATCGAAACGCCCGTGCCTGTGCCCGCGCCGGCGCCGACTCAGGTCACCAACATTCCGCCTCCTCCGCCGCCTGTGCCAGCAGCACCGTCTGCATTTCCGATCGGCGGCTTGAACGGTATTCCCCCTCCGCCACCTGGGTTCGTCCCTCCTCCTGGGATCGCACCTCCCCCCGCGGGCATGCCGTTCCCGCCGCCTGGGTTCCCGATGCCGCTTCCTCCCGGGTGCGTCTTCCTCATGGCCCGTCTCGTTCAGTCGGAGAAAGAGTCGGTTGATACTGATTCCACCCGTTTCTGTTCCGCGCCACCTCACCAGTCTTAGCCTCCCGCCTGGAATCCCTCCTCCTCCTGGCATGCCTCTGCCGCACGGGTGAGCAAGCCGCGCTCGCTCCGATCCGTCGTTGCCGACTCAAGAGAGACTGACTGACTCTTATCACCCTTCCCGTCCATGCGAGCTCAGCATCCCACCCCCTCCGATGGGCTTCCCGCTACCGCCTGGATTCCCCGCCCCTCCTCCCGGGTTCCCGATGCCGCCGCCGTCTTCGATGCCATTCCCTGCCGCCGGCGGTCCGGCCGGGATGATGCGTCCCCTCCCTCCTGCCGCTCCGTCAGCACCTGCCCGCGAGACCATCGCTAGCAGTAGCAAGACTCTCAAACCTGGTACTTTGCTCGTGTACGCCGACGAAGACCTGTCGCCCGTACGTTGTTTCTTCCTTCCCGTTCGCCCCGAAGGGTTGTCCTTGCCTTTGATGCTGACGCGCATGTCGTTGCTTGGGGTCATTGATCAGGAGGAGAAACGCGCCCGCTTGGTGCAGTACCGCGTCGAGGACGAGCCGCAACTGGCCGCCGCGCCCGCCACCGCCGGCGCCTCGTCCGCGACCGGCCCCGCCGAAGTCGAAGCGGTCGGGAACGTCGCCTCCGCCGCGGTCGAGGGAGCTCCCGCGAGCGTCGTGATTGGAGATGCGGGCGAGAGCAAGGCGATGCAGCTTGATGCGGGCGGAGGAGACCCTCTTACGGCGGAGGTGGAGACGGGTAGTGCGGCGGGAGCGGCAGCGGCGGCTGCTGCTGCTTCTTCGGCGAGCGGCGGTGGACGGACACGGGCACGCGCTGCCGACTTGATGGAGGAGTAAACGGCGAGGGCGTGCCGTTCGTCCTGTAACAACCACAACCTCGTTCAAAAACCCGAACCTCTTTTTTTTTCGTCCAGTCGCGCTCTCCCTTTGGGGCGGTCCGGCACTGGTTTCGCTGAGGGACACGCGCTAGCTAGAATCAGCCAAAGGAGGAGTGTGGCTCGAAGGCGGCCTTGTTTTGCAAGCGACTCGGCGTCCGAACGATGAAGCTGAGCTTCCAGTCTCGCTCTCTTTTTTCCTTTCTGCTCACCCCACGGAGGCGGACAGCCGGGCACCTAAGCAAAAATGACTTCCGCTGCTCCTGCCAATGCGACTCAAGACGCCTCGGCCTTTGCTTCTGTCGTCCAGCGCGAGTCTGCCCTTCTACGCAGTGCCCCACCTCCCGAAGCGATCGCTCTCCAAGTCGATGACGCCCTCAGCTACGGCGCGGCGCTCAAGGGCAAGGTGGTCATTGTGACTGGGGCTGGGAGTGGGTTTGGGCGGGCATATGCGCGCAAAGTCGGCGAGTTGGGGTGCGTTGCCTTTCTTCCGAGTCAGTTGCGGCGCATGTGGGGAATCTCTCCCTCCTCGCTGCACTCCCTGGTCAAGCGTAGGCTGACCCCACATAGTGTCTTACAGGGCCAAGTTGGTCCTGAGCGATGTCCGGAAAGAGCTGGCGCAAGAGGTCGCGGACGAGATCACCGCCAAGGGAGGGTGAGTCTGTGCGCGCTCGAGTTTCCAAGTCACCGGGCGCTATCGGACTGACTCGCGACTCTTGCTGTGCAGTACAGCTACGGCTGTTGCTTGCGATGTGACTGATTGGGACGCCCAAGTCCGGATGTTTGTGCGCTTTCTTTCGTCGCCCTCAACACAATGCCCCTTCCGAAGTCTCGCGCTTGTCGCATTCCTCAAGATAACGCGACTACCCTTCATCAGTCGCTGCTACGGAACTAGCTGCTCCCGCAATCTGGAGGAGACGGAGCCTCGAACACGAACTGACGGTTTGAGTACCGTTAATCCTCCAGAGACACGCGGTCGAGACGTTCGGTCACATCGACGTCGTCGTCGCCAACGCAGGCATCGGCGAGCCCGACAGCGACCGCTTCATGAACCTGAAAGCCGGCCCAGATGGCGAACCGATGGTGAGCCCGTTCCTTCGACCACAAACTCAGTCGCCGCAGCCCGGCTAACGCTCAATTTTTCCTACAACCTGCAGAAACCGGCCTTGCGCGCTCTCGGACCCAATCTCAACGGGGTTGCTTACAGTGAGTCTTCCCGCAACACCCTTCATGTCGACACCTCCTGACCCGGAGGACGCTGCAACAGCCGCCAAACTCGCCTTCTTTCACTTGGACAAGAACCCCGTCAAGGAGGGCAAAGCGCTCGTCGTTCTCGGTTCGATGGCGTCCTTCTTTGGCTTGCCCGGAGGACCTATCTACTGCGCCTCCAAGCATGCGTGAGCTTCCGGATCTGTCTGATACGAGCGTGATCTTTTTGACTAAGCTTTTCGGGAGACGAGGGGTGCAGCGTTCTTGGACTCGTACGCTCGCTCGTCTTCGACGGCCTGGCGTTCGGAATCAATGTCAAGTAAGTGCCATGTTCCTCTGAAACTAGTTGCGGTCGTTCCTGCTCACAGCGAGTCTCCACACCAGCATCGTCAACCCCTTCGTGAGCTCTCTATTTTCGACCAAGAGCTCCAGAGGTGTCTTCCCGGCCTGACCCGTTCCGTGGGACGTTCGCAGTTTGTCAAGACCAACATCTTTGGCACGGCCGCGTCGCTCTTGCTGGCGGGGATTCCCCTTCCGACAATTGACGACGTCGTCGCCGCCATGATTGCCGCTTCCAGCAAGCCCAAAACGTCCGGCAGTGCCTTTGTGGTCGATTTCAAGTACGCATAAACTCCGACAGGTGTTGCGGTTGTCGTGTTACCAGCTCTTCCGGTGCTAGAACGTAAGCGGCCCGGGAAGGGGACTGATCGCATCTTTTGCCTCGCGGTCCAGGGGTGTGCTCGAAATTCCGTTCGCAGCGGCGGCCGCCGGACCGAGCAATTACTACGAAACCTTTGCTCGTCGCGCAGCCGGGGCCATCATGTGAGTCTCTCTCGCTACGTTTGCTCGACCGCTCGTTTCCACCGGGGCTGAAGACGCATCCTGCTGCAGGTTTGGCAAGTGGTTGTCCGACGTGATTGCATCTGTGCTCGCCGGCTTTAGTTCGCGGAGGCTGTAGGATAGCTTTCTTCCCCAGCCAGATGAGCAATGTAACTTCATAGGAACACCCTGAGCACATGGACCGAAGATGGACCGACGGAGAGAAGAAGAACTTCAAGACATTTGCGAATGCAAGCGGCGGGAATGTGCCCCTACATACGGGGGTGCTGTCTATTTGGGGGTATCGACCGAAATCTGCAGGCACCCCACCCTCAGTCCTTGCGCACCTTGACGCCCTCCTCCACGAGGTGGGCCTTGACGTCGGCGATCGGCACCTCCTCGCGGTGGAAGATGCCCGCAGCGAGAGCGGCCTCGACGTCCGTCACCTTGAAAACTTCACTAAAGTCTTCAACTTTGCCCGCGCCCGAGGAAGCGACGACGGGGATGCCGACGCTCGTCCGGACGAGGTCGACCAGACGGCAATCAAAGCCCGACTTGCTGCCGTCCTTGTCGACCGAGTTGAGGAGGATCTCGCCCGCACCGAGCTTCTCGACGCCCTGCGCGAGCTGGACAACGTCGAGGTCGCGCACTTCGCGGCCGCCGCGGACGGTGCACTGGTACCAGCAGTAGCGCTCGCCGTTCGGGCCCAAGTCGTCGCGGAGCTCCTGGTCCGGGTTGGAGCGGAGCGGTCCCGCCAAGTCGACGGCGGACGGCCGGTGAGCCTCGGGGATATCCTCGAGCGCAGTGGCGTACACTCGCTTCGGGTCGAAGGAAACGACGACGGCTTGGGCACCGTACGCGTACGAGATGGTCTCGATGCCCGTCTTGCCCGTCTTCTTGCCATCAGCGGCGAGCAGTTCCTCGACCGCAAAGACGGCGTCGGAACCGATCGAGACCTTGTCGGCACCGCAGCGGAAGTAGGTCCCGGCGACCTCGAGGGCTGATCGCTCCGTGCCGTCCGGGTCGACTGTATCCCGAATGCCGCCACCGATCGTCAGCGGGACAAAGACCGTTTCAGCCGCGCCGCGGAGGACATCGAGCATCGGCTGGTCGCGCAACGGGGTCGAACGGAACGCCGTGATGTTGAGGAAGGCGACTTCGTCGGCGCCCTCGGCGTAGTACCGCCGCGCGAGGTCGACGGGCTTGCCGAGGTTACGGACTTGGCGTTGACGCTTGGCGGGAGGCGGTTCGGACGGGTCTGCAGAGACGGTGGACGAGGGCAAAGTCGGCTCGGCGACGGGCGCAGAGGGCGAAGTCTCTGAGGATTCTTCCGGAGCGCCCGAGGCGTGCTCGTCTGCGGTGGTTGCCGACTCCTCGGCCTCGCGGACGTCGTACTGGTCACCCTTGGTGACAACGAGGTCGCCCTGGTCGTTGGCGCGAACGTCGAGGCAGGCCACGATACGCTTGGTGAACCCCTTGCGGACGAGGTCGGCGTCAATGTCGGCCTGGGCACGCAGCGGTTTGTCAGAGACGTCGAGGAGACCCTTGCCGCCCTCCTTGGTCGGGGCGTCGGTCGACTTGAGCCACCCGTCGATCAAGGCCAAGCCGGCTTTGCCACTCTTTTCTGGGTGGAACTGGGTACCAAAGACGTTGCCCTTCTGGACGCTCGAGACGTACTGCTCGTCGCCGTACTGGGTCATGGTGAGGATCCAGTCCTGGACGCCCGGTTCGGACGCGGCGACGCGGTACGAGTGGACAAAGTAGTACGAGTTGTCGGCGTCGGCGTCGCCGAGTCCGTAGGCCTTGCGCCCGTCTTGGCCAATTTCGCGACGCTCCGTGATGCCGTTCCAGCCCATACACGGGACCTTCTTGTCCTTGTTGGAGAAGAGTCCGACCTGAGCCGGGATGACCCCGAGACCGGGTTGGTCGGGCGACTCGACCGACGACGCAAAGAGAGCCTGCATGCCGATGCAAATGCCCATGTAGGGTCGACCCGAGGCGATGTACTCCTTCAACGGCTCGACAAAGCCGCGCTCATGGAGGCCTTCCATCGCGGACCCGAAAGCACCGACACCGGGAAAGAGGATGCGCTGTACAGAGGTTGAGGACGGGTCAGCTCTGGGCAGATTTCGCATAGAATTGCCATTCTTCCAGCATGCGTGTTTCACTAGCTAGCGTATCCAAGCACACGAGCCGGAGAGAGCGGCAGGTGTTGCCATCGAGGGCAAGCAAAGACGGAGCTCTGATTGACTCACGTCGGCATTCTTGATGTCTTCGGCGGTCTGGATCCACTTGAATTCGTAACCGAGTGACCTGACCGAGTTGGCTACACTCGTCGAGCAGAAGCGGCGTCGAAACAAAGTCCAGTCGAGGAAAGGGTCCATCGGGGAGAGTGAGACGTGTACAGCACAGGGTCAGTGAGACCCTGGTCAGGACGGAACGAGACACAAGAACGTACCCAGCGAGGTCACGTTGCCCGCACCGTAATCGAGCAGCCACAGCATGTTGCACACAACGGAGAGAGACAAAGAGCAAAAGTCCGAAATCTCGCCGCCTTGACCGTCCGCCTTAGTCACCGTTCTCGATGCACTCCGGTTAATATACAGACAGCTCGTCGAGTCGACTGAGCATACGGCAAGATCGTCCACCCGCGTTTCCAAGGAAATTTCGACGATGGAAATGACTCTTGTTCGTGGCAGACGAGTCAAGGAGACGCAAGTCGGCTGGGCTATACACCGCGTTGAAGGGTACTCTATGAATTGCGTTACTATCTGTCTACATTAGGGGGGTGGATGAAAAGAAGGGTAAAGCAGCCAGCGCGCGGTTGACGCGGCCATAGAAGGAATTGAATGCGAAGTCGGACTCGAGTGGCGAAACGATACAAATCTGGCTTGGAGGAGGCCATTTCTTGCTCGATGAGCACGAGAGAGATTGGTCGACTAGAAGAGCATGCGCGTGGCAATGTTGGCGCGAGACTGCGAGCGGAGAGATGTCATGGTCAGTGACGACAGCCTGACGCCGAGGGTCCGAAGACATCTATCGCTCACAGAAGAAATGGCCTCGTAAATCTCCTTGATCTCGGCCTCGTCGACGCCGGTAATGTCGGCCAGCAGGTAGGCAATGTCGCCCTGTGATAGGAAGCCACGTCAGTCTACGCTTCGACGACCAAGAGTCGCGACGACGGCGCACCTTGGAATCCGAGAACTGCTTCTCCACGTTGTGCTCTCCGAGAACGTTGTTGACGACCTTGAGCACACCGGGCTGGTTCAAGTGGACGTGGCACAAGCGGACGGTGCCGTCGTGCAGGATCGGGCGGAGCGAAACCTCGGGGAAGTTGACCGAGCCGATCGTCGAACCATAGTTGAGGTAGCGGATCAACGCGCCGCCGACTTCGGCACCGATCATGCTCTGCGCTTCCTCAGTCGAGCCACCGATGTGCGGGGTCAGGATCAAGTTCGGGCACGAGCGGAGCTCGGAGGACCAGTCGTTGAGCGAGTCGCCAAAGTTGGGACCGTTCGCGGCCGGCTCGGCGGGGAAGACGTCGACGGCGGCACCGGCGAGCTTGCCCGACTTGAGTCCATCAATCAAGGCCGGGATGTCGACCACCTTGCCGCGCGCATTGTTGATCAGGTACGCGCCGTCCTTCATCTTGCTGATCTCGGCGCCGCCGATCATGTCCTTGGTCTCGGGCAGCTCGGGCACGTGCAGGGTCAAAAAGTCGGCCTGCGCGAGGAGGTCGTCGAGGTGGTCGACCTGGCGAGCGGAGCCGAGCGGCATGATCGGGACCACGTCGTAGTAGATGACCGACATGCCCATCGCCTCGGCGAGAACGGACAATTGCGAACCGATGTGGCCGTATCCGACAATCTGTATCGGATTCGATCAGCCCTTTGTCTCGGTGCACTGCGAATCGACAAGGAAACTTACGCCGAGAGTCTTTCCCCTGACTTCCCAGCAGCCCTTCGAGACCTTGTTCCAGACGCCTTCCCGCATCTCGCGCGCGCGGTCGCACAGTTGCCTCGAGAGCGCAATGACCTCGGAGATGACGAGTTCGGCGACGGAGCGCGAGTTGGAGAACGGCGAGTTGAAGACGGCGATACCGGCGCGGGCGGCGGCGAGCAGATCAACTTGGTTGGTACCGATGCAGAAGCAGCCGATGACGAGGAGCTACGCCGACAGCGAGAAATGTCAGCATGTACATAAGGCGAGCTGCTGGACTAAAGCCCGGGCTGTATGTCTCGCGGGAGACGTTTGCTACTCACGGAGGGAACTTCGGAGATGACGCGGGCGGTGACTTTGGTCTTGGACCTGATTCCGACGGCCGAGAATCCACCATCGCGGAGTCTCTGAATCAGCTCGTCCTCGCCGAGCGCCTTCTTGACCTCCTCGACGTGGTAGCCGGCGTCCTTGAGCATCTTGACGGCGGTCGCGTTGATGTTCTCGAGGAGGAGGAGCTTGACGGGCTCCTGCCTGATGGGGAAGGGAGCGAGTGCCTTTCCAGCATACGGCGGGTTGGCAGTCCTCCTCAGCTCGTACGAGGCCGAGAAGGACGAGAGGCCCGGAGGAGAAGTTGCGAGTTGGGCTGCGGCGAGCGCGGGCGGCGAGTTGGGCCCGATGGCGACGTTGGGCGAGACCGAGACGCTCTGGCGGCGCTGACCGGCGATAGGGACGCTCATGGCTGCAAGTGTAGGAAGAGTTTGCTTCTGTTGATGATGCGAAGAGATGATGCGAGTGAGAGATCAGGACTTTGACTTGCGGGCAGCGCAGGTAGATACTGCCTCGCGATCACGATACTGGGGGATGAACGTACAAACTTGGTCTGGCGCAGTGGAACCGGGAGCGTTTAGAGAGCAAGAGAGAAGAGCGAGTCAAATCTTTTTTTCGACGGCGAGGCGGTGCACCGAGAAAATGGCGTGATCTTGTATTCCAAGTCAACAGCATGTGTATCCAAGCATTACTACTGACTAGTCTTCGCCTCATTTCGCTCTCGGCCGCGCCGCGCTTCCGTCCGCTATTCCAGCGAGCCGGCAGTAGACGGTCATGCGCTCGGCCAAGCGAGGCCCTGGGGGGCGTATATGCCGACTCAAGTCTTTTCACTGTGCAGGTGTCCGTGGCGCGCATGTCCGGGGGTGAAATTCCGTTTTGTATGATTGCGCCTTCTTCCATCTTCTACGTCGCACATCAAGATTCCTTCTCCTCGAAGTGTTTACTTGGACTCTTCACCAGCGGGCTTGGCAGCCTTCTTCTTCTGCGCCTTGGGCTTGAGCGGCCGTGCGAGCGTCTCCTTGACGGCGTCCGACACCTGCACGTCGGCCTTGACCTTGTCTGCCGAGTAGAACGACGGCGCGGCCGAGAGGCGAGCGACACCCGTCTTGGTGACGACAAAGGTGACAAACACCTGCGCAGAGAGCGCCTCGGGCTTGTCGGTCGTGCTGCGCCAGAGGGGGAGCGGCGACGTCAATCATACGGGCAGAGTCTCGCCGAGGGCATACAGAAAGAGTCAAAGAGACGTACAGGAGGTCGTAACCACGGACGAGGTTGTGCTGCACGCACTCGCGGACGCCCATGCGCGCGCGGGTCTCGTCCTCCATCAACCGGAGCGTGAACGGGAACGAGCCGGCCTTTTGCGAGATCTCGGAAAAGGTCGCGCGCGACGTCTTCATCTTGAGCTGGTACGTGCTCTGAGTCTTACTGAAGATGGTCGTCCGGGACGTGTCGGCCGTCTTGAACTGCAGAAAGGGAGCCGTCGTTCCCGTCAGCTCTCGGCCAGGTTCAAGAGAGGGAAAATCGGGCGCAGCACGCACAGCCCGGTCGCCGTCGGTGACGATAACGTTGAAGCCGTAGACCTCTCCCTCCTCAAAGACATAGGCGTTGTCCGAGTCGCTTCGCTGCGCAGCGGTCGGGAACGCGATCAAGCCCTTCTTCGCCTCGAGGTTGTTTTGCGTGAACTGGCGGAAGACAAATACTGTTAGTCTGAGGTGCGAGCATGGCTACGCCCAGACAAGACCCCGAGATCTTTGATAGAGCGTAGATCGCGGCGCGCGTCACAGACTGACCTGGTGGGAGAGGATACCCTCGACACCCTTGACGCCGCTCGCCTCGTACTCCTTGAGGAGCCCCTTGACGGCCTCAGTCACCTCCCAGTTGCGGACACCGGGCTTGACAGCGCGGAGAGCAATCTCGCTCGCCTGGTACGCGGCCTGGATCAGGTTGGCGCGGACGCCCGAAACCTCAGAAGCACCGACGACAAAGCTGTGGAACGGAAGACAAGTGCGTAGGTGAGTCACGACATCTCCCGGGACCTAGAACACTGCGGTCCCGCATTGTTGACACGTTCAGACAGTTGGAAAGGAGCCGCTCGAGACTCACGTCTCTCCTGCGACAACGGGGTAGCCATCGATGTGAGCACCGGCGACGACCTTGACGACGTCGTCCTTCTTGAAGGTCTGGGCAGCTGCCTCCTTGTCCGACGGGACCGGCGAGAAGTGCTGGAGGACGTTGTTGACCGAGAGGGTGGTCGGGAACGCGATGCCTGCGCGCGGGAAGCAAGAGGGTCAGATCGCTGAAACGCACGTATCCGGACAGGGCAGCGGCATTTCGAACGGCGTGGTCTGCAGCAGCTCCTGGCCTTTGCCCGGCCTCAACACGGTCACATATACGTGTCGACCCCTCGTGCTTTCCGCCGGTTGCGTCCCGTTGTCCGCCGGAACTTCAGAGGCTACGACAGGAGAGAGAAGCGAGGTGCTCACCCTTGGGAGTACCCTTGGTCTTGTTGTAGAGGGACTTGACGCCCTCCTCGACGAGCTTGTCACCCTCCTGGCAGAGCTCGAGGATGTTGGCGCCCTCGACCGCCTTGGAAATGAGCTCCTTGACGACCTTTTCGACGACGCCGGCGGCGGCCTTGTACTTGTCAAGGGTCGCGGTCGGGACTGGTCATGGTGCGTGCGACCCCAGAGCAAGCAGCAACGGTTTGCGCGGTGCGGGCAAAGAGTTGAGCGAATTGGAAGGGCGGGGAAAGCGTCAGGTCACGCGGAGTGGACGACCGCATCGATTCGACCGGGCGACGATTTGCATCGAGAGCATGGATCGTTTCCAGGCGTCCAGTGGGATGCACACATGCACAGCAGGTGTTGTACCCAGAGGGTGGGAAAAAAGAAAAGAGGGAGGGAAAAGCGGATCAGTCTAGCGTCCGTTCGCGGCTCGAGGCGGGCTCGGAGCGGGTGAAGGTACGGCGGAACTCACGGGCGAGGTCCTTCGGGGTCTTGTCAGCTGCAGTCGACATGGTACAGCGTTGTGTAGAGCAAAGAGAAGGTGCCTGTTCGCTGCTCGCGAAGCTCTCTTTCAGCCCTCGACATGCTTCTTCCGCTCCTCGCCACCTGGAGCTCACTTCGCTGGGACCATAAAACTGCTAAATTTCTGCTGATCATGCTCAGCGACCGCGCCAGCTCGGCAGAGGGATGTGTTGGCCGCGAGGACCTCTTCCCGCTCATAACAAATCGAATACAAACGCGTCTATTATAGAAGGGTGCAGGTGGAGGGGAGGCGCGAGTTGTGGAATGACGTCGTCTCGCTTGACCGAACTCGAACAAGTCGCTCGCTTGGATACATACTGACCCGGCGCTCTATTGAGCCATCTTGAACCCCTTGTACCGTCCTGCTACTTGCTCCCGAATCAATAACCAAGAACAGGGCAACGATGAGCGGCGGAGATGCGCTCAAGCTGCGCTACCTCACTCTGCAACCGACTCCGCTCGACCAAGTGCCCGACCCGGACGACGCCCAGTTCGAGCGCCAGCTCGTCGAGGAGGCGCGCACGCTCCTTGAATCTGACCTGTGGACCGAGAAGAAGGATTGGCACGGAGGAGTCGTCACCACTTTTACTTTGCCAAAGGGCAACGTGACGTACGATCCAGAACTGCAAAGTGGCGTCGCAGGCCAGGCTCCCAATGGTGAGCTACAGAGCGAGTCCATCTGGATTCGTATTGTCTGTGTCCGGCTGACTGTGTCTCGCACGGGGAAAAACTAACTACAGCCGAGTCGGGCGGCGAAGGGATCCTCTGGCACAAGCGAGTGTCGCGGTTCAAAGCGGCCGAGCACGGCGATTACGAGACATGGTGGGCAGCGATGGGCGCAAACCATATAGAGCAGGAGAAGGAATACGTCGACAACCTCGTCCAGATCGTCGACATTGGCAAAGACGCAGACAAGAAAGGTCAGTCCCTCCCAGGGGAAGATCTGGCCCCCTCTTTATCGAGCTCGTGTTTCCTCTGGCAGCGTTTCCTGACTCTACCGCCTCACTCAGACTGCTATTGTAAACTATACAAGCTGCCGTTCGGTGCCACCGACCGGTCCTTCCTCTCGCACGTCATCGTCGCGGCGAGCATGCCCTCTTCGACCGAAGACGCAGGCGATTCGGCAGAGGCCGCGAAGAAGGACAAGAAGACCAAGAAGAAAGATAAGAAGGGTGGCGATGGCGACGGCGGCGCCGACGACGGAGGTGCGCCTGGCAACAAGGCCGACGGGCCTCGCGAATTTATGGTGTTTTCGCTCCCGGTGACGACCGACACGCCGATCAAGGAGGAGAAGAAGTATGTCCGCGGCACGCAGGCGACTGTTGAACGGATACGCGAAGTCGACGGCGGCGACATCGAGTGGTCGTGCGCGAGCCTGAGCACGCCCGGCGGCAACATCCCCGTCAAGATGGCCGAGAGCAAAATGTGAGTCCGGGTGTGGCCTTTCTCAACGACTCGCTCCTTTTCCTCTCACTTCTGGGATGGAAGAAGACGGATTGGCAGATAGCGTGATCCCCAGGACTCATTCTCTGGCCCTCAACCTTACCACACCACTCGCAGGGCGCAATCCCTCGCCGACGCCGTTCCCGCGATCCTGACCTGGATGGACAAAAAGTACCCGCCCTCGGCCTCTCACATCAAGAACGGGACCTACACGGCCGACTCGGAAGCGACGGCGCGGAACCCGGCCCCGGTGCGGGTGACGAACAAGGCGGCGGATCCGGGCGGGTCGCACGGGTTGATGCCCCCGATGGCGGCGAAAGGGTTGTGGACGCTCGAGATGTTCCAGCAGCCGGTGCCGCTCCGCGACTACTGAAGCGACGCGGGGCTGCATTGATTGCCTCCCGTTCGCTGCCCTCGACGCCATGTGTCTATTTCTCTCCTCTTGATCGTTCGTCTCTGCCCTTCAGCATCCGCTGCATGTGCCTGTCGCAAACTCTCATCTCGCGTGTATGATATCTATCCTTGTTGCTGTATCGTGCCTATACCCGGAACCTGAATGGCAGCCTCGAGAACGATATGCGATCTGCGCTTCCTTGTCGTCATCGGAAGCCACGAGGAAGCTGAAGAGTCGACATTCCCGGTCGCCTTCTCTCCTACCCGCGCCAAGCCGCGTGCCTCTGCTGGTACACTGCCTGTCCTCGTACACTCTTGGCCGTGGTACACCGCTCGCTCGCCGCCGATTTCCGAACTTGAACGTTCTCTGAATCCGCGGCTCGTCCTCGTCTGCGCGAAGCAAGAACACCCGTGGTGCGCACCAGCAGCATACGCCAAAGCTAGACAGGCAAACGGTCCCCACAATCGATTCGGCCAGACAGTGTTCGCCATAGACGATCTCGAGCAGAATCCGCGGCCGAGACACCAGCAGGATGGGCATCTACATTCCCGCCTCGAAGCGGGAGCGACTGCTCCAGTACAAGTACAGTAGTACAGACTTGTCCCTCACTTCGGTCAGTCCTGTCCTCCCTCTCGTATCACCGTGCGGATCGACAGCGTAACTCATGCCGAGGACATGGGCTACTTGCAGAAATACATCCTCACGCCATTCTGGAACCGACTCGTCTTGCTCTTCCCGCAGAACATGGCCCCGAACGCCATCACCCTCTTGGTGAGTCGCGGGCCGAGTAACGGTCGAGATGCGAGAGGACTGACGGCGAATTCGTGTGAATCCTACAGGGACTCTCGCTCGTGTTCGGCAACTTTCTCACGCTCCTGTATTACAACCCGACTCTCTCGACCGGTACGAAACCCCTGCACGTCAACAAAGGCGGCACATGGGACCCCCTCTTCCCTCCAACCTCGTCCGAGCCTTCGATCATGTCGACCTTCTTCACCTGGTTGACCGGCCGGAGCGCCGCCCACTTTGCCGATCACGGCGCGCCGCAATGGCTCTACTTTACGTTTGCGGCGGGATTGTTTGCGTACCAGTCGCTCGACGCGATCGACGGCAAGCAGGCGAGGCGAACTGGCACGAGCGGACCTGTAAGTTTTCGCTGCTGCGAGTCTTACCGGCAGGGGGCAGACGACGGACGTTACTGACGGCAGGGTTCACGCTAGCTCGGAGAGCTGTTTGACCACGGCTGCGACGCGCTCAACACGACCCTCGGCTGCCTCTTGGTCGCTTCGGCACTCAACCTCGGCCTCTCGTGGTGGACTGTCGCGAGTCTCGTCGCGACGCAGGCCAACTTTTACGTCAGCACGTGGGAAGAGTTCCATACCGGGACGCTCTTCCTGTCGGCGTTCTCGGGACCTGTCGAGGGCATCCTGCTCGTCGTCGGCGTCTTCATCATCACCGGCTTCAAGGGTGAGCCCGGGGAACTCTCCTCACTTGTCTACGAGTCATTAATGCAGCTTTTGCATCCTCGCAGGGCCGGGATTCTGGGACACGGGCGTGCTTTCGTTCTTCGGCCTTCACCCGTCGACCAACAGCTTCCTCGCCTCGTTGCCCTTCCACGTCAAGGACCTCCCGATCAACGACCTCTTCCTGTGCTTCTCGTCCGTCGGGTTGCTCTTCAACATCTACGCCGCCCTCAAGAACATCTACGTCGCAATGCCGGCCGAGTCGCGTAACCTCTCGTCGCTCGTGAAACCCTTGACCCGCCTGTCTCCGTTCATCGCCCAGACGCTCGCCATGCTCGGTTGGATCCACCCGCGCGAACGACTTCTCCTCCGGACGACTCTGTTTATCCCGCTCGCGCTCTTCTGGGGTATCGCCTCGGCGCACCATGTCCAGCTCGTCATCCTCGCCCACTTGACAAAGTCACCCTTCCCGTCGGCCCTGTACCACCCGCTCGTCCTCCTCACCGTAGTTGCGGCACTCGATGCGCGCTTCCAAGTCTTCCAGACGACGGACGAGCGCGTCAAGCAGGCCGTGCTTGGCTGTCTCGCGATCGCGTTCCTCGTGTACTCGCACTTTGTGTGGGAAGTCATCGGGGACATCTGCCGATTCTACGACATCAAGTGTGTTCTCTGGCGAGTTTCTCAGCGTGACGAATGCATGCATGCTGACGTTTCGCCCCTCTGCACAGCTGCCTGACGATCAAGCGGAAGCCGCCTCCTGGCAGTGCGGGCCACCACGACTCGCCGGCCGAGATTGCGCAAGCCCACGGCAAGGGCGAAGCGCCAGTCAGGGAAAAGAATGCGCCCGTCGCGATCGATGCGGACCCGACGGGGGTCAAGCAGCCGACTGCTGCCGGAACGCTCAAGCGCGCAAAGGCGCAGTGAGAGGCGCGTTCGACTAGGGTTCTTCGCACGGAAGCAGACGCCAAACTCGAATAGACTCAGATACGTGAAGCCGATGCCTTGCATCCTTAATTTAGACAATACACGTTCGTCACATCGACTTTGCCTGTCACTGCCCAGGTTCCGTTCGTTTCGTTCTCAATAGGAATCGTCGAGAGTGTGTCTCACCGAGAAAGGCGGTCTTGATTACGAAAAGGCATGTGCAAAAGGCTGAAAACTATTCACGAGAGAAGCTGATGCCGACGTGCGAGTGAGCGTACGCTGTGAGCTTCAAGTCGACGAATCGCCTTTGCGGACTTGCACGATCAGGCGACGCTTGCCGGAGGCAGCGCTTTCGGCAGCGCGATCAGTCACGAGCGTGAGCTGAATGCTGTTTAGCAATTTTTGCAAATGTCGTGTGAGCCTCGTCGTACGAACCCCCTGACGGGATAGCAGCGGGACTCACGGAGAGGCCGTTTCCTTGTCGCTGGCACTAGTCCAGGCGCTCGACCACTCCTCCTTGCGCAGCTCATAGTAACCCTCCCCAGTCTTGCCGACCATCTCGAGGCTGTTTTGGGGGAAAAGGTCGCGAAGCCACGGCCCGACCCAGCTGTTTGCAGCGAGCCCGGACGGGTCGTCCACTTGGACCAAGCCGTGATCGCCCGCACTGGCAGCGCGAAGGAGTATAGAGGCCGTAATTTCGTCGAGTACGATGCGTGGTTCGACTTCAAAACGACTGGTGCTGTCGAGGGCCTCCTCGGACATTCCGCTGACTTGGTTTGGGGATGCTGGCGAATGGGTCGCGTCGGGGCAGTCGAGCTCCCCTTGTTCCTGGAGTTTGGGCGGCTCGTACGGAGGAAGTGGAGAGGGATGAACAGGGTACGCCGGAGGCATGAAGAACGAACGGCGGAAAGGAAGGGCGCGTGGCGGAAGGGACCGAATTGTGCACTTTGCTGACGCAGTTCGGAACATGGTCGAGCGACGCGGACTGTATGGTGCCGGGGAGGGTCGCGGTATATCTATCGCAAGGCGAGAGGGAGAGCAGGAGATCAAAGCAACGGAGGGGACGCCTTCAGGATGAGCGGACGGACCACGCCGAGTTTTAGGCGAGATAAGCGGTCGCGCGGTGTGCCCCCACCGTGCGCAGTCAGGATAACCGAGCGGCAGCAGGCCTTTTTCAAGCTGTCGACCACCTGAGTCTCGGCATGCTTGCGGGCGATTGTCATTGCGCAGATGGTGCTCGCGGCCCCAGGCTCGAAGAGAGGCGGAGGCGTCACTCCGGACGCACTGTACGAGCTGACGAAAACGATCCTGGGTCACTGCACGGGTCCGCGCATGCGTTCGTGGAAGTTGTCGAATGTGTATAGGTGCAAACTCGAGTCGCCGCGCGACAAGCCGCGATCCGTCGAGCGAGTGATCGATTCAAATAGAGCGAGTTTGTAATGAACCAATACAAACTGTCGCTCGCGTCTTGAACTCCGCCTTCTCTTCACGCGGATCCCGGTGCTGGCTAGAGCTGCACCATACTTGATCGCGACTACGTCCAGTCGACCGCTTGTCCGTCTCTCGCTCCGACGCTTGTGTCCACTCCGCCTGCCACCAGTGTTTCATCGCCGAAGGTGCCCCACCTCGACGTCAGCCACGACAGAAGACGCTATGGCCAACACACAGCTACCGCCTGAAGTATTTCGCATGCGTGAGTTGCTAGCG
Organism: Rhodotorula sp. JG-1b; assembly: GCA_001541205.1. NCBI lineage: Eukaryota > Fungi > Basidiomycota > Microbotryomycetes > Sporidiobolales > Sporidiobolaceae > Rhodotorula > Rhodotorula sp. JG-1b. The sequence goes on along the minus strand of KQ954482.1, from coordinate 114,850 downwards.
AACGATCCGACGAACGGACAGTCACCGGCCGGAGGTAAGCCTCACAGGTTCTCCAACTTGCAGCATCGCCGGCCTTCCGATCTATAACCGGTCATCGCCATGGCTGACTTTTTCTACGATTGACAGGCTGGGAACAGGCATGGCAGCAAAAGATTACGCCGTGGGACGCGGGAGACGTTCAGCCAGCGTTGAGGGAACTCCTCGACGAGCGGTGGCAAGACGTCGGCGTCCCGCTCGACTCGCTCAAGGACGGTAAAGCTCTCGTGGCCGGCTGCGGAAGGGTGAGTCCCTCTTCTCTGAGCAGGAGCCATTCCGGCGGAGGAACTTCTCCCGCGCTCAGTGGTCGGAAAGGATGTTCACCAGCTTGCGGCCTCCCTAGGGCTGCGATGCGGCCTTCATCGCTCAGCACGGCATCGAGACCCTCGGCATCGACTTGTCGCCGACCGCTGTACAAGTCGCGCGCGCCCATCTCGCTCAGACGCCGAACGCGCCGACCAACGTCACCTTGTGGGTTCGGGCGTTGTCACCACGACCCCGGGGCGAGGCGTACTGATCGTTCTACGCTCGCAGTGAAACCGGGAACTTTTTTGAGTTTACTCCCCCCTCGGGAGGCTTTGATTTGAGTTTTGATTACACGTTTTTTTGTGCGATCTGTCCCACGATGCGTCCGAGCTGGGGCAAGCGCTACGGCGAGGTCATCCGCCCAGGGGGCCTGCTAATCTGCCTCGCATTCCCAATTGGTAAGGCAGTACGGGGTCGGCCGTGCGTACATCCTCGGTGAGCTTACCAACAGGCTGCTGCCCACCTTCAGATGGCGACCGCGAAGGAGGTCCTCCTTTCTCCGTATCGGAAGAGGCGTACGATGCAGCCCTTCTCGACTTCGAGTGAGCTCTTTCTCGTTACCTACATATGGCAGACACGGTCCGAAGTTGATTGGGCTGACCTGGCAAACTTCAGGAAAATCTACTCGGAGCAGCCGACGAAGATGGCCGAGGGAAGGACGCCGGGTCGTGATCGCATGCTGGTCTACAAGCGTAAGCAGTAACCGAAGCGAAGGAACTAAGCGGAAAACGCAGTAGTGGCGAATATGAATGAAGCAAGTACTATCGGATTACATCGAGCTCCGGCGAGAGAGCTCTCTGAGATCGAGCTATGTGCAGTCTAAAAGAGTATGGGCGTATGGTACAGTGTGGATGATATGTGTTTGTCGGGAGAGGGGGCGACACCTCATGCCTTGCTGGAAGCGAGGGGCACGATGCCAGCGTTCAGCGGCTCGTCCTGGAGGTTGACCTTGCCCGCGAGGATGTCGACGAGCTTCTGCATGCCCTGCCACCACTGCTCCTTGCCGCGGCGGTGCTTCATGTCGGCAGACTGCATCATTTCGCCGACCGAGGCGAACCGGATCGACGCGCCCTGGATGACGATCGTTGCCGCGCCGGCCTGCTTCGTCCGGTGCTGCTCCTCGAGCCAATCAATGCACTTGACGGTGAGACGGACGGCGCGAGTACGGTCACGCGGCGAGGGGACGCCACCCTGCAGAGTGTGGCCGAGCGAGACGAGGCGAGAGTCGAACAGGTCCTTGCCCTCATCAGCGAGGATGTTGGTCAGGACCTCGGTCGTGTAGGTCTTGGAGGCCTTCTCCGAGCTGTTTGGAAACGTCCCCACCGTCAGTCATGCAAGTTTGATCATAGTCGCAGTGCGCAGGCACGCACCGGATGACGAGGCGACCTTCACTCTTGCCGGCCACGTCCTGCTGGTAGCGGCGCTTCAGGAACTCGACGTCCTCGACGAGCATGTGCAAGTTGATGCCCTTCTCCGGGGTGTAGACGATATTGGCTCCAGACTGCGAGGGGAAAACGGCAACGAGGGTCAATATCAGATTGGGGCGCAAGGGTTCGCGACGGCTATAGGAATTGAGGGCTTACTGCGAGAGCTCCGAGCATGGCGATGTAGCCGCAGCCGGCGCCCTGGGTCTCGACGACAAAGACACGGTTACGACTCGCCGTCGCAGACTGCTTGATCGCGTCGCAAGCGTCGACGAGAACGTTGATCGACGTGTCGGATCCGATCGACCACTCGGTGACGGGGACGTTGTTCGAGATGGTCGCGGGGAGGTGGACGAGCGGGATGTTGAGCGCCTTGTAGCGGTCGCGAGCGCCGTGGAGCTGGTTGAGGGCGACCATGGCCTCAAACCCACCGACGATGAAGAGCGAGTCGATCTTGTACTCGGCGAGCTTGGCCGCGATGCCTTCCATGTCCGTCTCGGGGAGGGTACGGTTCGTGCCGAGCTCGCTGCCGCCGCGGGTGCCCCACTGGTCGACGCGGAGCCAGGTCAGCTCGGCGACGTTGCCCTCCAGCAAACCGACAAAGCCGTTGTAGATCGCGACCGGAGTGTGACCGTGGCAGAGGGCGTATCGGACGGCGGTACGGGTGGCAGCGTTCATGCCGCCGGCCGGAGCACCGGTGCTGCGGGAGTCGCATGAAGGTAAGCATGACTTGAGTCGACGCGTTCGACACACGAGCTACGAGTGACCCACTGGATGATACCGATGCGCATGCGCTCGTTCTCGGGAACGCGGTACTCGGTGTTGAGCCGAGTCGTCGCGCGGAAAGCGTGCAAGCAGTCCTCAAACTCGGGGTCACGAAGAGCGAGCGCGCCCTCGTAGTCCTTGGCCTCGATCTTCTTGGCGACCTCCTGCGTCTTGGCGACAGCTTCCATGAGCGGCTGGCGGGTGATCTTGTTCTCCTGGATCCCGATGACCGGCGAAGGGGTCGATGCGGTCGACGAGAGGACGGCCTCGACGGCCTCGGCACCCTGCAGGGTCGCAAGGATGCGGTCGTACGCAACCGGGTTGCCTCCACGCTGGGTGTGGCCGAGAGTCGTGACACGCGTGTCGAGTCCGAGACGGTTCGTCAGGACGTCCTTGACCTCGCTCGGGGTGATCGGGTTGAGGTTGACGTCGTGAGCGCCCTCGGCAATGATGACGATGGTCTTGCGCTTGCCTTCGTCACGGTGCTGTGTAGAGATGCGCGTCATCAGTAACCGGCGATCAAGTAAAGCTCAGTCGCGAGAAAGTGCTAAGAAAACGCACACGCTGGAGGACACTGCACATCGACGACTGCCAGTCGGCAGCCGTGGGCGGGCGTTCAGGGATGAACATGTAGTCGGCGCCAGTCGCGATGGCGGCCATGAGGGCGAGCCAGCCGCAGTGACGGCCCATGACCTCGATGACGAACGCGCGCGAGTGAGACGAGGCCGTGGAAGAAATGCTGTCGACGGCCTCGCAGATGCGGTGCAGGGCGGTGGTCGCACCTGAAGAGAAGGGATCTGGGTCAGCTGCTGCCAGCTGGATGGAGCGGCTGCTCAACTGCTCACCGATGGTCATGTCGGTACCGGCCATGTCGTTGTCGATACTTCCGACCAGACCGACAATGTTGAGGTGCTGGTAGGTGTCGTACTGCTCCTGGGTGATGTCACCTGGAAAGTAGAGGGTTGAGATCATGCGACGAGGTTGCTAGATTCTGTCACGACCCGCGAAACTGACCACTGTCGAGGAGAGCCTGAATGTGCTCCGGCCATTCGGCGCGGAGCTTGTCGGCACCGGTCAGGGAGCCGTCACCACCGCAGACGACGAGCGCGTCGATTCCGTGACGGATCAAGTTGAGCGCAGCCTTGCGACGACCCTCGGTCTCGCGGAACGCGGCGCAGCGAGCGGTTCCGATCAGGGTTCCTCCGATGGAAGCGAACCCACGGACGTCGTCCCAACCGACCTGTGCACACAACCTCGGGGTTAGATTCTTTATGACAGAGACACGCGCTCGCTCTCCGGGGACGCACCCGAATGATGTAGCGGCCCTTGAGTGTTTGTTCTCCCTCACCCTCCTTGAGGAGCTCGCCCTCTCCGTAGGTCGCGACGAACCCTCCGCGCTTGGGCTGACCGGCGGGGGTCATCGAGCCCGGTACTGACGCCAGAGGCGGCGAGTGCGCAGGAGTCTGAGCGACAGCGTTACCTGCCTCGGACTCTTCGTTGCCGCGAACGAGCCCTTCCCATCCCTCTCGGACGACGAAGGCCTCGCAACCACTGCAGGAACGACCGAGTCAGCTCTCCCAATCCAATGTCGGTGTCTTCACTGTGGGCTCTGGCGAAGTATTGGCGTTGATGACGCAAAGCGAAATTGTCGTCGTCCCGCTCGGAAAATCGGCCCAAACTGATCAAGGTCCTGCTCGCCCCAGCCTGATCTATCGGCGGGTGTCGCTCGGTAGACCGATTGTACTCCAGCTCTAGTATCCCTACCTAGTCGGTACCGTGCAGATCGCGGTGCGGTAGACGATATCGGACGCTTCATCTCTCCCAGAAGGAACTCACCGAGCGATGGCCATCTTGACGACGGCACGCACGGCCGCGTTCATGCCGGCGCTGTCTCCTCCACTGGTCAAGCATGCGAGGCGAGTCTTGCGCTTGCCGTTCTGCGGCGTAACGGGTTCGCCGGGCGAGGCGGTCGAGCCCTGTCCCCAGGCGAACGGCGGAGGCGTCTCGGCGCCAGACAGGTGAGGAGAGCTCGCGCCGCCGCTGGGCAGGATCTGCTCGAGCGTCTGAGCGACTCGTTCAATAGGATTAGCAGACATCTGGATATGGGTAGCGATTCAACAGCAGGGAGAAGCTGTCGGCCCAGCAGCTCCAGATTTTCTCTTTCCCAGCGTCATCGATTCTGTCATGCAGAAAGATTTTCCCTTTTCATAGCTGGGCACACTCGGCTCGCGGGACATTGGCGGACAGAATCGACTTGCAACTGGAGTCTATGAACACCGACTTTTTTGCGAGCGCGAAATAGAGGAGAACGGGACCGTTGTTTCTTTGCGTATTTTCGCGCTCGACGAATCGGTCCCGCAACCGCACGCCGATTCACTCCTGCTCGCCCACCAGCCGCTCCTTCCATTCCTTCCACCCTACGCTAGCCGCAAGCGCCTCGACCGTATCCCTCGCAAGTCCGCACCTGAGCTTGACCCCATCGAGGACCTTGTCGGCATTGTTCTCGCTCGAGACACGCTGGAGCAACCGGAGTTGCACGAGCGTGTTGACCTGCGCCGCGATCGAGACGCACCCGAGGGCGTACTCGAGGCGGGAATCGACGATCGAGTCAAAGATGGCGAGGAGGCGCTCGTACGCGAACGCTTTGCCGCCAGAGAGCGAAGTGGCGCTCGCAGCCTGTGTCAGCCCGCAATTTTGGTCAGCGAGACCGGCAAGCCGGAGCTAGTCACGTCGCGGGACGGCTGCCCTCGGAACCACCAGCTGTTCTCAAACTGGACAACCATCGGCTCACCTTGCTCGGGCTCCTCCCCATCTTTTTGGCCGTCCCCCCTCCCCGCTTGACCTTCTTCCCCTTCTTCGGCACTCCCTCGAGGTCATCCACGCGGACAAACATCCTCACGTCACTCTTGGGCGGGTTGTGCGCCGCAAAGTACGCCGCGATGAGGAGGTACCGCGCCGCGAGGGGGAGCGATTTCGCGAGCGCGGCGTGCGAAGACGTGGCGGAGGTGGCGGTGGCTTGCTGCCGCCCTGCGGCCGCGAGGGCCCGACTGGGTCCCATTGCAGACGGTGTAGCAAACGGATTGGAAGAAGCGGGAACGGGTTGCTTGACGGGAGAAGGGGTCGCGTTCGAAGCGGCCGAGGAGAAAAAGGCGTCCGGACCGTCATCGGCCGCGACGCCGGCGAAAGGATCGCGGAAGGAGCCATCCGCGCTCGCGACGACAGGTGTGAGAAAAGTGGGTTGTTTCGGTAGGGAAGCGATCTTGCCAGTGAAGCCGAGTGGCTGCGCCGAGGAGGAAGAAGGCGTGACATTGCCGCCGCCGCTCAGATCCGCAGTTCGAACGACCGCAGCGGGAGGAATCGCAGTCAAGGTTGTTCGAGGGAGGAACATCTTGTCGAGTTCGGCAGAGAATTCGGGCTTGAGCGCGATCGAGAGGCGAGCGACATCGGTGGGCGCAATCGGCGCTGTAAGCGGACATTGCGTTTTGATATCCTCGTCAGTGTTTCGAGAGAGCGCAACGATGAGCAAGACTTTCCCCGCGGCCACTCACGGTTGCTCTGTTCTCGCACCGCCTTCCACCGCGGCCAGAACTTGGCCGTCAAGTAGGCAAAGTCTTCCAAGTCGGTTACCACCTTGCCGAACGTTGACCACACGATGAACGCGAGAGACCGGAAGAGCTCGACGGCTTCGTCGTGGCGGAGCGTCTCGTTCGAGTATGAGGAAGGTTTGGCGGTGTTGGCGGTTGCGAAGCGATCTGTGAGCAAGGCGACCACGTCTGTGCACCAACGCGCGGAGTACATCTAGTCAGTTCGCTTGAAGAAGAACGAGATCGCGCTGACGAAGAGGCGAGATCGGCGCACCATCACTCGAAACGTCTTCAAAGGTCAAGGTCTCTGGACTAGGCAGTCCGACCATCGATTCGCGCAGTTTCCGCCACGGCAAGCGCGAGACGGTGATAATCGTGATCGGGTGGCCGGTCTGATTGCCAGCGTCCAGCGTCAAACTTGGTCAGTACCAATCGTAGTGTACAAGGGCGATCCCAAGATGCGGGAGCGCGCGCAAGTCACTCACCAATTCGGCGAGCCGGTGGATGGTGCTCGCAAAGGTGACGCCGACGCCCGTCTCGCGTGCCGCTGCGCCCGAAGCCTTTCCGGCTCCAGCCAGTTCGCTCAACAGCTCGCCATGTTCTAAGACGATGAACCGTCTCTGCGGTAAGCCAGCTTCGGCGTCCGGCGAGGCCGACGACGAGTGCTTGTCGGCAAAGGTAAAGATGCGACGCAGCGAGTCGTGAAAGGCGTCGAGACTGTTTCGGAACGGTGCGAGGGTCGCTTGCGTACTTGAGCCGGATTGATCCTCTGCTTGCTCGGGGTCCCACTCGAGGAACCATCGAGCAGTGGGGCCCGTTTCGCCTGCCATGTCCTCTTCGGCGTCGTCGTCCACAGCGCCGTCTCCGTCCGAGTTGCTCGTCGCGGTTAATGGCGTTTCTCCTCGTCGCACTCGTTTCCGCTTCCGGCTGCGCGTCTCGCCATCGGTCGAAGCGGCGAGGCGTTTCCGAGCGCGAGACGTTTCGACGACGCGCAGGTTCTCGAGCGCGTGCCCGTCCCAGACCTTGACGCCCTGGCTCCGTTCGTCCCATTGCGCGCTTTTGTCGCTCGACGCGAGATCGTGGCCCGAGAACTGTGCCAAGATGCGATCGAGGGCTTGTTTGACCGAGTGAACCTGGGCGAGGTCGAGGTGCGCGACGACGGGCAACAAGTCTCCGACCTGGGGAGGCTTGTCGCTGCTGCTGCTGCTGCTGGTGGGTGGTCTGCCGGCGTGAATGAGCTGCAGGATTGCGTGTACGAGGACGGGCGACTGCTTTGGGTCGTGGAGGAAGAGCGAAGGCGGACAGAACGGCGACGAGACGAGGGAAGCGAGCCGGGACAAGAACGGAGCGAGCGAAGGCAGCGGCGGGACAGCCGGCGCGTCAGAGCGCATCTTGGCGAGTGCGTGCTCCACCAACAACGGTGTGCGCCTGAGAGCAAGGTGAACGGGCGGAAGTCAACTTTGGAAAAAGTCAACTCGATCGGAGCTGGCTCTCCCCACCACTCGTGCTCTCCGAGAGACGCAGCCTGGGCCGGCTGGAACAAGCTTGCAGATTGTGTGATCTTCGCCAAGGCTACCCTGCTGAACGCCGCGCTGCGAGGAGCCATTCGTCGCTCTCATCGCCATCCAGCGCCAGCGGCCCCACTAGAGACCTCCAGCTAGCCAGCGCCCTCCACCCTGGGCGAGCAGTGCACCAGGCGGGAGACGCAGCGCAAAGAGCTCGCAACAGGGATCCTGCCGACCACGACAGGCGGGCGTGCAGCCAAGTGAAAGGCCACCTCGAGTGACATGGTCTGGGTCGTCCAAGGGTCCCTGCAGAGCCCGGCAGGCGGTGCGCTTCCCTCACGCGCGTCTCTCTACTCCTGACCCAGCTGACGAGGCGCTTGCTCGACCGCACAGTGACGATCGAGTCGATCCCGGAAGACACCTCGCACTGGTTGCGTCCGAACCGCAAGTACCGCGTCGGCAGGCAGGGCGGATTGCGCGCCCCGCCGAAACCCGGATCCACCAAGGCACCAGCGGCGACCAGGGACCGCCTGTACGACTTTCGGATCGCGAGCCTCAAAATCTCCAAGGAGGGTTTGATCGACTTTGAGACGGGAGGCGAGGACTGGGTGCCGGTCAGTCAGTGTTCGCCTGCGCCCAATTTGTAATCATCGCTCAGTACTGATCAAGTATAGCCAACTTGTGCAGGCGGACCGGCCGGACGACGCGGCGAATCTCGAGCCGTACCCGCTCATCGCGACCGTTCGCAAAAAGTTCAAACTCGTGAGAGGCGCCGAGACCGAGCCCGTCTCGCTCCCGCTCGACCAGGACGGCTTGTGCAAGGTCGAGGTGGAGTCGGGCGACTACCTCCTACTGGATTATTGGCACTTCAAGTCGGTTTTGTCCGAATCACGCCAGCTCTGGCCATGCATTCCACCTTACTGACACACTTCTCTTCGCTTGCAGATTCACCTGGGTCCCCGTCGTCCTGTGTTTCCCCACCGCGAGGGTCGAGCAAAAGGCAGCCGCCTACGAAATGGTGAAAAGCATGGGTGCGCCGCGCGACAACCAGCGAACTTGATGATGGCTTGCAGCGCGCGCGGGCGCCTCGGAGCTGACGTGACGAGGTGAAACCTGCTACAGGTATCAAGATCGCGTACGGCGAGACGCTCCCGCATCATACGCATTACCTCGTCAAGAAGGCGATCCCGAACCAGCAGTTCCTCATCGCCGCCGTCCGTTCACTTCACATCGTCTCGCCGACTTGGTTCGAAGCGCTCCGGCTGGCGTGCAGGACCCCCGATCGCCCCAACGTTCCCATCCCCGAGGCACCGGAACCGCAGCAGGACGGGGAAGAAGACGGCGCGTACGACAAGCGCGTGCAAAAGTACGAGCGCGAACTCCTCGCGATCGACCATGACGTCGGGTCCGACGTGCCGCGCTGGTGGGGTCACTCGCTCCTCGAGAAACGTTGGGACGTAGCGTGGCCGCAAGAGACCGACCCCAAATACTTCCCGGCGTCTTGGAGCACCGACGAGCCCGGAATCTGGAAGAGGAACGTCGCGCGCCAGACGATCTTTCGAAACATGCTGCTCGTCAGCTTCTCTGGCTCTAACGACGCGGTGAGTAACTTCTCGTCCATCTTGCGTGCATGTCCAGTCATGCTCAACGGGGGTTCTTCTCTTGTTCCACGACGACAGGATGAGAAGAACGCGACGATTGTGCAGCTCGGCGGGGGTCACTTTCTCGCGTCGAGCGTTCTGCAGCGTTCGCCGCTCCCGAACGATGCTACTGAACTCGTCGAGCTCGTCAAAGAGTACAAGAAGACGCACGCTGTCCCAGAGCAGATCAAGATTGTCATCCTTCCGCCGCCGAACCTCTTTACGGACGAGACCGAAGGTTCGCTCATGCAGCCCGAGGAGCTCGACGACCAGTCGCTGCAGCAGAGAGATTTGCTGCTCGACCTCCAACAAGAGTGAGCACTGATCACACCACATAGGGCTGCCTCGCCTCGCCTCGTTCGAAACGAATTCGCTGATTGCCCCCGATCTGCTCTTGCCCAAAACTTTACAAAGGCTCGGCGCGACCATCGTCAACAGCGACGCCTCCGAGCTCGCGACTGCTCTCGGCTCGATCGACAACTCCGCCTTGATGGGCGGGCCCTCGCGCGCGCCAAAAGTCCGCAGAGTCCCTTCGAGTGCGAGTGCGGCGCCTCCGAGCTCGGCAGGTTTCGTTGACCCGACTCCGCCGTTCCCGACCGGGGGCGTACCCGGAACCCATCCGGACAGCGTCATCCCTACAGCGAGTATGCTTAACAACAACGCTGGAGGGGCGAATCGCGCCGGTGCCGGTGTTGGACGATCGATCGCCGCCGACAACAACACGCAGCGATCGCGCGCGGACCTCCTCACGCAGGGGCAAGCCAGCAGCGAAGCGGGCCCGTCCTCCTCCTCGATGCGCAACGCAGCATCGACGCAAGCAGAGCCGGCGCCGGCGACGACTGCGGGGCCGAGAAAGGTCCGACTTTGGTCTTCCCTTGCCAAGCTGAGTCTTGCCTGTTCGGTTCACTAATGACGCCAAGCCTGCATTCGCAGCTCGTCCGTCGCGCCCGTACTGGCCGTACCGCCGTCCTCGATCTTCTCGACGACCCGGCCGACGAGCCTGAGCGTCGCTCCGCCGCATCTAAAGGGTACCAAACGCAGGATTACGCCGTTGCCGATACTCAATCTGCGGGTTCGTCTAGCTCCCGCCGTGGTCGGGCGACGGAATCGCCCGCGGTGCCGGACGGACAGGACGAAAACGGCGCTGGAGGAGGAAGTTTGGCCGCTCCTCCCCGCACGGGCAGGCTCGCTCGCCGAGCGGGGCAAAAGTCTGCCGTTCAGGCGTTCCTCGATGATGGTGGCGACTCGGGAATGACGGGCGAAGGGAGTGGAGGCACGAGCGAGAATCTGTCGGCTGGTGGCCGCAATCGTGCGACCAAGTCGAAGGAGGAGCGGATGCGCGAGATCCGAGAGGAGGACGAGCGCCGAGCCAAGGAAGAAGCCGAACGGTACGAGCAGCGCAAGGCGCAAGAGGAGAACGAAGCGCAAGCCGGCAAAGGTGGTCGCAGTCGGCAGCGCGCTGCAGCGCCAACGGCGGCGTCAGCGGCTGCAGGCAAGAAGCGCGGCAAGAGTGCGGCGCTCAGCGATGACGGCGACAGCGATGATGTCGGCGACGGACGACAACCCGCTCGCAAGCTCGCCTCGAGGAAGGATGGAGATGCTCCCGTCTCGACGACCAGCAAGCGTTCTCGCGACATGGCTCGTGCCGCGCAGAATTCGTCCTCGAGCGACGAGGGCGACAGGCAGGCGCGCAAGAAATCGAAAGGACCCGTCGCGGCCAGTTCGCCAAAGTCAAAGAAGGAGGTGGCAGCGCAGAAGAAGGCGGCGAAAGAAGCCGAGGAGCTCGACCGGAAACGCCTGTTGCAGGTCAAGACGACCAAGCGGAAAGGCGTCGAGATCGACAAGGAACTGAACGAGGACTTTAATGCGCTCAAAATCGTCAAGCCCGTCATCAAGTCGATGCCGCCCGTCGACAAGCACCGGATGGCGTGGGACGAGGAAGACTCGGACGCCGAACGGGACCGACTCATTCGAGCCGACCAGGAGCGCGCGCAGCACGGAGCGAGCGACGATGACGAGATGGACCCGAACCGCTGGCGTCAAGCAACGCAGGCGATGTTCGTGGTGAGGCCGATGCATATCGAGCCGAAACCCCATCGGAACGAGAACGAACCGCCTCACGACGATCCGAGGTGGGCGGGCAAACCGAATTTTAAGCGTTTCCGCGTATGTCCCCCAACCACATACGTATTGACGCCACTATTCAGATCTGACATGCCGCGTTCCGCAGCCAAAGAACAGCGGGATCATTCGTGTGCCGGCGAGGGACCGGCAGCAGATCAAGCTCGTCTTGCCGGAAGCGGTCGACTTTGGCCTCGGGGAAGGTGAGACGAGCCGTCAGGAATCTCCTTACATGCCAAACAACGACAGCTTACGATATCTTCCACCGGATGTAGGCTACGGCGACCGCAAGGGAGGAGCAATGTCCCAGTTGCAGCAGGAGGATGAGGAAGAGGATGCCGACATCTTCAGCTTTGCCGGACGTGCGAAAGGGGGGCAGACAAAGCTTGCGTTTGGCTCGAAGGCAACTACCACGGGGAAGAAGCAGGCGTCCGCAAAGTCGAATGCCGCAAAGTCGAAAAGCAGCAAGGCCAAGGGCAAGGGGAAGCAGGTCGTCGTCGATTCGGAGGAGGATTCGGGCGAGGACAGTTCGCACACTCTCGATGGCGACAACCGAGTCATGGACATTGACGAGCTCGACGACGAGGCCACTCCGCTTCCGCCTACGACGACGTTCGGCAACCGCGGCAGGTCGGCGTCCCGAGGTGCCGCTGTAGCGAACAAGGGAGGTGCCGGCGGCTCGCGCAAGATTCCCACGAGTACAATCATGATCGACGACAGCGATTCCGACTCGGACTCGGGCCTGACTTTCAAGGTGAGTCCGCACGCTTTCCGATCAGCATTGGCCACCTACTCCCTTCCCCATCGCGGTCGCTGACCGCACTCGTCTCTGTTGCTTTTTCCGCACAGGGTTTCGGCAAGAAGAAGGCGGGCGCGACCTCTGCTCGCAAGGAGCTGTAACTGTACGGCGTTCTCGTGCCGAAACTCTAGCCGTTCCGACTCCCGAGGAAATTGATCACACTTTTTCAACGAATCACGTCTGTCGCCGGCCGACGGCAGGTCTGTGGCTTGGCAGCCTGAGATAGCTTCGATCTGTGTAAGCGATCTCCGAAATCGTCGTGTGCACCTCGGGCATCGCAACCTTGAACTTTTCGGCTCGAAAGGGGACAAAGGGCGTCGAGCCGCGAAGCGCGTTTCCTCCTTGTTGTTTACCGAAGCTATGTTTGTCATCCCTTTGTCTCCCTGCTAGTGCTGTCTCGCTGCTCGATCGCCGGCTACCTAGCTGAGTGTTATGCAGCTGCTTGCCGGCACCTCCTGTGCCCTTCCCTAGCGAAGTCGCTAGCCCGCTTGGACCTGCCACCTGGCCTTTGTTTGGCGGGTGTCCTCTCCTCTACGCACACCCCGACGCCCGAAGGGAGCTCTATAGCTTTACTCTCACTCGCTGCGAACCCTGCTGCTTTCGTACCGTCGACTTTGGCACAGTCTGCACCATGTCCACTGCAGTCGCAATTCCACTGCCCACATCTCCTCGAGACCAACGGCACATGCCCGTCTTGTCGACGCTCGACCCATCCTTTTCTCCTTCCTCGCTGCACCTGCAGCCGTACACCAACCCGACCCGCTCTCCGTCCGTCAGAGGAAGTCCGGTCATGCGAGCCTCGCCGACCCCGTCGGTGTCGACGACGAAATCCGATTCGCTTCGAGAGGACGTTTTCGCGACGGGCGCGTCGCCAGACAGAAGCGCGGCGGTGGCGATGGGCTCGAGACATGAGCGTGTACCCTACGACGGTCCGGGGACCGCCGTGTATGTCCGGCAACCTGGACGGGCTCAACTAGTGTGTTCTCCATTTGCACGAGAATCTATCCCTCGAGTATACGCAGCTAACATCCAATGACGCGACTTATCAGCGCGAGAACAACGGGCTCCTTGGCTCCTCGAGCCGCCCGTATTACTACAAAGATCCCGAAGACAAGCCCGTGCGTTTGTGGCGTTTGTTAATCGTCGCTTGTTGAGGCTCGTCAGCTAACGCCGCCGTCGATGTGCACAGTTCATCGACATCGACGGGAAAGTATGCGGTCCTCGCTGGATCTATGTCGACCCGAAGGCAGGTCCCGGCAACACAGGCGGGGAGGAATCGCGTGCGGTGAAAACTGGCTGTTGTGTAATGTGAGCGTCTCAACGACTTCGTCCACTTCCGCCCTTCTCTCCCGTGTTCCCCATGTTCCGCTGTTCCTTATCTATTGTCGTGTACTCTCTACTCGCATTGCAACGGTGCCCCATTCTGCACTTTGTCTCTCTCTTGTGGAACGAGTACCCTTCTTCGCCAATATTGGTTGCATGGATGCGCATGAGTGGTACACTAGAGCCAGATTTCGACGGCCACGTTCGTACATAGGAGGCACTGTGAGCGGGAGAGCAGGTCAGTTTGACAATCGACAAGAACGAGCGCGAGCAGAAGGATCGTACTACATATGCGACGATGAGAGTCGCGCCAACTCGCTTGCTCATGCGATAGCCATTGAGCGGCACAAAGATCAAGGTCGCGAGCAGGATCGCGAGGAGACCAAAGCCCGAGACGCTGAGCGTCCGGCCCATCGCGACGTGAATCGGCTGGCCGCGGGCAGGCCCGAGAAGAATGAGGTAGGTGCCCGAGAGACCGACACCGAGCAGGATGTTGAGCATCGGGCCGCCGAAGCAGGCTGCGACCGCCATGGCGGGGTACCCCATGCGCTGCGCCGATGAGAGCGTTTGTTAATCTCGACTTTGCCGCCAAGAGAGCGCGAGCTGGCGACTCACCGCCACAGTCGCATTAGCCACCAAGTCGCCGAGAGAATTTCCCATGGCAAAGATCGTAAGCCCGAGAATGGCATCAGAGATGCCAAAGATGTGGCCGAGCGTCTGAACGCAGAGGGGCCAGTCAGCACTGTTTCTCTGGAAAATTCGTCACAAGGGTATTTCGCTCGCCTGCAAAACGCCGACAACCTCGTTGACGATCATGAGGATCCAGACCATGGCGATTCCGAACCCAAGGAAGGAAAGGATGATGCGCCCGCGATGCCGAGTATCGGTGAAGAAGCGGTAGGCGAGAAAGGCGAAGAAGAGCCCGACAGCAAAGGCGGCGAGCGGGTACCACCAGATGAGTTCGTCGGCTGCAGGACACGAAGCGTTAGCTAGGTATAACAAAGTCATGTAGAAAGGAAGAGCCGGCGCACCTAGAAGAGCCGTCACGACGAAAACGGGTCCGAGCGCGCATTGCATCGCCGTCAACGTCCTCGTGACATGTTCGCGAGCCATCGCTTCCTGCTCAATCACCGCTTCGGAGTGCAGCTCCCGCCTGGACGCCTCCTCGGCAGCCTCGGAGCTCTGAACGACGCCAAACTCCTCGAGCGGGTTCTGCTGCAGCGCGACCGCCGGCGAGCCGAGATTCAACGGCTCGAGCGGATCTCGAGTCACTTCGCCCCATGCGAGAGACGGCGATGGCGCGTCGGCTTCGGTGGCTTCGGCGCGCAAGTGCTGCAGGCGATGCGTCGGCGATGCGTCGTGCTCGTGCGGTTGCAGCGTCGCCGGCGAATGCAGAGCCCGCCCGATTCGTTCGATCGTGCCCTCTTCGTCCGCATGCTCCTGGCGGCCGTCTCGGTCTTCCCCGGCGGCGGCAGCTTGCTTCTCCTCCGTCCAGGAACAGTCGTCGTCGCAAGGCGGTTCCTCCGCGACGGGCAGCGTCAGGTTCAGCGCGAGGAGCGCTGGAACACAGAGCAGCGCCGTGACCTTGCCGATGAGCGACTTTGATCGGAACGATTGTAACGAGGGGAACAAAGCGCCGAGAGCCGCGCTCAAGAGCTGTCTTCGAGTCGGATGCGGGCGAACGTCGGCTTTGGTGGCAAGCGGCGTGATCGTCGCCTCGGACGAGGAGCGCGTTGCACTCAGCGCGGTGGCGGATCCACTTGCCGTCGTCACGTAGATAGGAGGAACGGTCGTAGCGCTTCTTGATCGCGCATGTCCCGTCTGCGGTAAGGGCGACCGAGCATCCTTCCAGGGGTCCTCCACCCCCTTCGAGAGATCGATCACGCCGGACCGGCCCGCCTCGGCTTCCTCGTCGTCGGTCGGATCGCCTGGCCCGGTCCAAGTCGTTCTTCGAGGTCCGAGGGGTGGTGCGCGGCGAGCTGCATCAGCGCGGTGCTGCGCGTCGCGCAAAACGCCGTTCGCGAGCGTGTCCTCCCCGCCGTGAAGCTGCAGATTTCCAGTATGGCTATGTGCTCGGCGCCGACCCGTCGTTGCGGGCGATGCTGGCGAAGTGGGATGCTCCGTCAAGTCTTCCAGGACGTCGTGCGAGTGCGCGTGATGCTGGTGCCCTCCCCCGAAGACGGCAAGGACATTCGCGGCATTCGACTGATCCGACGAGAGCGAGTGGACGACGTCCGCAAACTCGATCGCACCAAGCAAGGACGGCCGGACGGACCGAGATCGTTTCCGCCGGTGATGGTGAATGAGAGGCGTCGGTGGTGGACGCAAGGCTTGAGGGCCTCGCAAAACGCTCGTCTGAGACTGCGACCGGAGCATGCCGTTCGGGTCGGGAGAGTACGGCGGCGTCATCAAAGGCGAGAAGGGGACGTTTCTCAAGGTCGAAGCAGGCGACCCCGAGCGCCCTGGATATTCGGACTGCGGGGTCGAAGCGCCGGACGCAGGCAACGCGATTTGACCTGCTCATGGTCCACGACATGTCAGCTGGGCTCGTTCTGAACATGGAAGAGACGCACTCACCAGTGCCTTCCCATTCGACGTCTCCGTCGACCATGTTGTCGAGATCCTCGTCTTCGTACTCGCCGCGAGCTTCCCGGATCTGTCGTTTCTTGTCCGCTTGTCGGTTCTCCCACCAGCTCCCGACCGCGACGAACAAGACGTAGATGACGTATAGTCCGACCATGAGGAGGGCCTCCCAGAGGTGGATGTGCTGGTCGTAGAGAATGCACAAGGTGAGAGTGACGGCGACGGTGAAGAAGCCGACGTCACGGAGGAACGTTCGCCGTTGTACGCGGAAGGGCGTGATGAGCGCCATGGTGCCGCTGTACGCGAGCAAAAGTCAGCTAGTGCAGGTAGGCGGTCTGGGTCCCTCCCTCACTCACGCGACAACAGAGGTGATGAAACTGGCGGCGCCCAAGAGCTCTCCGATGGCGAGGCTTCCCGAGTTGCTCCTGAGCGCTGAAAAGGTCGAAAACACATCGGGACTGCCGTTCGAAAAGGCGAGGAACGTGACTCCGGCCTGCGAAAAACGACCCGTCAGCACCGCCACAGATTCGGAAGGCGGGGGGGGTGGGTGGGTTACTCACGACGCTCTCGCTGAGTCCGAGCCGGCTAGAGATATGACTCAGGTTCGGGCAGAAGAACTCGGAAGCGCAGATTCCGACAAAGGCGAAGAGAAAGACGAGCCAGAGAAGCATGAGCGAGAAGACGGCGATCCGGTGCGGGCCAGCTGCCGCGTGCAGGTAGAGCTGCAGCCAGTCGATCAACGCCTCCGAGTCTTCCGAGCCGTGTTCTCCTGCGCCGTGATCGCCCCCGTGAGTGCGCCGTGTGAGGTGCGAACGAGTCGCGTCGTCATGATTCGAGGTGAACGAGGTCCGGAGCGGGTTCAAGGCGCGGTAGCATACGAGGTTGAGCACGAGCACCGCAGCGAGCGCAATGTACAGCTCTCGCTGCCCTCGTTTGCGTCTCCGCCCAGTCAGCGCCATGTCTGGAGCGAGTGGCAAGTCGTGCACCGCGATCAAGAGTCCCTCGTCCGCCAAACCTCGATCGAGCAAACCGCGCGGTCCGCGGACTTACTGCGGAGAATGCTCTCCTCGGCCTCGATGTATACTCGCGCAGGTAACGCTGTGGGGAAACGCCTGCATAGCGTGAGACTTTTGCAAGCGCGGCCATCGAAAGATCCATGCTTTCGGTACTCATGACTGGGTCTCCTGTCTCCTGGCCAGCCCGGCCCGTTACCCTCGTCAAGCTTCGGACCCGCTACCGGTGTCCAACTCGTCGACCTCGTCCGTGGTGTGCAGGTCAAGCGGAGTCGCAGCGCCGTTCCGAGGCGTGCTCCGCTCGTCCAGCTCGTCGACTTCGGCGGCCGCAGCGCCCTCCTCGTCACGACCACCCTTGCGCCGATTGCGTTTCGACCGACGCGTTCCAGTCTCTTTCGGACTGGAGAGCTCGTCCAAAGAGTTGCGGCGACGCAGGCCCATCTGCTGCGCCGCAAAGCCTTCGAGCCAGTTGTCCTCCTCGCCCGCCGCTTCGCCTTCGCTCTCTCCGTCGTCCGCTTCTTCAGAGCTCGACTCGAAGAACGACGACATGTCACTGCCGATGTCGCGACTCGCAGCGTCGTCGTCGTCGTCGTCGCTCTCTTCCTCCTCGCTCGACGTGTCGGGGATCGAATCCTCGTAGTAACTTTCGTGGTCTTCGTCGCCGCGCTGGTGGTCGGACTGCTGCGCCGGCGTCGCCACGACATCGCTCACGACAGCCGGACTCTGTCCAGTCGAGCGCGCATAGAGGCCGTCGCGCAAAGACGTGAGGGCGCTGACGAGTTCCTGCGTCGCGAGCGCCGCAGCGGGACTCGGCGCACTCGCTGCAATCGCTGCCGAGTCTGCAGCAGCTTGCGTGCGCACAGCGTGGTGCTTGCTCGACTGCAAATGTTGCGTCCCAGAGCTTGCCGGCACGGTCGCGCGCGGTGGCAAATCGATGTCGGGCGGTTCGAACAGCGAAGACGAAAGCATCTCGGCGAGCGTGAGCGGCCGGCTACTCGAAGATATAGACGACGAAGGTGGAACCTTCGGAGGGGGTACGTGTCGACTCTTGGGTGCCTTTGCTGCGACTGCACCCACGTTCGACGACGACATGGTGTCCGGCGCAGAGGTAGTCGTGAGGAACGGATCGATCGGGATGTCGCCGTTCGGAAGAGTCATCGTCGGGAAGGAAAGGAACCGGGTCCAATCGGGTGCTGCAGCGAAGGCTGAGGTCGTGGAAGACGTCGCATTCGAGGTCGGCATCGGGGAGACGAGCAGAGGTTCGACGCGACGGGCGCGTTTGGCAGGACGAGATGCCGGCAACGCGGGAGGTGGCATCGCCTCGTCGTCGGCTCTGCTCCGGCGGGAACCTTGCTGTATACCATTTCCGTTTACCCACACGTCGCTCTGGTCGGGTACTGACAAGCCGGCTTCGTTCGCGGCGACAGCGGCCGCAGCACGCAAGGCGGCTTCGAGCGGACTCGGCGCCGACTCAGTCGTAAGATTCTGAGCCCGCGCGATCTGCTCCGATTCGAGGCGAACGGCGGAAGCGTCCACCGCAGCCGCCGCCGGCTCTTGATGACCGTTGGTCTCGTTCGACGCGAGCTCCTTGCGCGACTTCCAACGATCGGGCCTCGACCACGCCAAGCTGCCCTTTGGCAAATCCTCTGCCTTCATCGTCAGAGTAATTTTGCTCTTCAGGACGTGCACGTAGAGGTTCAAGCGGAAACCGCCACCGACTGAGCGCTTCGGTCGCCCCCTCGGAATGAGGTTGTAGGCGAACATTGGTGAAGTCTGACCCTCCGAGGCCTTTTTCTTCTGACGGACCGAGCTGTAGAGTGTACCCCAGTCAGTGCAAGTGAAAGCAGGTATTGGGCCGCAGGGACGTACACGACGTCGGGAGCCCAATCGCCGACGCTGGCGATGTCCTTGACGACGCGAGCGAGGTCCTCCTCGGTTCCGTCGAGCATCCAACAGGTCGGCGACCCGGGCACGCCGTCCCTGAGCTGCCTGACATCGTCGCAGATTTGCTCGAGGCTCGTCGTTGCGCTCGGCGCCCAGTTGTTGGCCTGCTTGGCGGGCGTCCAGTACCACTTGTGCGCGAGGCAGACGTGGTACGGCTCGAGGTTGATGATCCGGAGCGGGTAGTCGCTCGGTCGCTTGTACGTCTTGCACTGCGAACAGCGGATCAGCGCCGTCGTTGAGCCGCTAGCGACCGGAACAGCGTCCAGAGGCGGTGCCATCAGCGGCGGCGGCGGCGAGTGAGCCCTCCAGTCCAACCGTACAGCTGAGCCAGCGAGGGGCGCGTGACAGTGACTGCACTTCGAGTTGGGCGCGTGTTATACAAGGCACAGAGCGTGAATAGGTGAGTGAGACGAGACCGACAGCAGCTGCTCGTTTTCACGCGCGAGTCGACGCGCAACTTTCAGCCGACTCGCAGACTCATCCAGCAACCCGCGGGAAACGCTTTGAAGATGAAATGCATGCACATGAGAGACGCGCGAGGGGAATCGTACGAGATGCGATACGGAGTAATGCGAGGGACGGCGAGGGCAACAGGATCAAACAAAGAAGAAGAAGAGGGTGTCGAAAGTGTCTGTGGCGTGGGTAAAACGCGGTCGCGGACGAGGTAAGGAGAGGGGGATAAAGGGTCGTGAGGTAGGAATGGAATGGACGGAAAGAGAAAGGTCTATGTACGGCACAAGCGGTTTACATGAGGATGCAGTCCTTGTCCTCGCCGGGGTTCTTGCGACGCTGCAGGACCCGCTCGCGCTCCTTCTTGACATCGTGCGGCTGCTCGACTTCGTTCTCGGTGCGCAGTCCACTGTGCTGGCGCGGCGGCATCTTGACCTGCTCGGGCACGATCCGACGAGGCGACGCAGGCGAACCGGACCGCGTGCGGGGACCGGGAGATCCGCTAACCCCTGGTGCAGCAGCGCGCGCGCGACCTGGCAGGGAAGCGGCGAGGCGTCCTCCTTCGTCACCGCTGTCGTAGGCAAGCGGGCCAAAGCCAGTCTCGGCGGCGGCGACGGCGGCGGGAATCGGGCGGAGGTTGTAGTCGAGGGGAAGGGCCGTATCAGAGTGCGAGTAGCTCCGCTGGCGTTCCATGAGCGGCATCTCTGGCATGCCAGACTGCGACTTGGATTTTCCTTTGCCCTTGCGGTCCACGGGAGGAACGGGCGGCGGAAGATGGTTGGCATCGGCAGCGCCGTTACCAAAGACGGTCGCCGGCCGGCTGCCGTCGACGCTGAAAGCGCGCTCCTTCTTCCCGCCTTTCGACCGACCATTGGTGCTCATGAGGGTGCCTGAACTAGGTTCCTTGCGAAGGATGCGGTGCCCCGAGAGACGACGACCTTTCGCGGGCAAGTGCAGGCTGCTCATCGGAAGCTCGGTCGCGGTCGACGGTGGGCTGTTTCGCTTTGACGGTTGACTGACAGGCGGAAGCTGTTGACCCGCCATGCGGAGCCTGTCCTGGGCGCGCTTGTCACCCTGAGCGGCTGCCTTTCGGAACCAGTCGAGCGCTTCACGCTGATCCTTGTGAGTGCCGATCCCGACCTCGGTAAAGTAGCCGCAGGCGTACTGCGCCTTGGCGAGACCGAGTTCGGCCGCCTTCTTGGCCCAGAGGTACGCCTCGGTGTCGGACTGGGGAAGGATGCCGGGAGAGCCGACGAGGTACCACGCCGTCAGGGCGAAGCAGGCCGCCGGGTGATTCTGCTGCGCGGCAATGTCTGCAGGGTGGAGTACGAACCTCCGTCAGTTTCTGACGACCGAGAGGAGAGCTGCGATCGATGTGGACGGACTGTAATAATGAATGCTGAGCGCCGCATCTTGCGGGCAGCCCATCTTGCCGTATTCGTAGCACTCGCCGAGCTTGTACGCCGAAGGAGCGTACTGCAGCTCGGCAGCGCGAGCGAGAAGCTCGGCGGCATAGTCTTCGTCCTGCGGATACGAGTCACATGCGTGAGCGAAGGTTTCTGAAGCTCCCGCCCACCTCGAGACGCTCAGCACGCACCTGGAAAACGACGTTGTCGATACCCTTCTCGTGCAGAAGTGCCAGCTCGTGCAGACTCTGAGCTTGAGGAGGGTCGACCTGGTCGGCGAGCTCTGCCGCTCGGGTAAGCCATTGGACGCCATCGCGTTCGCGCTTGGCGAGGCCGACTTCGCCGTTCAGCTCGGCGAGACCGAGGCGGTGCATCGCTCCGACGTGCGACAAAACCGCGGCGCGACTGGCATCGGCGAGGAGGTGAGACGGGTCAGGTTCTCTCTGCTTCCAGGCGAGGCGGTCCGTGGAAAATTCGGACTGACCGGTAGAATGACACGGCCTTGCTCCAATCCTTCCTAGTTCCCCAGCCGTTCTCCAGACACTGAGCCGCGCGGAAGGAGCCGGCCGCGTGACCGTGCTTGCCAGCAACGAGGAAGAGCGGGAACGCCTTGTCGTAGTCGCGCTTGCCCTGCCGAGCAGAGGAGTCCAAGTCAGCGTCTGAGTCACTGTGAACAAGATTCCACAGACATAGCACTCACCTTGTAAGTGCCGATACCCTGGGTATAGCAGTCGCCGAGAAAGTAGCAACTGTTGACGTGACCGCGAGTCGCCAGCCGGTTCAGGAGGGCAATGCTCTCTGCGACGAGCGCCTGCTGCTTCTGTTTCGACTCGAGCTCTTGTTGGTCGGAAGGGGGCTGAGAAGTCCCGTCGAGGGATTGGCCGGCGGCGGCGGCGGCTTTTTCGAGCATGGCCGAATACTCGAGGTCTGCGACGACGTCCATGACAAACACGCAAAACTCGTACTGGATGTCGGGGTCGTTGGTCTTTTTCGCGTTGAGTCGGTAGAGTTCGAGGGTCTTGTCGTGCGAGAGCAAGCTCGCCATGTTTCCGACTTGGAGGTGGCTCTGGTCGAGGAGCTGAGCGGGAGGCGGCGGCGGGATCGAATCTCCGGCCGAGTTGGAGGCGGACGAAGGGAATCCATACAGCGAGGCGGCGCGCGAGCTGGAATACGGCACCTGGGACATGCGCGGACGGGCATGTTGGGCCCCGTGCTGCTGCTGCTCGAAGGAGTGAGACGAGTGCGATCCCGAACCGGACCCCGAGTTGGAATCGCGCTTGCTGCTCCGGTCGACTGTGCTCGGCCGTACTGACTGCATCGACTGCGTCGAGCGCGTCGGCGAGTCTCCAGACTGCAGCTGGTGGACCTGCGCGGGCGTACGGGACGACGAAGCGATGTGACCGTCGGTGCCGTAGAAGGACGACACACGTGCGTGAGGTGCCTCCGTTGCGCGTCCAGTCGCTCGTACCGATTCCCGTCCTTCGTCCTGTTGCTGCGCATAGCCGTTTGTGCCGTACGTAGCCGAACCACCGTCGATGGCAAAGAAGCTGTCGGGTCGAACTGGATTCGAGTTGCCGCCCATCGATCCCGCGTGATAGTTTGGCAGAGAAGGTGCGCGACCTGCGTCGACCTCTTGCTGCTGCGCGTGAAGCTCGCGAGGCTGTGGCTGTCCGACTCCTTGACCTTGAGCAGCAGCGTTGTACGAGTGAGCGTGCTGCTGTGAGCGGACCGGGGCTCGATCGACGTCGACCGCTCCCGATCCCCTGACGTTGACGCCAGCCGCCGCTGCTCCTGCCGGCGATCCAGAGAGCTGCTGCGGCGTCGCCAGTGACTCTGTGTACCGCCTCGAGTCGGCCGCGCCCGAGTAGTGCCGCGGTCGGACGGCTGACGGGTCTGGCTGATTGTACGGACTCGGACGAGAAGAGTGGTGATGCTGCGTCGCTGACTCGCCCGGGAAGGGCAGCCCTTGCGCGAGCGTAGCCATACTACTCAGGTTCCGTTGGTGCCCAGTCGCCGGCGGACTCGAGTCGGACTGTGGGTGGGAACTCGTCGAGAGCCCTTCGGCTCGGCGTCTTGCAGCTTCGTGAGCGATGCTGATTCGATCGCACCTCTTATTTCGAATCGAATTGTTTGAGTCGCTTGATGTGGAGGATAGAGTCCCGCTCGCGAGTTGCAGGAGAAAGGCAGTACTCAAACGAGGACCTCTCTTCCAACCTTCCAAGAAAAAAGACGGCTCTTTCAACTCTCGGCGCTGGTGCGGAGACCTGCATGCTCTGAAATGCGGCTCCCTTTCGCGTGCAGAGGGTACGGTAGGTACTGCGACAAGAATTCGTGGAAAGAGCGCCTACGATCCAGACCGTGGCGTATGACGGTAGCGCGCCCGTATGTCTGAACATCCGCAAACGCATTCCGGCCGCAGGGCAGACGCGTCGGAAAGTCTTTGGTGAGTTGCTGCCGGGCGCCGTCCGACGGGCATTGACAGATCCAAGAATAGTCACCGTGCTGTGCTGTTGAAAGCGCTGGAGCTGGGCAATGGGCTGTAGGAGCCTGAAGCAATCTGAAAACTCAGCCATTCGAGCAAGGCTGCACCACGCCCGCCGAGGCGCATTCCAGCGTATGTTTCGGAGACAGCATACTCACACGATTGGAATCATCGCTGGCGGCAATCGCGCTCATGTTGACGCCACGGGAAGGCGAGCTGAGGGAAGGAGACGCATACCAGCTCGGGGCGGTCTCGAACGTGAGTCCGTGCTGAACTCGCACGCACACGCGTGCAAAGGGTTGCCGTCGCACTTATGGACCGCTATGAATCAGCTGGGTCATAGTTGGGTCATAGTAAAGCGAGGCTGGAGCCTGAGTGCTCTCAAGCCAACATGTGACCATCTTCGGATCTCCGGAGGGTGAGTCACGCGCAGCGCACCCTGAGTCAGAGAAAGTTCTCATAGCCTTGCCATTCGTCGATAGCGCAGCATGGAGACGGCGAAAAGCAAGAGCAGCATCTGCCGCCGGGCGGCAGGCAGTCTCGGATCAGCGGAGCGGCGGAGGGAGTTCTGCACCAAGCCAGCGCGGAAGCAGCGGTCGGAAGAGCGTCTTGATGACCAGACCCTGCAGTACAGTCAGAGCGATGTGTGTAGCGTGCGAGTGAGAGCCCAGACGAGTCGACGGCGATCGGAGCGCTGACGGGGTTTGACCTGCTTCCGCGCCTGCGGCCTCCCCACACGCCTATACTCGACGCGCGATCCCCTGTAAAGAGAGACGACATGGTGCGCAACGCCCGCGCGTCAAAGTCGCCCGTCCCGCCCGCCGTCCGCCGCTCGTCGAGGCAGTCGACCCCCGTGCGGGACCTCGCCTCCCCGCCGCCTGCTTCGGCCGCCGCTCGAGCGACTCGCGCTTCTGCTGCCGGACTGCCGTCATCGACTTCGGCGCCGTCGTTCGCCTCGCTCGCCCCGCCCGTCCCGGACGTGACCGCCGCGGCTGGGGGTTCTCCCGGTCGCGGACCCCGCAAGTCGACCTCGACTCGCGCCCTGTCGCCCCGCGTCGCAGCCAAGATGAGCCGCCCCGCGCTGCCGACCCACGCTGCCAACAAGCAGATGACCGACGACGGCAAGGGCGGCGCCGCAAAGCCCGCCAAGCTGCACAAGGTCAAGACTCAGACGCTTCATCTCGGAGAGGACAATGGCACCATCATGATTGCCAGGGTCAAGTGCCCCGTACCGAAAGATGTTCCTGGGTGAGTCCTTTCCTCTCATCGTATGGCGCGCAATGAGATTCGCAAGCTCGCAGGCGCTTCGCCGGAATATCATCCAACATTTGGCCGTCTGCAGCAGGCTCCGTACTCGGCACGACTGACACACAGTCGAGTAACCTCTGCAGCCACATCATCAAGCGCTTCGATACCAACGCAGTCTCGGCGTCGTCGCTCTTCCGCGCAGCGTTCCCGACCGCGACAGAAGACGAAGAGGCAGTCGAGATGCGCTGGATCGTCGTCGGCTCGAGGGGCCAGTACGGAGACACGGCAGCGGCAGGCATGGAACACGTCGAGAGCAAGAAGCTCAGCGGGACCTGGTGCGTGGGGGCGCTTCCCGTTCAAGACTGCATTCCTCCCGGCAGCGAGGCTGATCGTGAACCCGCGATCGCGGTTCAGGATCCCGGCCAAACACGCACACGCGCTCGCCACAGAATATGGCATCATTCGCTACGCAAGGGACCTGATCGACTTTGCAGAACCGTCCTCTTCAAGCGGCCCCGATACGCCGCAGGCGCCAGCAGCAGCAGGATCGGCGCGCGAGGAGTTTGACGACGTGAGCGCAAGGGCTGCTTTCGCTTTTGACATTGAGCTAACACGCTGCGTGGCTGCACAGTCTCCGGCTGTACGCTCGCCCAAGTCGAAGCGGGCTCGCGTTGCCTCCCCTCTCGCCAGCAAGACTTCGAACGCTCAAGCCCTTTCGGGCGCTTCCGGACCCGGGGTCTCGATCTTCCAGACCCTCACGACGTCAGAGGAAACCGGTGAGGTGACCGAGACGACCGGAGTCAAGGTCGACGTCCCCGTCGCCGCTCCCTCGGCAGAAGAGGCAGAAGCCGCGCCCGCGTTTGACGAAGCCGGTGCGCAACAACTCCGCGAAGCTCGCGAGCTCGTCGAGTCCTTGAAGCAGAGCGGCACCCTCTCCGAACTCTCCGAAGCGACCCGGATCCCGGAATCGGCAAAGACCAACAAGCGCGCGCTCGAGAAGGACGAGGATGACGACGACGACGCGCCCCTCCCGACGGAGGGGACCCTCGCCGACGCGCTCGGCACCGTTGACAACCGCTCCTTCTGGGGCAAGCTGTTCCGTCGCAACCGCCGCAAGCCGACCCAGGCCAGTCGCGAGACTCGCGCCCTACCGGCGCCGCGCGCAGTCGCGCAGCAGCAGCAGGAGGAGGAGATGGCGCTGATCCCGCAAGTGATTGTCCGCGATGAGGACCAGGAGACGGAAGGTCGCCGCTGGGCTGCCGGTCTCGGTCTCGCTGTCGCTGTCGGCGCGACGGCAGCTGCACCATACCTCTTTGGCTAAGAGCCTTCGAGTCTTTCTCTTTCTTCCCAATCTTATACCTATCGACCACGCTTCGTGCCTGCTTTCCGAATAAACTTACTGCCCGCTCTAACGAACTCTTGACCCTCCCTATCTTTTGCCGTGCGGTTTCATCCTCTCTATTCAATTGATGTAAGGGACGCCGGTCTGACCGTCTTACTGTGGGCGCGATCAGCCTGCGCGTCCGAGCTGCCTCCTGTGTACTCTTGTACTGGCAATCTCTACAGTAGTTGTCCAAGCTCTGTCCTCGCCGGTCCCGGTCACCTGAAAGGAGTCTCGCCCGAGTCCCTCTGGTCACGCCTCTTGAATCAAGAGCCTGCCCGAGGTGGCTCTCGTCTTCTTCCTCTTCTAGTCTTCTCCGATCGAGCGCGATCGAGTACTGCATCGGCTTGTCATCCTTACAGTATTATTAACCTACTGCCGTCGTGCAAAAGAGGAAAGCTGCGCATGCTTCAGACGCTTGAGCTCGTCGCGGCGGTTTTGGCCCCACCTCGGGATGGCTCTACACTCGTCTGTGCCGGGCGCTGCTGGACGAGGCTGAGCTCTCTATCCGCCCAAGTCTGGTGTTTACTGATCGACTGCACGCGCCTCGTGTAGTTCGTTGTACTCCGCTCGCACCGCTTCATCCCGCCTCCCTCACTCGGCGCTCGCGCCCCACTCGGCACCTTCAAGACGACAACGTCCTCGCCAGAAAGCCGGAGCGTAGAGGCATAGTCACTACGCTCATTCTCTTGTTTCCCTCGGAGCGACCCACTCCGCTTCGCTTCGGAGCTCTCAGCTCGCCGGCCCGAGGAACAGAGCGCGCAGATTCCCGCCCAACGGTCCGCCGCAGTTCCTCGCCAAGGAGAACGACAGGGGATTCCCCACCTCGCGAGGTTTGTTGACAGACGACCCAGCTTGCTACGACTCCCTTGACGGACGGACGACGTGCCCGGAGCCGTGACAAACCGGCCAGACCGCGTGAAAAGGGCCCCTTGAACGCGATGCCGTCGTCGCTCTTCGCCTCGTTCCGACGGAGCAAATCCACCATCAAACTTCGCCAACCTAATGAAGACAGCGATCTCAAGCAGGGGAAGAAGAAGGGCGATAATCCGGAGGGCAGACGAGAGAGCGAGACGCCCGCGCTGCCGCTCACCGTTCGACTAAGCGGCTTCGGACTCGACGGTTTCGACCTCGAACAGCTCGACGCCGACATGCCGACTTTTGAGCCTCAACCAGCTCGACTCGACGAGACGCCGCGCCCAGCTGTCAACTCGAGCAGGCTTCTGGTGGCTCTCGATGGAGGCGCGCGGGCAAGCCCACCGTCGGCCGTGGAGAAGCAATCGAGCGGCCTGAGCGGCTCTCCGACGTGGAGCCTTGCGACTGCCCGCTCGAGCGCTGCTGCTGGGCAGGGCGCAACAGGCACCGCCGCAGGACTGTCGGAATCGCCGCCCGCGGATAAGTCAGCTCAGTCTCCTCGTCTTACGGCGTCTCGGAACGGTCGGCATCAGCCGAGAACTTCCTCCAAGCCAGAAGGGTCCTCGTCAGGAGTCGCAGCGCCGCGTTCGCTTCAGCCGTCGTCGTCGTTTTACCACCCTGTCTCGCCGCCCTCCGTTCCTCGAGCGAGGGAGCCTGACGTTCGGACCCGTGGCAACCCGGGCGTAAAGCCGCCGTCCGCTCCGTCCGGTATCACCCCCGTCGAACGTTCAAGCGCTACTCGTCAAGTCGCCACGCTCCCGAGGACAGTTCCTGCCTCAGTCGGTGCGTGTAAGTCTCTTCTCCTTCGATCTGCCGATCCTTCACGCTAGCTCTGACCGTCCATGTTTTGACTTCCGCTCCTCCAGCACCAGCTGCCCTTACGCCTGTGCCTCGGCAGGCTGTACACGGCGGCAGGCGCCTCTTGCCAGCTTTCGCCCCTGATGAGCAGTCTCGTCCAAGCCCGCCGAGTGCTTCAACTCCTTCGCTTCACCCTGTTCGGACTTCCTCGTCCTCGACCACCAGCGAGGATGTCGTGACTCTCGACTCGTCGGTACATTCGGACTTGCTTCTTCCGACGTCAAGGCAGCCGGCAAGGTCTCCGGACAGCTCGCAGACGGACGTCTCGAGTGCCGAAGAGTCTTACGGTCCCGAAACGCCTCCGGCTCCCGACGGGATCAAAAGCCCGGGATGGGTCTCAAGCTCAGCTAAGCCGGCACATGACTCGCCGCTCCCGGTCGAGCCTACCAAGGTGGAAGAGCCGGTTTCGGGCATTCCGACGTCCCCCTCGGATCGCCAACACGTCGTCCTCGCTGCGAGTACGGACGGCATGGACCGCAGGACGGCCCATGAAGCTGCGCTTCCTGTGGTCGAAGTCCGCCTCGAGCAGGCTAGCAGGGCGCCGTCTGCAGCTCGCCCGTCTCCGCCGCAGACGCCACGCGCACGGCAACCGCGCTTGTCTTCCCTCGCACCGGCTACCTCCTCCGCTCCTCGCGCGCGATCGGCATCGCCTCGCTCGCTCGCCCTACATGCCGCGCGCGAACGTCAGACCAAGGCAGCGAACGCTACAGACGGGCAGAACCCAGCGGCGCAAGGTCACCTCCGCCGGAACGAGCCGCGTTTCGAAGACGCGCTCTTCGCGCACCGAGGCACGATCTTCAGGTCTCTCCTCGAGCAGCTCGACTTTCAGGCCGTGCAGCACCTTCGCTCCGTCTCGCGCAAGCTGCGGCGCTTGGTCGAGGTTGACGGTCTGGACCTCGTCCTGGAGCGCTTCCTCGGCGAATTCGGCTATCGCTCTCAGTTGCGCCCCTCCCAAGAACGCGTAACGGCTGGTGCCGCCAACGCCGAGCTTCACTTTGGCGATCTGCAGGTCTTCCAAGTCGCGCTCAAGCTGCAGCCGGACGACTACGCGCGCTTGGCCGAGGCGTACATTTTCGATCCCGCGCGGTTTCCGACAGCACAGCTCCGCCTCGCCCGGCACACTACGCGGGCATGGAACCGCATCGCCTTGCGCTTGCGTCGACAGACCCTACTCTCGCAGTCTGATCTTCTTCCGTCGGCGTTTCCTGGCGTACCGAAGTCAGGCGAGTCGGTGTACAAGCCAGGACGAGCTGCTTCTTTGCGAGTTTGGGTTCCGACCCACAGCGTGGGCTGGATGACGGATCAGGAGGTCGTCGACGTCGAGCGAGAGGTGTGGAAGAGCGGCTTCTGGGCTGAGCTCAGGAAGGGCGACGTTATCCGGAACGTGGCGATTGAGGCGCTCGGAAACAGCGGCGTCTTGATCTTCGACGGGCGTTTTCTGCGTGACCTCGCCTACACGCACGACAGTCTCGGACATCTACCGGTAAGCGCCTGCTCTCACGGTCTTGTGTCGCTGGAAATTACTGATCCGGAGCGACTGGCAGCCCTGGTTCGACGCGCTCTCCGTTTCGGCTTCCTATTTCCACAACATCCTGTTCTCGTCCAGTCCGAATCCGGTCATCTGTGCGTACTGGGTGCACTTTCTCTGAGCGACTGCGTGCTGACCTCACACATCAGGCAGACCTCAAGCTCCGTCGGTACTCTCCGGCAGTGCAAGAGTCGATCACGCTGAGCAAGGAAAAGGTGCAGATTGCCACTCCGCAGGGCGGAACCTATCTGGTCTCGCGGTACGTCTACCGTGCTGCCTTTGTGGTCCAGGCGGGCCAGCTTCTCGGTGAGGCGGCCGGAGTGGGTGGACTCCGTCCGGGCGGGATTGAGGTGGTTCACTCCGAGTGGGTCGGAGGAGTCGTGCTCGAGGCGGAAGGCTCGGCGGAACAGGCGCAGCTCTTGCTGGCGAGAGTGAGTCTTGCCGAGTTTCTGGGGTAGACTTGGGGTTCGGGCTAAGCGGAACGTTCATCTCCAGGTTGCCAGTCCGACGCCGACGCCCTGGCGAGTCTTACGGGAAAAGAGTCAGCCGGGCCGGATCTGGCTTAGGTCAGTC
Organism: Rhodotorula sp. JG-1b; assembly: GCA_001541205.1. Classification (NCBI taxonomy): domain Eukaryota; kingdom Fungi; phylum Basidiomycota; class Microbotryomycetes; order Sporidiobolales; family Sporidiobolaceae; genus Rhodotorula; species Rhodotorula sp. JG-1b. The sequence continues at coordinate 84,966 of KQ954482.1, read as the reverse complement.
CCTCCTTCGATTGCGGTGTGGCTCTTGTCGCTTCCGCTCACCGATCACTTCCGCTTGCAGACTCGTTCCCGATTCGCAGTGACGAGTTAGGGAGGCCACGCGCTTTCGTACCCGATCTCCAGTCTCGCTTACAACAACGCTTGCAATTGCTTTACATTTTCCCTCGATACAAAGCGCGACATGTCCCCTCTCCCGTGCTCCGAGTCCGAGAATCGAATTGTATGCCTCGGCTTCAGTTGAAATCGGCAAGTTCACGACTTCACCGGCTTACCGAGGTGCTGCTTCAATCTCCGTTGCGAGTCTTTCCTTGTGCGTGTAGTGTACATGAGCTGTGTCTACCCTTCCTATAGGGCCTTGCGATGCAGCCGCTCGGAGTCTAGGTGATCGGCCTCTTCCCTCCATCCGCTCGGAACCGCCGACCTCTCGATGGATGACTGAAGCTACCGGAGCAGGTAACAGTCGAACGCTCTAACCAACTGAGCTACGAAGACGGATGTTCTGACCACTCGCTTGAGTTTGCCGTACCCGTCTGCATAGGCTCATTTTGTTCCCTTCTCTTCCGAAGACTTGGGGTCCCTTTGGGGGGTGGATGCTGCGGGCGGTGGCGACTGGATACACATATGGAAGCAGTCGGTGAGAGTACGTCTGCGTACCCTCTTTGACGGGCAAAGGAAGACTGTGATGACCGTACTTTGGTGAAAGGCGCTCCCTGCTGCCGAGAGATCTTTGGCGGGCAAGGGGAGTGTCACCTTTAGAGGTGAACAGCACTGGAGCAAGCATCAGTTCACCGTGTAGAGAGACCACGCTGGCGTGCGCTGCTGCCCGCTGTATGCACAGGTCGTCCGGACACTTGTAACAAGCAGCGAAAAGCTCGACGACAATGCTTGTGGCGGCGTCGCGAGAGCGCTTGTCCTGGCATGACCCTTAAATGTTCTTATATCCGCTCCTCCGCGTCTACATTGCCCCGCGGATCGTGCACCCTCCGATCAGCTTTGTCTTGCAATCCGTTGCTGCGGCAGCCAGCTCAGATCGCAGACTGTTTCACCATGACGGCGAGCGGGTCTGCTGTAAGATGTCTCCTCCTTCACAGTTACAGTTTGAAACTACGTCAAGACTATAGATTGTGCCTTGGACTGCTGCCAGCAGATTACACCTTTGCCGGATACTCACCGGCCATTAAGATATACCAACTGCTCAGTTCTCTCCGTTCTAAGTCCCAGCGATTTCTGCCTTCTTGACTTATTGCAGGTGCAGCGATGTACATTGCGAACAAGGTGCGATCAGCTTCTCTCGAGATGGCCGAGCTGAAAGTGGACGGCAGCAACTTCGGTCGTCAAGCAGCTACAAACAAGGAGAGGAGATCTGCATTCTCTCTCTTGCCTTCCCAGCGCGGATCAGGAGCTCACAGCATGACATGTCATTAGAGGAGACCGATTCGCGACATGCTGTCCTCACGGAGGAACTCCTACTCCGCTCGACCCCGCGGCACGAGAAATGCGAACGAGAGCAAGTTTCGACGAGTATCAAAGAGCCGCAGATGGCGCGGTCAACGCGCTCGCGGCTCCTTATAGGTAGATTGCGTTCCTTGCAGGTAGACTGCCTTGTGTGCAGAGCTGTTCTTGAGTTCGGGGTCATCATCCGGAGCGCCGGCATTGAACTTCTTGGCCTTCAAGGAATTGTGGAAGCTCTCAACTCAAGAAATTAGGAACTACCTGCCCAGGTCTTGGATTGTCATCGCACTACAAGCTGCGCGTCTCGCCGCTTTAAGCACGCCCAGCTCTGCTGCACAGACGACACGCGCGCCACTGCACCGAGGGCACAGACTTGAGAAGGCCAAAATCTACGTCGAGATTTGTGCTGGCTCCTCGACTCAACCAACACCCTGCAAGGCGTGCAGACACGCAGGTGAAGCGCGTATATGAACAGCTGTCCATCGCCGACGTGTCCGAGGCGCTCCGAAGGGAAGATTCGTCGGATGCTCTGCTGCGGTTCCTCCAGTCAAGGGAGGCTCTCCAGCTCGGCACTGCCGTCTCCTTGTACCGGGACAAGCTGGCATTGAAGAGTCAGAGTGGTTCTTGCATGCATGGCACAGTCAGTTCGACAAGTACGACGATAAATGCGCGCTCTTCGCCCTGATCCCTGGCAAAACTTCCGCTTACGGCAGGAGTGCGCTCCGACCTCGGCGGACTCTCCCATCTTTTGCGTGTGCACAACTACATCCTGTCTAGTCTACCGGTGTGTGCCACACGTCTATAGGAGCTATACACAAAGAGTTATGGCCGTTTTTCGACGAGTTGCTCCCCACGCCTCCGGCCGACCGATCACGCCTCAAAACGGACCCCAAGTCTTCGGAAGAGAAGGGAACAAAATGAGCCTATGCAGACGGGTACGGCAAACTCAAGCGAGTGGTCAGAACATCCGTCTTCGTAGCTCAGTTGGTTAGAGCGTTCGACTGTTACCTGCTCAGGTAGCTTCAGTCATCCATCGAGAGGTCGGCGGTTCGACCCCGCCCGAGGACGATTCTTTTGCTGTACGCGCATAGCACCTCTTTTGGGGGTCAAGGGCGTCCTTTTGCCGGTCGAATCCGGCGTCTCCCGGGGAAATCGCGCGAATAGACTCCCTACGCCCTATAGACCTTCCGGAACCGGTCGCTATGGACGCCCCCGCGTCCCTTTACACCTATGAGGCAGCCCTAGATTGTTTCCAGGTTAATGAAAACCTCCTGGGCTGACCAGGGAGTCAGAATCCCGATGCTCGAGCAGGTGCGCCCAAGTCTTCGCTCGCTTAGACTACGCGCGGGCTTGAAAGCATTGAGGGATGAGCAGGAAGCACCCTATACAGGTGTGGATATCGGTCAAGAGTCTTCAACATCTCCAGGTTAAATTACAAGTTTGTTCTCGCAACTTTCGCATCTTTTGCCACATAGCCAGCGGACCTCTGTAAGCGACGTCAATATGAGGGGCAGACTGAGTGAGTGGAAAGAGCGTAGGAGACTGACTGTAAGAAAAGACAGAGCCGCGCTGTCCAGCTCCGGAGAGGTAGCTCGAGCCCTGAACGAGGCCAAGTTCAGCTCCTTTTCTGCGCGAGTATTATCGCGAGTGTCCTGAGGACTGATCTCAACTTCGGCAAATCTTCTGTCAATTTACTGGTAGCTAGTCTATGGACCGCCAGCTTCTCAGGGCTGTAGTGCCGCTCCGGTGGTTTCTCCCGCTGCGGTCTGCGCCGCCACCGACAACCGATGCGATCCCCTTTCCACCTCGAAAGCCATCCGGACTAGTCTAACAGTCGTCTGTACACCATGAACGGGATGTCGCAGCTCGAAGAGTCCCCAAAATCCAGCTAGATGCCCTTTTACAGCTCTCAGAAAGAATCACTCCTGCCGCGGTCCTTGCTCTTTCGCGCGGATTTCGAACACGATTGCGCGCTTCCTCCTCCATATGCCAGGTCACTGATTTCTCGCGCTGCCAGCTCCTTTATCGAATAGTTTGCGCGTGCCTCTCCGACTCGTCGGCCTGTTATTTCGAGCTTCGACGCTCGAGCCGCGCGGCGTTTCGCCGGCTACACAAGGTTACCCAGCTGCTCTTCTCGTATTCGAGGCTCTGCAATGGAGTAGTCGAAAGACACCCAATATCAACCCGAAGGCATATTCGCAAGAGTTGGGAAAGCGGTTTGCCGTTGATGCGGGTCAGAGTCACGCGCATCTTCCGTCTCCATGTGCTCGTCGCAAGGCTGACTCGCTTCATCAGAGCTTCAGCGAGCGCTGTGCAACAGGCCCGACGGTACACATCACTCTTGTACGAGCGCTATAGTCAGAGCTCCTCGAGAGCGCCCACCACCCGCACCGACTCATCATCGCCAAAAGTCATCAACATCCTCCCGCGACAGAGCGCCGCAGCGTGTCCAACAGCGAGACCACACGGAACGACTCGACATGTCGGCGCAGATCAGAGTGCACGACTCGCCTCGCGACGTGCTCACCGCGCTCGCGGACGACCCGAACGCCGATTCGAGTGCAACCGCGACCGCTCTCGGCTACCTCTACGACCTGGCTTTGACTCGAAGCTCGGACAAGCCTGCTGTGGACAGCACACTCCCGGATGAAGAAGCCGTGGAGATTGTGGCGACGGCTTGGCACGAGGACACCTGCAGGTGCGGATCAAACTGTATTCCCGCCAGCATCTCGTTCGCTTGCTGACGGAGAACAGTCTGACAGACTGATTTATACCAAACTCGGGTCGTCGGTCTGCAAGATCGTCTCGCCGGTTGACCCTTCTCGATTGGAAGCGATGGCGTCTCCATTCCTACCGACCCTCGTCCGGCACCTCCTCACTCTTTCGCCCTTTCGATCCGAACCGGAGCTCTTGCGCAGCATCACGGGCCCACAAGTCCTCGTCGACGGCTTTTTGACGCACTGGCCCGTGGCACGTATTGTGGAACCGAGCATGTACATCCTACCGGCCTCCTGTTCGGTCCCTCCGCCGCCGTCGACCATGCCGGCCGGTCATTCCTTCGAGCGCATCGTCGACTTTGATTCGCTCTCCCGCTCAGATATCTCGACTCTAGCAGTCCTGATGAAGGACTTTTGGGGCGATCACTCGACGGCGCCGAAACTCGACCACGAAGAGACGATATCGCACATCAGGGGAATGGCGACTCGCGAGGCTCTATGGCTTTATCGCGCACCCGCGCAGTGCTCGAACGACGCAACAGATGCTGCATATCCCCCTGTCGGGTTCGTCCACACCGGCCGCCCGACTGGACGGACTTGTGCGATCAGAGGCGTGTACGTCGAAGCTGCACATCGCGGTCTCGGCATCGCGACTCGGATGGTCTCTCTCACGGCACGCGCGCACCTCGCCGAAGCGCCGCACCTCGTCGTCGACTGGAGCCGGCCGTTGGAAGAGCAGACGCTGGTGCACGAAGCGACCAAGTGGGGCGGGAAATCAGAGGTCTGCCTGTTCGTCGAACCGCACAACAGCAGCGCTCGCCGGGCGTACGAGAGGGTAGGCTTTGAGATTAGCAAAAATCTCTGGTGTGACGTAGAGCTGCAAGGCGTGAAGCCAGGTCACTGGTGAAGTTGCCGTCTTGGCAGCGACACCACTCCTGGGTGTGTTCTGAGCAATCGCTTTCCCGCTCGATCTCAGTCGAGACCTTCAAAAGCTACGCCAGCAAGACCACCTCCGCCCACTGGGGCGACTACCCGGTCCAGCTTGCTGGTGCCTAATGCGCCCCCCAACCGCTTCTTCTCTTCCTTCTTCTCCCGCTTGGCCCGCGCCAGTTCCTCCTTCCAGTCCTGCTCGGCGTCCTCGTCGCCGTCAGCTCCGCCAGTCGCCTTGACCGCCGAGAGCCGTTCTGCCTGCGCCGCCGCATGCTGCGCCTTGACGCGAGCGAGTCGCTTCGCCCTCCGAGCCGCCTTGCGCGCGTCGCTGTCCTCCTGCGCCGACCACGCGCGGTTCTTGTCCTTGTGCTCGCCCCTCTTGAACCTTTTCTCGTATGGCTCGCCGAGCTCCTCGGCGCCGTCGAGCGAGGCCGAAGCTGCGGCAGCTTCGGCCCGCGCCCGCTTGCGCGATTCCGCCTCGGCCCGTTTCTCCTGCTGCGCTTTGAGTTCGCTCTTGCGCTGCTTCTCCCGGGTCTTGTCTGCGTAGGCGTAATGGTCCCACTGCGAGCGCGCCCAAGAGTTCGCACAGTCAGCTTCCGCCTCGGGCCACGAAAGGGAGAGCAAACTGGCTTACGTCGACCTCGCGGTCTTGCCATCGGTCCGCAATCTCCTTTTCTTTCCCCTTGAGCTCGGCGACTTTGGGCATGCGGAGTAGCGCAAACGCCTTGGCGAGGCCGACCAGATCCAAGTCCTGCAAGCGGAACAGGTACGAGGCTTCGTGCTTGGAGTACGAGCGGATGGACGACACAAACGCCTTGACGCCCTGCAAAGATCGAGCGAGACATGTCAACAAGTGTTCTGTCATCCGCAGACCCCCACAAGCCGGGGAGACTCACCCTGTCGTGCAAGTCTCGGTCGGTGAGAATAGCGGTCTGCATCTCTGCGCGCAGTGCCTCGGCCTCTGTGGCAAGATCCGACGCGTTTTCACCGCCAAGATAGTCAAACCGCTGTAGCGGGATTTTACGGATCTGCAAAAAGTCTGCGTGCAGCGAGGGGTATCAACAGACTGAGCAAACAAGAGCGGCCGCGACTCGGTACTCACCGACGTAGCCTTCCTCCCTTCCCTTGTTGAGGAGGACGACCGCTTTTCCGCTTCGTCCCGCGCGTGCTGTGCGCCCGACTCGGTGCCCGAACGCGCGAGGATCGACGGGCGGGTCGACCTGAACGACGACGTCGACATCTGGCAAGTCGAGTCCTCGAGCCGCGACGTCTGTGCACAGCAAGACACCCGGCGTCGTGGAAGGCAGAGCGATGAAAGCCGCAAAGGTGGACGATCGCCGAGTTGGCGATTGTTGACCATGCAGGGAGTGGAGCGAGAATCCAGATTTCGCGAGCGACGGCATGGCCGACAGGACCTTGAAGAAGTAGTCGACGGCAGCGCAGGTCGAGAAGTACACGATGAACTTGCGAGCGCCTTCACCGGTGGACTCCACCTCGCCGCCTGCTTCGTCCGGAGAGGGGAAAGCTTCTTGTCGCAGGATGCGGAACAGCATCGCCAGTCGTTCCTCCGGCCGGCAAACCACAAAGCCGTTCTGGAGCCTGTCACGACCACGGTATTAGCGCAAATACCCAAGAAGAAAAAGTGTGGGTGTTCGACGAGACGACGAGAACTCACAACGACGGAATCTTGCGGTCGCCGGCCGCCTCTGCCTTTTCTTTGCCCTTGGCGTTCTTGGCTTCGACCTTGACGACGACACGGACCGGATTCCGCAGACCGACTCGCACGAGCTGGCCGAGCGCGTCGGTCATCGTAGCGGAGAAGAGGCCGGTTCGCCGCTGCTTCGGGAAATGCTCGAGCAGGCGAGTCAACGTCGGAGTGAAGCCGAGGTCGAGGAGGCTGTAATTAGGAGGGCACGATACCGTATCAGCAGGTCTTCCGATGGGAGTAAAGGCATTTCCGAAGGCTGCTCAAGCCTCCACCACCAAACGGAACGCACCGGTCCGCCTCGTCCATGACGAGCACCTCGAGCTGGCGCGTATCGCCGACTCCTGTCCCGGACCCTCGACTGACACTGCCCTTGCCTTTGCCCTTCTTGTTGATAGCGACACTGCTGCTTCCGAGCAGGAACTCTTCCAGTCGGCCAGGCGTGCCGACGAGGATGTCGGCGCCGGTCTCGAAGAATTGTTTCTTATCATCCTGGAGCGAGTTGCCTCCGATCAGGAGGAGTGCGGGACCGACTGGCGTCGCGCTCGTCGGCGCGGGAGGTGGAGCCGTCGAAGTCGAGGGGTCGTCGGGATTCTGCGCAGTCGGCTGCGCGGCGAGGAAATGGTTGAAAACTGAGTGGATCTGAATCGCCAGCTCTCTGCGGGTTGCCGTAGCGCGTCAGCATCTCGATTGAGACATCTCGCATGCGTGCGTGCTGTACGTACCGAGTCGGAGCAATCACGACAGCGCCGATTTCCCGTTTGCCGAGGGGCCTCTCGCGCCGGGCGAGTCGTTCGATGACGGGAATGACGAATGCGAGCGTTTTGCCTGACCCAGTCACTGCCTGCGAGCAGAGAAAGCTTTCGAATCAGTCCAGTTCTCTGTCTCTCGCGCAGCAAGGCGATACGCACCTCGACGACGACGTCCTTGTGTTGCAAGAAGAGGGGGATGGTTCCGGCTTGGACTGGGGTCATTTGTTCGAATCCCATATCGCGTACGACATCGGCGCTGCGTCCGGCATGCCGTCAGTGACGCTGTACGCGGGTTTAAGCGAGAGCACGGGTGAGAACGAGGCGGTGCTCGAGGCTCACATCCATGGAGTGAGCGCCGGCTGGATGCGCGACCACGGTCCAGCGTACGACGGCGCTGCTGCCAGCCTATCTGTCGCCATTTCCTCGTCGTCGTGTTATGCTGTTCGAGCTGAGTGGTTGATCGACAGCGAGCCGCCGACTCGGGAATTTTCTCATCACCTCAACTCCTGACGCAGACTTCCGCTCTGCCTGTAATCACGTCTGCGGCGTGCACAGTCTCTTGCAAGATTCCTACATACACTCGTGGCCCCCGTCGCTGCCATCGCTCCGGTGGAGACTCTGGATGCTGTGCGCTCGGTCGAAGCATGCACCGCCACATGACAACGTCCGGCGAGGATGTACCTACGAGCTTGGCAGGAACGCGTGCTACGTTCGCGGAATCGGAGGTTACGCAACAGTCCCCGAGCGGACCGGTCCGCCGTCCGGCGCGAGCGCAGGCAGACCTTGCAACCACCTCGCTGGTTCGCTTCTCTCGCTGCAGCCTCACAAAAGCTTTTTTCCCCTGGCTGCAGCGCAGTCTTGCCTGGGCGCGCCTCGATCGACGGGCTCGCTGCTTACATAATGCTTAAAACTTTCGCAGGCTCGCATCCGCTCATCTTCCCGCAACCGGTCGATCATTGCTCGTGGAGCTAGCACTTCGCACCTCGCTGCTCGCTGATAGCGAGGAGCCACTCGCCGATAGCGAGTGTAACGATCCGAACATGCTGCACCTCTCTCTCGCACTTCTTTACTTGCTACCATCACCTGCACAGACACCAACGAGACGCTATGCACAACCGCACATTCTTTGCAGTCCTTGCCATGGTCGGCGCTGAACTGGTCAACGCCGATGGCAGCACCAACTCGGCCGTGACCGTAGGTCTCTCTTTGCTTGCTGATGTACGCTCCTACCCACCGACTGACCCCTACGCATCTCCGCCCGCAGGCTGATGGGGACCGAATCGTCGCTGGATATCTGCCAGAAATCTGGCCCGCAGTAATTGCGCTCATCTTGTATGGCTGCTCCGCCGCCATGCACTGGACAGCATGGTGGCGCAGCGGCCGACCGCGATACATGCTGGTCTTGACCATCTCGATGACCAGTGAGTAGATCCGGACCAATCCGACGCACGAGTTCGCACGGCTGACCCCAGATATCACAGCCATGACACTCGGTTTCATCATGCGCCTCGTCTACCGGAACGGACCCTCTTCTCTGGGACTCTACATCATCATGTACATGCTGCTGCTCCTTTCGCCTTGCGCCTTCCTCGCCATGGACTGTACGCGTCTCTCTCTCCCTTGAATTGCCACGCGTGAAGAGACTAACTTCCCCTTTACCTTTTCCGGACAGACATGATCCTGGGTCGACTCGCCGTCGCCATGGGTGACGAGGCCGCAAACTGTCTCGTCTTGCCGGCGGCACGGATCGCAAAGATTTTCGTCTGGTCCGACGTCGTGACGTTCCTTGTTCAAGCTGCTGGAGGTGGACTCTCGTCGGGTGGATCAGAGTCCATGTCCAAGCTCGGATCCAGGGTACATCTGTCTTCCTATTCAATCAGAGGGAACATTTCGACTGACGTGAGAGTTGCCTACAGATCAGTATCGCCGGTCTCGCAATCCAGCTCGCATCTTTCGTCTTCTTCACCATCACTCTGATCATCTTCGGCCTCCGAGTATACCGTCGCCCGACCTACTCCAACGTGGTCTCGCCGTTCCGCAAGTCCGACCTCGGTTTCTGGCGCAGGGACCTCGTCGTGCACGACTGGCGCCCCCTTTTCTGGATTCTTCTCGCTACGACCGTCGGCATCCTCGTCCGATCCGTGTTCCGTCTCATCGAGTTCTCGGAAGGATACTACGGGTATCTCGCCATCCACGAAGGGTCAGCAGCGCTCCCTTGAGAAGCTCTCTCGTCTCGCTCTGCGGAACTGATTCGGTTTCCCGCGACCGCAGATACTTCTACCTCCTCGACGCACTCCCCCTGTGGATCTCGATGACCATGTACTGCTTCTTCTGGCCCTCGCGCTTCATCACCGGCGCCCGGCAAACCTACTCCGGCGCCGTTGGTTCCAACATCGGACTCCAGTCGCGCCGGTCCCCGTTCACCGCGGTCAGCGTTCAAGGCTCGCATGAGTCGCAGAACTCGTACGACGTCGAACAAGCCGATTACAAGCAGTACAGGCCGGCCAAGTACTAGCCTAGTCTCGTTCGGAAGAATCAGCAGTTGGAACGTCAGTGGCGACAAAACCCCGTAGACGCTGCGCGTGTATCACTACCCATCGGATTACAGACATTGCTCCCGCGCGATCACGCCTGTTCCCTGGCATTGTCGGTCTATACGCTAAGAGTCGCTTCCGTCGAGCAGCTGGTGAACAAGGGGCGAGCTCGCACCGAGAGACGTCGTGTGCGCCTTTCAGCCTTTCCGCAAGGTGTCCAGCGACGCCAACCTACTCGCGCGAGCGGCTCGCTGCGCTGCGTGAGTAGTATATGAACCGAAGCCCGCGCTTTGACATTGGCAACAAGAGTCGAGGCGATCCAAGCTGTGTGCCGGCGGCTGAAGCCACGGGCCCGCGAAGGAGCGAGGTCGCGCCGGAAGCGATCTCGGTTGCGGCGAATTTGATCTCGTTCGACACGCGGCTTCGCCGCTCTTTCCACAAGTACTGTTACACCCACGCAAACGCACGCCTAAGACGATGGGCGTCACCGTGAGAAGAGCACTCCTGCCGCTGGCGGTTCTGGCGACAGTCGCGCGGGCACAACCGCAGAACACTGCGTTCGCCGTACGTCTTCCTTTCCAGCGATCAGCGAACCGGAGATCTCGCTTCGCCATCGATTGGTTGCGCCAGGCTGACCGCGTCTGCCCTCCGCAGCCCAATGGCGAGTTGATCCTCGCCGGCTTTGTGCCGTCGCTGCCGTTGGGAGTCGTCGGACTCGTGCTCTTCGCCTTGTCGTCCGTCGCGTTGTGGGCGCACTGGTTCCGGACGAACCGCCGACGCTACATGTTGACCCTCACCATCTCGATGGTCTGTGAGTCAAACTTCGTGTGCGACAGCTCTCAGTGCCGGTCGGAGCCTCACGCTGACATGACTCGCCCCGCAGGCATGACACTCGGATTCTTGTTCCGCCTGATTTACCGCTCCAACTACACTTCTCTTGGCTTGTACATCATCCAGTACATGTTCGTGTTGTTGTCGCCCTGCGCCTTCCTCGCGATGGATTGTGAGTCCGCGGATATCCTCCGTTCGCCACGCTCTCGCTGCGCCTGCCAAGCTTTCCCACTGACATTCCCCCCATCCCTTGCAGACATGCTCCTCGCCCGACTCGCACTCGCAATGGGAAACGAAGCCATCCATTGCCTCCTCCTGCCGGCCACCAAGATCGCCAAGTTCTTCATCTGGAGCGACGTCGTCACATTCGCGCTCCAGGCCGCTGGCGGCGGACTTTCAACCTCAAAGACTGAGACCTCGCAGCGGATCGGGCCCAAAGTAAGAGAGTACCGTCCTCAGTCGCTGTAGAAGAGTGCACTGACGCTTGTCCTTCCAGATCACCCTCGCCGGACTCGCGATTCAGCTCGCGTCGTTCATCTTTTTCACCGTCACGCTCCTCGTCTTCGGCTTCCGACTCCTCCGCCGGGACGCTTATCGGAGTCCGCCGCAACCGTTCTCTTTCGTCGGATACAAGTTCTGGTCGAACAAGCTCGAATACGACTGGCGTCCGGCCTTCTTCGTTCTCGCCTTGACCTGCATCGGCATCCTCATCCGATCAGTATTCCGTCTGATCGAGTTCTCGCAAGGTCAGCCTAGGCTCTTCTTTGCTTACTGTTGTGATGCTTACGGGTTGCTGTTTGGGCCGGAGCTGCTCTTGACCATCCTCATCCGCTGACACTTTTCTCCTTTCCCACCATCATCGCGGAATCGTATCCGCAGGTTACTACGGTTACCTCGCGGTTCACGAAGGGTGCGTGCTGTTGCGCGCGAACTCAGTTTGACCGCCCTCGCTGACCTATCTCACTCTCTGCAGGTACTTCTACGGCCTCGACGCACTGCCTCTTTGGCTCGCCATGACCCTGTACTGCTTCTTCTGGCCGGTGCGCTTCATCGATGGCGCCCGCGAAGTCTACTGCGGCCCGGCAGCGATTAAGACGGGCTCAAACATTCCGGACGAAGAATCGATCGAGAAGGGGGCACGAGGCGGTCTCAAGCTCGACAGCCCGTTGCCGAGCCACGAGGGCGAAAGCCTACCCATGACGACTCGGGTTACGACGCACTAGATATGCGCGCACTCCATTACTGCGGATACGCAGCTCTCAGAGGGTTTGTAGAGTCCTAGATGGACGTTTGTATCACTTCGCCCCCTCTCTCTTCTTGCAGCCCGCTTTTCGCGCTTGCCCTGCGCTTGCTTTCATCTTGACTCGCCTCGACCACACTCACTCGTGGCTCTCAGGGGAGGAGCTTAGCACAGATCGGGATCCGGCTCAAAGGCGCCGTGCCCAGCTTGAACCCGCTTGGCTGCACGCGCGCACGGACCCCTCGCAATGTGGCTGCTCCACGGACGTCCCGAAGCTAAGGACGCCTCTCGACATCTTCCGCATCTCTCTACAGACATCTCTTCAATACTTGCAGGGGTGCCATTGCACCACCTACTTGCTCTCAAGAGGTCATGCCTCGGACCCGGATGATTCGACTCTTCACCCGAGCGTGGGTTCTGTCCGCTGTCCTCGTCGTCAACGCCAAGAAGCGCAAGATGACAGTCGCCAACTCGTGTGCGTGTGGCCTCTACTTCGATGCGTTCTGTGCAGAAGGCTGAAACGTTCGCGCGGCAGGTCCCTACACCGTTTGGCCAGGACTGTTTACCTCCGTTGGACCCAAACCGGTCAACACGCCGACGGGCTGGGAAGCGCCGCCGGGAACCTCCTGGACGTTCGAGGTCGAAGAGTCTTGTTTGTTAAGTGGAGTCCTCTTGACGCGGTGATTTGATCTGACTAGACGTGCTTTCGCAGGGGGCGGACGAATTTGGCCGAGGTTCGTGATTATCGGCGTGTGCAAGCAAGCATCGGCCCTGATCCGTCAAGCCCACAGGACCGACTGCGACTTTACTACGGACAAGCCGGGCGCGCTGCAATGTGCCACCGGTGCCTGCAATGGCGGCTTAGAGTGCGATCCCAATACCGGAACCGGCGTTCCGCCATGCTCTCTGTGAGCTTGCTTTTTGGCGCTTGCAACCCGCAGTCGAGGCATATAGCTGAGCTATCGATCACTTGGCAGCGCCGAGTTCAATCTCCAGGAAGAGGTCGATCACTGTGCGTTTGCCACCGTTCGAATGCCTTTACCACTGCCCAAACTGATATCTGCGCACTGCCTTTACCACCCTAGACGACGCCAGTAACGTGGACGGTTTCTCCATCCCGATTGCGATCTCGAGCAACGGAGATTGCCCCTTGGCAAATTGGTCAGCTTGCCTTTCTATTATGCTCTTCCCCTCACGCCAGCTGACTCGCCACTCCGCAGCCCGTACGATCTCCTCCCGAAGTGCCCAGACTCGCTCAAGAAGAAAGAAGAGTCGGGCAAAGTTATCGGGTGCAACACGGATTGCGGCGCTAATCCGCAGAACGAGGAGGTCAGTCGTGCTGGACACGGTCTGTTTTGCCAGCTGGCACTGACTTGAACGGTGGCACAGTACTGCTGTTTCGGCGCCCACGATACTCTCGCCACATGTCCAGCGAGCGGTATCCCCAATCATAGTTTCTGGCTCAAGGCTTGCCCGATCTCTTATGTCTACGCGTATGGAGAGTGAGTCCTCTTCACGCCCTGCCGCTTTACGAGCCATGACTTACCAGCGATCTGCAGTGACCTTGTACGTATAGACTCGTGATGGCTCTCGGCTTGCGCTGACTGACGCTTCGACTGTAGGCGCTGTTCACTTGCACCAAACGAGTTGACTGGACCATCACTTTCTGTCCCGGTCCGGATTCGTTCGACACAAAAGTGTGAGTCGCGCGCAACTCTGCCCCGACTCGTCTCCCGGATGACTGACGTCTTGTCGCAGAACCTTCCCTGATGGCAAGACGACAACGCAGGGTGCTGGCTTCCCAGAACCGACCGCCGTAAAGATTACGAAAACGGGTGTCACGGCTGGAGACGGGAAACCGGTCAAGACAAAGTACGTCCACCATGTCGACCGAAAGCTTTGATGTTTCTGCTCACTTGACGATCCACAGCCCTCCCAAGTCCGGAGACCCTTCAAAGACCGGGAGTAGCACGCCTGCCGCAGCGCCAACCTCTGCTCCGCCAGAATCTGCCACTCCGACAACGCCTGCGGACGCATCGCCTACTCCCTCCGATTCGCCTCCGTTGGAGACGCCTAGCGGATCCCCAAGCACAGGAGACGACACCATCTTTGGCGTCAATTCGACTTATGTCTACGTCGCATTCGGTCTGCTCGTACTCGTAATCATCGGAGCGGCGGCGCTCTTCTTCATGCGTCAGCAAAGGCACCGGAGAAGGCATCGACATGAGGACACGTCGTCCGACGGCGACGAGTCGGCCAGCGACAGCGATGACGCCGGCGGACGCGGGGGGAAACATTCGAGGAGGAAAAGCGACAAGTACGCTTCGGATGATGACAGCAGCAGCAGCAGTGGCGACGACCGGCGGTCCTTGGGTCGCTTTGCCGCTCTCGAAAAGATGGAGCGCCTGGCTGCCCAGGAGAGCATCTATTCGGCCGCAGCTAAGAATCCTTTAGGTCTGGGTCGTCTTGCAGGAGGTGGACGGACAGGGCGCGCAGATCCTCGCCCGCGTTTCCAGCTCGCCAAGCCGCGGTACATGTCTGGAAGTAGCGACAGCGACGGCAGCAGCGTCACCGGAGGACTGCGGACACGAGGCACGCCGGCCTTTGACAACCTCATCTAGTACATAGGCAGCGTTCATTGCAATACTGTGGCGTTCATTGCAATACTGTGAATTAAAACTGCATGCCCGAGAAGCCGTTCGTTGATCCTCCTCCTCCTTCCGCTCCGCTACCGTCCAAGACGGGCCAATCGAGCCCGCTGTCGAGACCAAAGAAGGTGTCGTCGCCGACGAATGAGGGATTGAGCTCGCTCAGCAGGGCCGAGAACGGGTCCGGAGCCGTCAAGGGTGCGTGCCCGTCGAGCATCCCTGCGGCCATCAAGGCGCGGTGCGACGGGTAAGACGAAGGCGTGTGTGATACCGAGGGTGATTGAGATGGAGTCGGTACATAGGACGAGGAGAGTGCGACGTCGTGGTACGCCGAGAAGGAAGGGGCGGCCGAGCTCAGGTTCGGCATAGCGGAGTGGGCCGCCAGGGATGACTGAGGATGCAGTCCACGCTCGCTCGCGGCTCTCTGCAGGTGCTGCGCGAGAGCCTGTGGATGCAGAGGCGGAACGTCGGAATGTCCTGCGGTCACGCCTGCGCGAGGGCTCGTCGGCGCGCTCGTGATGGCGCGACGACCGCTGATTCCGGCGTCCCACACCTTGCGCAGGAAAGCGGCTTGCCGCACAGATGGGTGATGAGGATTCGGCGCGATGGCGTCGAGGAGGTCGGCGCCGAGCTGGAAGAGTCGGCAGAGCTTGTCTTCGGGCGACATCGGAGCTGGCGGGAGCAGGGTCGAACCGGCGGCGATCACGGTCAGGTCGGATCGCAGAAGGCCGTCGTTGATGAGCTTGGCGAGGAAGATCAGAGGGTAGCTGAACATCTGCAGTGCACCAGTGAGATGTCAGCTGGCGGATCTCAAGTCGCGGTTGTGTGGGAGAAGATCGTACCACGCAGGTCAAAGAATCAGTTGACCACTTGAGCGTCTTGACGACGTCGAGGTCGGGAGTCAACGCCCCGCCGAAGCTCCGCCAAGGCAACTTTTCCCCACTGCGGCGGCCAAAGTCGGAGCGCAGGCTTCGACCCTGAGTCGAGACGGACAGCATCATCTCCTCGACGACTTCGACGGCCTTAGCGATGCTCTCTCGGTCTTCGGGCTCGAGGTTGGATTGAAGCAGCTGCGCCGGTTCGCTCTTGACTCCTTCGATCTCGCCCCGGCGGATCGCCACGAGGCGGGCTTTGCGCTCTGCGCGCCACTTGTTGAACGCGAAGCCGCGCACGGTGAGTCTCGTAAAGTACGCGTACGGGACAAAGAGCGACCACGCGATCGGGTCCTCGCCGCCGCTCTCTTCGCTCGAGACCGAGACCAGCGGCGCCCAGTATTCGATCCAAGAGTCGAACTCGTCGTCAAACCGGCGCAAGCCGTCGGCGTCGAGAACGCCTGCCTCGGTCCGAGATTGGAGCGCGTTCGCAGCGAGCGCGACGAGCTCCACGGATGCGGCGAGTCTCACGTCGGATGGTTGTCGTTTCAGCGTCGCAAACAGTCGAGTGGTCTGTGCCTGAGGGGTCAGTTTCGGCTTCGCAGTCAGACGTGATGCTCTCGCCGCACCTTGCATGCTTCCTGCGGGACAAAGTTGGCCGATTTTCCGGACTGGATCGCACCGTGCGACTCGTGAAAGACGCAGCCGAGATAGAGACGTTGCTGCGAGATGATGTCCTCCGGGATCGGTGTCATGTGCTGGTTCGCGAAAGCTTGTGCGAAGCTGCAGAGGTTTTACGTGATCAGCTCGGGCGGCAAACAGCGGAGACTCGTCGCAAGACGACGCACGCGTTGGCGATGGAAGGCAACCCGACAAAGGCCGAAACACGCGAGACGAGCAGGCGGAGGACCCAAGACGCGCGGACGTTCATCTTGCTCGCGGATTCGATTTGGCTCGCATCGCTGACGCCCCGCGCGTTCAGGGCCGAGTACTGGACGGGTTTGTAGAGGATCAAGAGCTGAACGGCGCGGACAAAGTCGAACGAGAGCTGGTCCGGCTGCGGGCAGAGGATCTGCGGCGCGAGGATCGAATCGAGGATGGTCGACACGGCGCGGTAGAGCTGCAAGTTGACGGGTGTTCGCTCGCGGTAGTACAACGTGAGGAGCAGTATCGCGTGAAAGAGAAGCGGCGAGCGGTCGCGGACGAGGCGCGGGTCCCGGTCGAGCGAAGTCGAGAGCAAGGCCGCCCACGGTTGAATGTTTTGGAAAAAGCTAGTTTCGGTCGGGGTAAGGCGTCAGTGGGGCGCGGGCTGCTCAGGCATTGCCCAGGAGAACCAAAAACTCACAAGTCAAACTCGGCGTCGCACTCCTCGTACGTCAAGATCCCTTTGCTGATGACATCCGGACGGACTTCCTCCCACGTGTTCGGCCGAGCTGCCGATGCGGTCGTTGTTGGGTGGTGTCCATCTCTCGCCTTGGACGACGAGCCGCCTCCGAGATCGACGAGGCCCTCGACCGCCATGGCCTCCCCGGCCGTCTCGACGGCGTTAACTCCGACCCCATCATGCTGAGTCTCGGTGACGGCGGGGAAACCGTGCGGTGATATTGCCGACGACGCCGACGTTGCACGAGGTGCACTGTCGAGGGTGGAATGAGTCCGGAGATGGTGATACCGCGGAGAGCTGGTTTCGGCAGTCAAGAACGCGGCGGAACCGGCGGCAGGAGTTGCGCGAGCGAGCGCCGTTTCGAGGCTTTCGAGGCGCGCGTTCATGATGCGCAGCTGTTCGGCGACATCTGGCGTCATCGCCGCAACTGCTGCTGCGGTAGACGCTGCAGGTGTCGATGCCGCAGCCGCGTTGAGCGGAGTTGCTCCTCGAGTCCTCGTCGTCCTGGCATCCGGTGTCGAAGCGCGCGAGAGCGTTGAGGCCGATGCCGCGGGTCCCACGCTGGACGGGAAGATGCATTCGATGTCCCAACTGCACGGTCGAAGCGTCAGCTGGTCAAATTCTGCGGTCGGTCAAACATTTCTCGTCGGCAGAAGAATCGGCGACTGACGTCTTGCAGCGGTGGCAGGGACCGGGAGGGCCGTCGCAGCGTCTGCAAGCATGCTCAGCGTTAGCTTGCGGCGGTTGAACGGGGGTCTAGAGCGCGCAAAACGTCGAGCACTCACTGCTTCGCCTTGTGACATTCGCCGCATGCGGCCTTGCTCCGCGCGAGTCGCCCGGACTTGCCCGGTGCGCGGCCCTGACCTGCCCCGCCGCTCATCTCGTACGCGGCGTGCAAGCCTGGTACTGTCCGCAGGTTCGGTTGCTCAGATCGTGGCAGCCGCGGATGAAAGTCCTCGCGCGCGGAACAACGCCGGATGGTAGGCTCGTTTTAAGCCCCCCCCCCTGAGGTTGACACGTCAGCTGCTAGCCGGATCGAATGGCCGGTCATACACGGACTTACGGCTACTGGGTGATCGCGATGACCGCCTGCTGGTCCTTAGGCAAGATACGTTCGCTTATGCTGCTTGCGGGCAGCTTGCGGCTTCGAGTCACGCACATCCCTCTCCTCTCCCGAACACAGCTCGCTGCTTCAACCTCCCTGCGGCCTCGACGGCTAGCTGATTTCGAACCCGCTTCCGTCCCACGCAGCTGCTACAGCGCCTTGACGACGATGGCTGATCCGGAGCTATCGAATACGCGGGGCACTCGAGCTCCTCGTAGAATTTCCCGCGCCGAAGTTGCTGCCGTTCGTCCGGCGCCAAAAAGACGATCTCAAAAACCGGTCCTCATCGGCGATTGGCAGCCGACTCTGCCCAGCCGCATGAACGTGCGAAGCAAAGGCTGCGGACACTATACCTGGGGCGATCCGCACATGACCGGGCGCATCGCCGCATTCGGTGAGTCCGTAGTGCTCCCCACAGCTCTTGCCGGAGCCGTCTTGTCCGGGCGCGCCGCTGCTGTCTGGCGAGTCGAAAGCTGACCGCCGGCCTCTGCACCAACTTTTGCACAATGCAGATCTCGACGGGACCGTCATCCAACCGGGAGACGGAAAGGCGTTCCCGAAAGACTCGTTCGATTGGCAGTTCTGCAGCCCGCTCGTCGTTCCCAAACTGCGAGAATTGCATCGCGCAGGGTCAGTTGGCGAATCGTTTGTCTCCGGCACACCCGCCGTTGAAATGCAAATTGATGCCCTTCCATGACGCAGTTACTCGCTCGTCCTCATCTCGAATCAAGCTTCCTCGAATCCAAAACTCCCAACCGACTTTCGGAAAAAGGTTCCGTACATCTGTCGCAAGATTGGCGTCCCTTTACACGTCTACGCGTGCTGGGACTTTGACGAGTACCGCAAGCCGGCTCCGGGGATGTGGCACGCAGTGCAAAAGCTCGTAGCTGCCGCTGGAAATGAAATCGGTGCGCGATTCGTCTCCCTCCCTGGAACGCCGTGTGTTTACCTCTGGCCATCACAATCAGATTACGACTCTTCGTTCTACGTCGGCGATGCAGCGGGCCGCCGTACAGACCATGCGGATACCGATCGCAGTGAGAGAGCCCCGTTCAGCCGTCCTTTCTGTAGCTCGAGCACTGACGAGTCTCCCTCCCACCGCCGGCCAGAATTCGCGCTCAACGCCGGCTTGCGCTTCATGACGCCAGAAGAGTTGTTTGCCGGAGCGGATCCGGATCCGGACTGGGCACTGTGGGGTTGGAACCCGTTCAGCTATCAGCACGCAGGTGCGCCGGCGGTGAAGATTGACCTGCCACGCTCCGACTCCGCTAACTGAGCACCTCACACAGCTCCTCCCGCGGCGACCTCCCTTCGAGTCGATGCTGCCGGCCTGTTCAGCAAAGGGTCCGCCGCGCCGGATCCGAGCGAAGTCGTACTGCTCGTCGGTGCTCCTGCCTCCGGCAAGACGCATCACTATGAGCACGCTTTGCAGCCGCAGGGCTATCAGCTCCTAGTGAGTCAACTGCGCGCGATGTATGCCGTTCTGCCGCTTCCGCCTGTTTTGTTGGCGGAGACGACGAGCTTGCCGCCCGAGGACGATCAGCACGATACGTACAAGGAAGAGCTGACCGGTCCCTTCGCAATCTGCAGGAGTTTGGTACTGAACGGGGCTTTGCCGTACCGCTCCATGTCAAGGGCTGGCTACAGCAACGGCTCGATGTGCCCGTCCCGACTTCAGGCAGCGAAGAAGCGCCGTTCTCTCCAGGTCCGCCTCCCTCGGGCGCGCCGGCTCGCCTCGTCCTCTCATCCTCCTTCCCATCACGACATTCCCGCCGAAACCTCCTCGCCTACTTGCGGACGACGTACCCGCACGCTCGCCTCGGCGCGATCGTCTTTTCCCCCGCGGGCGGCTTTGACGAAGCCGCGTCGGGCAAAGGCGGCGTCGAGCTCTGGAAGCACAATAGCGTTTGGAGGATGGCGTATCAGACCCGGTCTGGGGAGGAGGCTCTGAATCGGAACGACTCGCTCGGTCGAGCGGGTCCGACGAGCCTGGTACCGATCGAGGCGTTCAAGAGGTGGGAACGGGACTGGGAAGAGCCGACCCTCGACGAAGGTGATTTGAGTTTGGTTCGAGACCCTTTTTTTACGATCCGCGACGTCCTTCTGACAGTCTCTTTGCGTGCCAGGATTCGACGCGATCGAGCAGTGCGTCTTTGGCCTCGATCCGGCTCGCACGTCGCCGCACGCCTTTGCCGCGTGGCATCAGTGGCTCGCGGATGTGTACCCCGGCAAGGCGATCAAGACGGGGCGTGTTGCCATCGAAGGGCCAGGGTGGACCGGGATCCGCAGCGCGCAGAGGTGAGCGCCGTCGTCGAGCGGGTCCTCCGTTGTCTTCCCCGCCAGGGCGGGCCGGTTCCGGTTCGTAGATCACCGTTTCCTTGTGCGTCTCCTGCACATGCCAACTTTGTTTTCGAGGACTCTGATGCGAATGAGGGCGAATTGCACCTAGAGCTAATGTGACAACAACGGATAACGAATGTGACGACGAGAGGAGGAGTAGCCGGTTCTTTCTTAGTACTTGAGCCGAGTCGAGTAGTCTGCAGAGCCCGGGACATCAAACGTCAGCGCAGTCTCGCGGGGGTGGCGAATCCCCTCCCTCTCGATGGCTCACCTCGTGGGGAGACGACGAGACCGCGGCCCTTGGACGCTCCTCGATACACGGTCTCGATGATGTCGATCATCTGCGGCGGCCGAGAGGGGGGGTTATTCTGGTGTGCTCGCGGGTGTGTGTGGACGGCTGGGAGGGAGCCCTCACCTCCTGCTTGTCCTCGATCGGCCACGAGATCTTGTTGTTGTTGCCGGTGCCGAGATCCTGTAATGCGAGAATCTTTGTCAGAGTTTCTGTGCTCATGTTCTCGGTGATCACTTGGTGCTTGCTCACGATCATGATGTGCTTGTTGCGGTAAAAGAACCTGCGCGAATGGACGAGCAGCAAGTCAGCTCCGTCCTCCGATGAACTTGGGACGGCCCGGGTCTGGCTCACATGGTCGTGCACGTGTCGTACAACTCGTACATCTGCGGGAGGTCAGACCCACTGTCAGTCTGGAGGGATGATCTTGCCCGAGGTCTCGAGTCAGAGGCAGAGCGCACCTTGTTGAAATCGGGCACGTCGGTGATGTCGACCGTGTCTGTATGGCGGCGGTTTCACGGTCAGCGGGCTGGGGACAGAACCTGGAAGAAATGACGGCCCGCGTACAGATGACGGCCATGTTCTTGACCTTTTCGGCGATGCCGAACAGGGTCTCGTCGTGGCGCATGCAGTCTGGGTCGTAGTCGTGGCCGAAGCGGATGACGACGACGCGCGACTCTTCTGCGAGGATGGCCTGGTCGACGTGCCACCCAGACTCGAGCCGAGGCAGGAAGATGGACATCAGGTGGAGAGCGGGGGTCGGCGACGGGCGGCGGGAGCTGTGTCGGACGCTGGTGCGGCTGGTCCTAATTCGGAAGAGCTGGAAGCTGTAGCAGCTGCTGTGCTCGTGTAGCCTCTCGAGGTGAATGGTCCGAGGTCAACTCGAGGTTTGACATTGAAGAGCAAGTCAAGTGCTGCTCTCTCTCTGCAGGGACCGGGCGATGGCCTACACTTCAGATAGCGACAAGCTCTTCCTGAGCGACGCCCAGCACGAACAGTCGGTCCGCATTCCGGTCCTCGCTCCCGTGTTTGAACGCAGACTCACCAACCGAGCAGGTCGGCCATCCGCGCAGCCCGCGCTCGAGTCCTCGCAGATCGGGGCGCGCCGATCCAGCTCCCGAGCAAACCCATCTCGGTCCGCGTCAGGTCGTCCCCGCGAGGAGGAGGCCGCTCCGAACCCGAAGCCTGGATCGCAGAGAGCGGCTTTGTCGTCCGCAGAGTCGCACTCGAGGTGAGCGGAGGGTGCTGTATCTGGCGCGCGAACAAGGGGGCTGACAGGTACGACCGCAGTCCGGCAAGACGCAGCAAGTCTACCGAGGCCACACCGGACCCGTCACCTCGCTCGACTTTTACGCCGTCCCTCTCGGAGGCGGAAAGACGCGCCAAGTCCTCATTAGCGGCTCATGGGACAAGAGCTTCAGGGTCTGGGACGTCCAGGTGCGTCTCTCGCGGGCGCCGAATCGTCAAAGCCGCGCCCTGACCCGCACCGCCGCTGTCGCGCAGACCAAAGCGCTCCTCTCGACGACCGTCGGCCACCTCGACTTTGTCAAAGCCGTCCACGTCATACCAGACTTGAGCGTGCTCGTGACCGCCTCGTCCGACAAGGACATCCGGGTGTGGGACCTCGCCGCGCTCGACAACTTCGACTTTGCCTCCCTCACGTCAACAGGCGTCGATGAAGGCGAGACTCCAGCCCCTCGACAAGGAGCGGCGCCCCCTCCCGCACGGCCCTTGAGACCTCTCCCTTGTCTCCTCGCGCTCAAGGCACATACCCGACCGATCGAGGTGCTCGCGTCCTACCCGCTGCTGCGAGAGCTCCCGGACGGCGTCGCCGACGACGAGGTCGACGTCTCGTTGCGGGAACGGACCGGCCGGATCGCGCTCGTCAGCGCAGACAGTATGGGCGCCCTCAAGATCTGGGAAATTTGGCGCGAGGAGGGACAGGAGCTCAAGGGAGAGTTGAGATCCGAGGTGCGGCAGCACGAGGGCGGGATCTACGACTTGGCGCTGAGTCGAGACGGAGAGATGTGGACAGGTGCGGCGGGAAAACGACTCTAGAGACCTTTGCGTCGCGCTGACCGGACCTGTCCCCAGCCTCGGTCGACAACTCGGTCCTGCTCGCCCAACTCTCGCTCACGTCCGCCTCCGCCGCTCCGACGCCCTTGCTCCGGATCCCCCACCCAGCTCAAGTCCGCTCCGTCCTCCCGCTCGCTTCCGTCTTTCCCGACTCGCCGTACCTCGTCACGGGCTCGTCTGACGAACTCTTCCGCCTGATCGACTTGTCCTCCTCGGCGGCGCTCGACCCGAACCCGGCGCGAGAAGCCAAACGCGAGTGGCGTGGGCTCCCGCTGGCAGCCACTGCTCCCGTCCAAGGCTGCGTCCGCACGGTCGAGGCGCACACGCACGAGGTTGTCCAACTGTGTGCTTACGTGTCGAGCGACGGGCAGCAGCAGTGGCTCCTCAGTGCGAGTCTTGACAACACGCTGCGGAGGTGGAAGTGGCCCGACGTGTTGACGCAAGAGATGGACAAGGTGGTCGTCGTCAAAGAGACCGCCCCGGAAGAGAGTCTCCTGACGGAGGAAGAGGAGCGCGAGCTGGCCGAGTTGATGGGGGATGATAACTGAGGTCCGGGGGCGGGAGGAGCTGCACACAAGATCTTGCGCATTGCTTCTGTGTGCAAGGCTACTTCCCGAGCGAAACATTTGCATTCGGCGTCTGTTCCTGGACTTCCCGTTTGGTCGCGTAAAGACGGGCGTGCATGCGCCGCCTCGGAATCGCGCTCTTGCCGGAGTCGCTCGGGGTTTTGCCAGCGCTCAGGAGCGACGGCGCGCCAATTCAAGGACAAGCCATGGCATCTGCGGGCTGAAGACAAGAAAGCGGGCAAGCCGTGAAGTTCGTTGGCCTCCCAAGCTTCGCCACGGTTGCGGGTGGCTCTGCGCCTCGTATGTTCGTCCGGTAGCTATCATATTTGTCAGATGTAGCCGGTACCAGGTATGAAGTGAATTGCTTTGTGTACACACCAACAACAACAGCAAATGGCAGCAAGCGCTCCGATAGCCTTCTCAAAGGCCGGCACCAGCGCTGCAACCGTAGTTGGAGTTGCGAAGCAACCGCAACAGCTCGAGAAGAGATAAACTGACGGCCTGATGACTCTAACAGGTTGCTTGCAATTGGCAAGGTGCTGGTCCGGCTTCTCCTTGCTTGCCAGCTCCACCTCGCTCGAACTACGACTTTCGGTCCCGAGTCTCCTTCTTACTCTCTTTATCTTTCAGATGGAGCTGACACTGGTTGGGATGGCCAGACATACGCACTCTTACCATCCGAACTTGGAGTAAATGGCAGCGCTGCCTCATGAGCCCGTGCAAGTCAGGCGGATCTTGTCGGTCGAGTTGTTGTCACTCCCTGGCACTCTTCTTCCTCCTTGTCTCTCTTTGCGGCTTTGCTCACATCTCTTCTTGCAGCAAGAATACTGTGCACCAGCTTGAATCTCAGTCCGACGATGACCAGAGCGGCGAGTGGCAAGGATCAGTACCGCAATCTTCTGCGTTCTTGTACAGTTTCGGCCGCTTAGTTTAGTGGCAGAATGCCGCCCTCCTACCACTGTGGAAGGCGGTGGTCGACGGTTCGAACCCGTCAGTGGTCGACTATACTTTTGTAGCCCTTGTACAGCAAACAGGCTTCGAAAACCCCGTTTTTGCCGATTTGCCGCAAAACTCTTCCCACGGGCCCGGAGCGGGCTCCCGTCTTCATCGCCCGAGACTATGCATAGCGTGTATACGTATGCGCCACTGTCTGCTCCTACCAGGCGCCTAACGGCGGCGTTCTGAGGACTTTTGCCCCCGCGCAAGACGGCCTTCTCAGTCCGACTCCTCGCGTTTCCCACGGCCACACAGACGTCTCCAGCTGCCGCAAATATATGGAAGCTCCATAGGAGAGAGAAACACGACAATGGAAAGTGCAGCAACAACCCGGAGCGCAACATGCGAGCGCAAATTCGCTCCCGCCAATTGGCAGTAACTCAACTCAGGGAGTTGGGTTTTTTCCCTTCGGACAAGGACCTCCTTAAGCTTAGCTGACTAGAGATCATCGCATCATTGGGTCGATCCCTGACCGAGGGAGCCTGGTCCGAGGAGGAAAAAACAGGACCGGTCATCCAGGACTCGACGCCGCGAGGAAGGCCGTGTGCCGGGCAAGCGGCGACACTTTCCTCTTTCAAGTCGTCGCTGGAGACTCTGCATATGATACAGATCGCCAAAGCTTTCCTGATTCACAGACTGCATTGTTCCAGATTCAATGCGCCGGTCTGTTGCGGTTTCATGAAGAGGGAGAACGTGTTGGACCCGGTCTTTCGCCTTTTCGTAGCTCGGGGCGTCTCACCCCCATCGCTTCTAGCGCAGGGATACAACCTTGTATGGACGGCTCGTATGACTTTCTGAATCGCGCAGTACAGTCCGGCAGTGTATCACGCCAAGACGCGCACTCGCGGAACCGCAAAGTCGACAGTCTCTCGAATCGCCATTCCTGTCTCCCGGCGGGATCCGAGAGCGGAGAGAGAAGCAGAAGCAGCGTGCAACCTGTAGGAGAACGTCCGGATCGAAAGAGCACGCTTTCGTGTCTCCGAGTAGCTCGCCGCCACACTCTCGTCGGAGAATCAGAAGAGCAATACGAGGCAGTCTCTTGTTCTGCAGCTTAGGAGGATATGCGGGGAAAGCTAACGAAGGAACAGCGAGCCTAACCTCAGTGATCTTCGTGAGGACTGTAGAGGCGAGCTCGAAGATCTTCTGAGCAGAAGCGTCTCAGTCGCTTTCCGGCCGCACCTTTCTCGATTGTATCCAAGTCATAAGCTTGGCAAGATGGCACACCGGGAAAAAGAATCTCTTGCACGGCAAGGAAACTTGCTCCGAGTGTGAACAAAGAGTCCGCCGTAGGGCGTCAGAGCGGCAAAGTGGGAAGGACCTCAGCGCCTTGCTTTCTCTAAAATGACGGTGTTGGCACCGCTTGGGAAGGCCTCTGCCTGCAATCTATGTACGCTTGACAGCTCCCGCTTTGACTTTAAACTCCGCCCTCTTCTGAGCGCTGCCGACTACCTCCTCTTCATCGCTAATTCGCTCCGCCTCGAGTCCGAGCAACGGGCCCGAGCAGGCGCTTCGGATCGCTTAGAGATAACGGCACACGGACAAAGATATGTTTTCCGTCTTAAAGCCTGCTGTGCAGGTCCGCCGGGCATAGGGCTGATCGATCCTGCTCTCACTTCGCCACCACCGAACCAGTATTTGCGCGTCCTCGAGTCTCGCCGCTGCGTCTGTCACTGATACGGACTTCCAACAGGTCACTCGTTCCCTCACTGCGCCCAGTCCGGCCTCGCGCGCCGACCTGCGGGTGCTTGAACTCGTCGTCGCTCAGTCGTCGCCTTTCAGGTACCGATACAGCTTTCGACAACCCGACGGCATTCTCGTTGCTTGAGTGGACTGTGTGCGTCGATTCGAGCGCATGCAGAGCGTTCCGCCAGGCAAACTGGTCCGCCGACTACAGCGCCGGCGTGCGCTCCCGTCGGTTCGTTGTTTTCGAATGCGCGTCTCAAAAGACCTCCGCGCAGTATTTCATTTGAGCGGCTATCGCCTCTCCAATCAGCGCGGAGTGAGTAATTACCACAAAGTGACCCATCACACTCACACGCGCAAGCGAGTCAGATGGTGTGAGTTGGCCAGCAAGAGACAGAAGGGGTAGCCTTGCGTAACGAACCCCGCACCAGATCACAGCCTTCTCCAGAGGCTGTGAGACCCGCCACCCGACGCATCCAAACATAGTCACCCGCCCGCTCGATGCTCAGAAACTTTGACCGAGGCTCTGAGGAGGAGTGCGTTTCGCGAGAAGGCCGAAAAAGGAACAAGCTTCTCGAGTTGCCATGATTCCGATTGAATCGACCCGCAAAGCAGCAGCTAGCCTAAAGGCCCCCGCTAGATAGCCAGACCCCACACCCAAACCTCCCCCGACGGCCGGAGAGATGAGGAAACCTGCATAAGAATACACGAGAGCATGCGCGCTCTCCCCCCGAATCTATGTCGCCCTAAAGTACAAGTCTGGCGCCGCGAGCCTCGAAGGCGCTTAAAGCCACTCGACAGTGCCTGGCGGCTGTGCGACAGAAGAAAGGCGTGAGCGCTGAGTCCGCGCGAGGGAGGAACCATAAAACTGCTCACCTTGGAAGTAACGTCCATGACAACTCGGTTCTGCGAGCGAAACGACGACGCGCACGAGAGAGAGGCGTCGATGTCGCGACGGGGTGGGAAAAAGAGCAATTGGAGAAGAACAACCGTCAGCACCAAAATAACTCTGCGCAACGGAGACCCCGAAACGCACCACTCCCTGGACCTCGTTGGTGATCCGGTTGGACATCTTGCGCAGGACGGCGGGCGGGAAGTCGAACCAGTCGGCGGTCATAAAGTCCTCGGTCTTGACCGCGCGCAGGCAAATGACCTGCTCGTACGTCCTCCGGTCTCCCTGCACGCCGACGGCGCGGACGGGCAGCAGCGCGCAGAACGCCTGACTGATCTGGTCGTAAAGGCCCGCTTTCCGGATCTCCTCGATAAAGATGGCGTCGGCGTGCTGGGCAATCTTGACCTGCTCGCGCGTGACCTCGCCGAGGATGCGGATCGCGAGGCCGGGACCCGGGAACGGGTGGCGACCGACCAAGTGCTCGGGGATCTTGAGGAGGCGGCCGAGAGCGCGGACCTCGTCTGCTGAGCGGATTTGGTCAGATTCCGAAGAGAGCCAAAAGGCGAAAAGAGGTGCCCACCCTTGAAGAGCTCGCGGAGAGGCTCGATGAGCTTGAGCTTCATATCGTCGAGGAGACCACCGACGTTGTGGTGGGTCTTGATGGTCGCCGAAGGTCCCTTGAAGCTGATCGACTCGATGACGTCCGGGTACAAGGTGCCCTGCAAGAGCCACTCGATCTCGCCACCCTCGCCGCCGGCAGCCTTGACCTCGCGCTCAATCTCGGCCGCCTTCTCCTCAAACACCTCGATAAAAGTGTTGCCGATGATCTTGCGCTTCTGCTCGGGGTCGGTGACGCCGGCGAGCTTGCCGAGGAAGAGGTCGGAAGAGTCGACAACGGTCAGGTTGACGCCGAGGTCCTCGCAGAGCATCTTGTGGACCTGCTGGGCTTCGTTCATGCGGAGGACGCCGTTGTCGACCATGATGGCGTGGAAGCTGCGCGAGCGGTGAGTCAGTCGCGTGTGTCCCAAGACACCGGAGAGACTTTGCGGACGCACCGGTCGCCGATAGCCTCGTGCATCAGCTTGGCGGCGACGGACGAGTCGACACCGCCACTGACGGCACCGATGACCTGACCCTTGGGGCCGACAAGCGCGCGGATGCGCTCAATCTCCTTGTCGATGAAGGATTCCTGCGCACAAGGGGCCTGTCAGCGGCTCAGCCAAACTTTCGAAGAGAGCCCGAGTCTCACCATGGTCCACCCTTGCTCGCAACCGCAGATGTTGATGACAAAGCGGCGGAGGACGTCCTTACCGCGGAGCGAGTGGGTGACTTCGGGGTGGAACTGGATGCCGTAAATGGGCTTCTCGTTGTGGGCAATGGCGGCGAAAGGGGCGGATTCGGTCGTCGCGATGGTAGTAAAATTCTCCGGGAGCGAGTGCAATCGGTCCGAGTGCGACATCCAGACCGGCGACTCGTCCGGGATGCCTTCGAAGAGCTTGTTGAGGTGAGCCGGAGCGTCGGCGGGCTGCCGGAGGACCTTGATGATGGCCTCGCCGTACTCCCGGTGATCCGAAGCCTCGACGCGCGCGCCAAAGTGGTTGGCGGTTTCCTACGCACGCTCCCAAGGTCAGTTCCCTCTACACTCCCGAAGCGCAAGGCAGCACGCACCTGGAGACCGTAGCAGATTCCGAGGACGGGGACGCCGGCGTCGTAAACGGCCGGGTCGACCCGCGGCGCATCCTTCTCGTAGACCGAGAACGGCGAGCCCGACAGAATGATACCTGCGTGGGCCAGACTGTCAGCATTTGCTGTAAAGGGCGAGAGTTGTTGGCAGCGGCTCACCCTTGGGCTTCCACTTGAGGTCGGCGAGCTTCTGAGTGCACGGCAGCATCTCGCAGTAGACGTTGAACTCGCGGCATCGCCTGACGATCAAATGCGAGTATTGCGAGCCTGTCGAGCCGCAGTATGCAGGGTCAGCATCTTGCAGGCATTACCTCGATCACTTGGTTCGAGTCAAGGGCATCAACACCCTCCCTGGCAGCTCGCGCCGGTACGAGGACTCACCAAAGTCGAGAATCAGGATCGAGTCGAACGCCTGCACGATCGAGTCGGCGAGCTGGGCGGGAGCCGGAGCGGCGTCGCCGTTGGTAGGCGGTGCAATCGCGGCCATGCTTGGTTCCTGTTTGTCCCGGCGCGAGAGGGTTGCGAGAAAGGCGTCAGACAGAAGCAAAAAAGGGGAGAGACTGTAGAGCAACTCGTGCCTAGCAACAGCGCGTACGGTGAGAGGCTTTGGTGCAACTGGAAGTCGAAGCAAGCCGATCGCTCGTCCAAGCTCTTTCGCACGCGTCTGGTTGAAGTGGGGCCGGCGCAGTCGCGTCTGCTCTCAGCAGCAGCAGCCAGCTGCACTTCAGATTGGCTCGCGCTAATCCACTGCTATCACCTGCCAGCCCGTCGAGTCCCGTCCGTTCAGGTCCGGAACTGATAGCGGAGAAGTGAGTCACGACTCTCCTCACCGCTCTCGACTGTGGCAAAAGAATTTGCGTTCGCCGGGAATCGAACCCGGGGCTAGGCAATTCAGCAGAAGCTGGCAATGCCCAATTTTACCACTAAACCACAAACGCACACATGTGAGTAGCCGCAAGCTTAACGTATACAATCACAAAAACACATTTTCCGCCACAAATACGCCTCGGAGCGCAGAAACACCAGTCTCATACGACGCAGAAAAGTTGTCGCTACCAGCTGGGCCAAGTCCGGAGGTGATTACGCGAGTCTTCGCAACGGGAGCTCAGCGAGAAGGTCGGGTGGCAACTTGATCTCGTCGAGCAAGTTTTCGTCACCAAACAGCCTCGGAGGGCTCTAGAGCCCTGTGAAAGGTCGGTAGGCGAAAGTTCTGCAGCTAAATGAGGTAGCGCGGCAAAGCTCCGGAGACTCTAGGGAACTCTGCCGGCGTATTGGCGCGGTGCGGCTTGTCGTCGTGCGGAGATTGTCCTAACCGAGTGCCAACCTGTGCAGCCGGAGACTGCCTCAGCGAATGACCGTGAATGAGGAGCATGCCTGCAATGGCCTCGAGTTCTTCTGGTTCGAGGCGAAGAAAGTTGTGAGCGTATGGCTGCGCTAACGCAACCCACCGTCGGCAGGAAAGCAATCTCGTGAATCGAAGTTTTGAGGCAGCGAGCCCTTCTAGGGGAACTGGTCTGAGCTACAGATTGAGCTGAACAGTTTGTGGACTGACCGGCTCTGCAAGTCAGGGGGGGGGCTCACACGCTCACGCGTTCTTTTTTCGCGCACTCGCAGGTCCCGCCGGCAGCTGGCGGGTCTCGCGCAGGCAAACTGCCCATCCGGGCATATCTGCGCTATTGTATTGCTGTAGGGTGCACTCTGCGTCCAGGCCTGTGACAATACCAACTAAATATTCGCTCTCAGGTATTTTTGCGCGCATTTGCCACTCCCGTTTCAATAGCACGTGCGCCTCTCGTCTGCTCAAAGTCTACAGGTCTTCGAGTCCGAGGATTCGTACCGCATAGAGCTCTAGGAAGCTACGTCAATCTGAACGGACCTTTGGAGTCGCGGGAGTCCTCATGCAGAGGGAACACTTCCAAACTCGCGGGCGGGCAAGTCGGTGCAAAATTCTGAAGGTCCCTCGCTTCTTCCCGGATTTCTTGCGGGATCCGAGAGAGTTTTCTATGGACTACCCGCAACGGTTCACGTCATGACAACCACGCCGGGGCGTCGACCAGCAGGCTGGGAGTTTCATGGGAGTGAGACAACGGGAACTGTTTCCGCGGCTCCGCTGTTCCAAGTCTGCGGCACGCACCCGGTCCTTGACGGCCCCAAGTTAGTGGTTCAGACATGATCCAGGACCATCCCTACTGCAGTGCCAGGGTGAATGCGCGGGCTAGACTTCCTTCGAGAGGGCAGACCTTCTCGACGTGCAACGTGCCGTGATCGCAAGCGCCGCCGCCGTACGCGGACGGGAGAGCCGAGCGCGCTTACGTCGCGTGTGTACTATCAGGAAGTCTGAGGCCAACCCTGTAGCAGCGCCGGGAAAGGAAACGGAGACGCAGTCCTCGCACCCGATCCGATGCGCGCCAACTCTGCGCCTGCGTGTGTCACCCTGCTGGTTGGAGCAGGTTAGAAAGGGAGTCAAGCCACAGGGCAGTATTCGCTTTTGAAGTGCGAGGACTCTTTTCACGTCGTTTGCGGGCTCGCAACGGTCCGTCCGCGACTTCGGGAGCTAAGCTTTTCTTTCGCGTTTCCTTTCGAAAATGCGCATCCCGAATCTTGCAGGAAGCTCAACGCGCCAAAACCGGAGAGTGCAAGCGACGCTCTGATTCTGAATGGCCGTGCCGGAGAGGAAAGGCATCCGAGCCTCCGAACGCCTTAGGAGCGGCAAGACTGGCAGCCCGGACGCCACCGCATGCGGAAACCTCGCAAAAGAGACCACGCCCTCCTCCGCCATGTCGTGCGACATCCTCACCATCAGAGTATGTACACAACGGAGATCAACGTACGTTGCGCGGTGCCCTTCCTGTCAATGTCGCTCGCGTGCACTCCCATTTCGACCTTCTCCGCCTCCCGCTCAAGCGCAACTTGCGGCATGCGGTTCGCGACTCTCCGTAGCTTCTTTCGGACTTGACGATCTCGCAGGGCGCACTGGCGGCAGCCGATCTCCACAGGGACAGCGGACTCCACTCGCCTCGCTCGGTCGGCTTCGAACGCGGGTGCACAGGGCCGCACTTTCTTCGAGAGTACTTTCGGACGTCCTCTCCCTCTCGAAGCAGTCTCGGCAAAACCCGGGAATAGTAGGAGAACATTCATTGCCACACAAGCAAGCGAGTACATCAGAAAGAAGCAACCTACGAGTGCGCAAGAGAGCAAAGGTCAGCATGTGCGAACTCAAAAAGACACGATGTGCTGGCCCGCCCGCCGCGCCGCATGTCAAGGTCTTCCCAACAATAGTCAGACGTATTCTTATGCCCCACCTGGACGACTCTGCGAGCCCTCCGTGAAGAGACGGCGGGTCCCCCTACTCCGGCTCCTCGCCCACGACCCGCACCAGAACTCTCCGCTCGGGGGAGCATGCCAAGACGCACGTCCAACAACCCTTGCGGGGTGATCGCTTGTCCCGACAGCCGGATCCCCGAGAACGGAAGAGCCTAGCATTGAACGCGAGGAGGCGAGGTGGGTTGACCAAGAGATTTATCCCCCGAAGGGGACAGCGGGGGTCCCGTCTAGCGTGCGCGAGAGTCGTAGAAAAGGCCAGACATGAGCCGGTCAAGGCAGTCTGACCCCCCAGTCGACAGGAAACTGCGAACAGAATGGTCTTCCGACATTTCTCATCCCTCTGAAGGGGAGACCTTGGGTGCGCGCGGCGGTGTCGAGGGCGAGCAGGGTGGGAGATGGGGAAAGCAAGACTGACCGAGCTGTTCGCAGCGCAGTGCGGCGATTGTCGAGTAGTCGTAGCGTCGAGGGAAGCAAGAGAGAACCTGTGCACGAGGATGCGGGAGAACCAAGGTCAGTCTCGGGAGCCTCGACAACCACAATTGCTCCTCGTCTCAAGTGCGTGTGCGTGCCGCCGCGTGTACCGATCCCAAGCAGAAGGAGAGGGCGAGTGTAGCGGAAGGGATCAGACGAGGGCTACTGGCAAAAGTAAATTAAATTGGTTACGTCGCCCGTCGGTCCCATGCACGCAAGGTAACACGGGTCCGCGAACGACGCTCTTCGAGATCCTCGTCATGGTCGATAGGATGGGGAAGAGAAGTTGAAGGCATCACGTCCACCCGCATGGACTGCGCCCGGCTCCATTTGGGATGTGTAACCGACGGCGACGCACGACACGGCACACGCTGCTGCTGAGACGAGACTGGTCCGCAGGAAGGCTCGACTTACAGAGCAGGATGATGAGCGGGCGTGGAGCAAGCGCCAGTCGCAGCAGCAGAGCGAGACGAGTAAAGAGCAAAGAGTGGTCGAGAGAAGGAAGAGCTCGAGTCGTCCAAGCTGGCGCCGGTTTCGATCTGATTCCAAGCTAAATCGGAGTTCCGCGCAGCTGGACAAAACCACCGGATGAGGGGAGGCCTCGTTTCGGCTTCAGCGCCTCGCGTCTCGACGTGCAGACCTGCAGCTGCAGATGCTCCAAAGCGACCCGCAAGTCCGCAAGCTTGACAGGCACTGCTAGCAGGTCACTCCCCCGCTTGAGGAAGATCCGCGCCTCGGACCGCGACGCCGACCGACGACCCGCTCCTGCCTCCCCGCTCGTGTTGACACAACATCGACAAAGCCTCGGCGATGGCAGCCTCGACCGCCAACAAGGAGAACCGTGCACCCACTGCAGGTACGTGCGAACTACTCTATGCTCTGTCGAGCCTCTCAGCGGCATCCAACGTTACCAAGAGCAGACAAGGGAACGTCAATGTTGACCGATCATCCTCTCGCAGGCAAGGGAGCCACAGCTAAGCAGACGCGCAAACCGGCTACAAAGGCAACCAAAGGCCGAGCACCTCCCGCTGCTCCTCGAGCGCTCTCTGGCGACGAGGATGGAGACGACGACGACGACGACGACGAGCTAATGATGAGCGACCGCGGCGAAGGAGGGGACGACCACGACGATGCAGCAGCCGCGGCGGACGAGACGACCGAAGTCGCCGAGACACAGTTCGACTCTGGCAAGGGGAACGCGAAGAAGGGAAAGGGAAAGGCACCCGTGACCAGTAACAGGAGAACAGCCGCCGCTGTCGCCGCAGCCGCTGCTGCCGCTCAAGCAGGAGCGCAGAAACAGACCGGCTCGGCAGAGGACGCGATCGCCGACGAGCTCTCGGGGTCAACTCTTGGGCCGGGAAAGATCTCGGCGAGGGAGAAGAAGCTGGAGGCGCAACTCGTCCTCGTGAGTCCACCGTTTCCAGCTGCCGGGCCCTGACCTCGTCTCGCCTGCTCAAGGTGCTGACAACGGCATGTTCTCTCTCAGACACAAAAAGCCCTCGCAGACTACAAAGACAAGTTTGCAAAGCTGTCCGAGTTGAGGACGACCAAGGCAGAGGCTGCCGAGATGCGGTTACGCGAGATCGCAGACGAGCGACAAAAAGGTACGCCTCGCGACGCCTCTACTAGCTCGACGACTTTTGTGAGAGACCAGCATGCTCACGACCATACCGCGATTCACTGGAAAACCCCGCTTGTGCCTGCTCAGCGGCCGAAAAGACCATCTCGACGTACAAGGCCGCCGCCGACGCCATCACTGCCGAACACGCCACACTTCAAGAGACGGCGTTCGCCTCTCCGCGTTCGAAAGCCGCTCGCCTCGAATCGATGCGCGTCCGCGACCTCGAAGCGCAGAACGCCGAGCTGCTCGCGCGAGTCGAGGAGCTCGAGAGCGCGCAGGCGGAGGAGCGCGCGGCGAGCGATGCGGCGCGGCGCGAGGCGGAGAAGCGGTATGAGGCGGAACTGAACCGGAGGATCAAGGACGCGACGGCTATAGCTGATCGGGACTTGGCCGAGCTGCGGCAAGAGGGTGAGATTCTACCGCCCCCGTCCTTGATCTCCGCGAAATGCTGACTCCTGGATGGGGCCACCTGAACAGTCAAGATGACTCGCGCCGAGCTGTCTGCCGAAGTCGCTCAATCGAAAGCCCTCCAACAAAAGCTCAAATCGGCACCGGGCTCGTCCGCCACCGCACCGGGCTCGTCGGCCGGCCACGGAACCGTTGACGCGCTCAAACTCGAGCTCGAGCAAATGACGACCAAGTTGAACCTGAACGAGGACTTGACTGGGTTTGCGGTGCATTCGGTCCGGCAGGAAGAGCAGGGCGCGGCGTACACGTGCATGCTCAACGACTGCGCCGGCGTCAGTGGAAGTAGGTCCTCCTTTCCCTCCTCGCTACAAAGAGATCCGTTAGAGAGAAAATGTCTGATGTTCCGGAACCCCGCCGACGCAGGCCTCAATTTCAAGCTTGTGTTCCATCCCGACGGCACCGTCTCGTACACCCCGGACGTCGAACCTTCCCGCGACGCCACCCTCGTCGCACTCCTTCCGGAAGTGTTGCAAGGCTACATGCGGTGAGTCGACCGCAATGCGTCCTCGTCTAGCGTCAACCAGGACGGCCTTACTGACACTGACGCGACGTTTCTCGACGGTTAGGTTCCCCGCGGACCACTCGTCCGAATTCTTCAAACGCCTCTTCACCTCTGTCAACAAGGTCAAGCTCTGAGCGCGTCTTCTCTGCTGCGCCTCGCCGCCCAACCGTACTGTCCAAGGTGCTCTCTTCCCCGCTCTTTTCGTCTTTCCTCTCGGTGGCCTTCCGTCTTTTCGCTTCCGTGCCGTTTCATACCCCTACCTCTGCTCGCCGAATAATTCTGTATCTGAAACAAGCGGCAGAGAGTTGCAAGGATATCTCGGTGATCTCGTGAAAGCATCTATGTACAGCGAACACGGAGAGCACGATCGTTCGTACAGTTGAGGCAGAAAGCAACGGACCCTCATTGCCAGAAGAAATGGTTGATGAACTTGACGCCGTCTGCGAGCGAAGGCGAATTAACTCATGCCATATTGTGCCGTTCGCAGAGTACTGAAACACTCACAAGCACTCGGCGTCACTTGGACGATGTCGCCCCTCCTGAGCTCGACCTTTGGAATCTCGTGCGGCGTCATCCCCTGCAGGCGGGAAAAGAATAGCCAGTGTCAGTGGATCGTGTCTCCATCGGCACCAGCGCGCGAAACAAAGGGGAGAGATTCAAGAGTCGAAACACGACGCACAGCGAGGTAAGCCATGATGCAGCGGATAACCGAGCCGTGACCGATGAAAAGGATGTCGGCCGGTTCCCGCTCGAGTTCGAGGATGACGGGCTCGAGCCTGTGCGCAAAGGGAGAGAGAGAGAGAAAATGTACCGCAGTCTTGTCAGCATCTTGCCTCGAAAGTTTCTGAGGAGGAAATCCTTTTTCTCGGCAGCGAGATCCCGACACCAGCGCTGTTGCCGCCAAAAAGAGAGCAGCAGATGTGAATTGACGCACCGAACGCTGAGGTCATGGTAGCTCTCCGCTCGCGGGTATCGATGCGCGTACGGGTCCTTCTCGGAGCGGGCCCACTCCTCGGGGTACTTTTCCTTGATCTGCTCCGGCGAGAGGCCGTCGACGTCGCCCGGGTTCAGTTCGTGCATCTGCTGCCGCTGGATGACCTTGTAGCCGAGTTCGGCCATCGGACGGGCAGTCGAGATGCAGCGCCTCCGCGCCGAAGTCCAAACCTGAGGCGGGGGTAGGATGCAAGAGGGGGGGGGGGGGGGGGGGGGGGGGGGGCGGCGGTGTGGGGGGGCGGAATCAGCTCCCGTGCACCGCAAACGGCAGCATACCCTGTTGTAAGCGTGCCTCGAGAGGCACTGTAGACACAAGGGTTCGAAGCCAAGCGTGCAGAGGAGGAGAGAGGACTGACCGTGAGTCTCCGCTCGTGCCCTTGCTCGCCGGCCTCGACGCGCTCCTCGAGCAACTCTTTCCGCTTGGCGACGATGAAATCCCTCAACTTTTCCGCATAGACCTTGCCCTGCTCGCTCAAGTCGGAATCGGCCTTGAACGAGTGCTCGATCATCGACTCGCCCGCGCGCGCGAACCAGATCGTGCGCTTCTTGTGGTGCACGTTCATGAGGAAAAAGACGATGCGCGATTGGAGGTAGCCGCGAATGTTGTTGACGACGAGGCGCTCGCCGATGTTGTAGATCTTGACGAACGGGCCGCCCGAGGTCTCCATCGTCTCGTACCGCCCCGCGTGCGCGGCAATCCGGCGCATGTAGTCCTTGACCGCGTCGTCCGGGTTCCAGCCGGCGTACTGTGCGTTCCAGACCGAAGGGACAGAAAATCAAGTCAGACACAGGAAGTCTGCATTCGCCGACTCGATCGGCTCAAGAGTCGGAGAAACGCACATCCGGCGAGCTGATCTTGACCGAACGGATGTTCGCCTCGACGATGTCCTCGCGGTCGCAAATATTCTCTAGCGGGCGAGAGAAGCGAGTGTAAGTTGGATGAGCTTTGCATTCGAGACGCGCGTTGCACGCACCAATGAAAAAGACGTTGACTCCTTGAGCCTCAAACTTTTGTCGGAGCGCTATCCGGGCCGCCTTGGTTCCGTTCTGACAAGGTGCCCCGGCATCAGTACGGAGGGAACAGAGGAGGGCTCCATACATGACACTGCGCTCACGTTGGCGTCAAAGATTGCGACCTGTCCGACATTGTCACGGAAGTACTTTGCGACTTCCTCCTCGAGCGAGAGCCGGATCTCGGTCCGGAGCCTGTCCGTCTCGGGAGATCTCCCCTCTGCATTGAAGTAATCTGGTGGCAAGTGGGCGGAAGGGCCGATGACGCGGCGACGGTGGTCACCGAGGGAGAAGACTGGGTGGGTGGCGGCGGCGCGAGGAGTGTCAGCGGCTCGTGCGCTTTTTTGTCGGCGAGAGATCAAGTCATCGTGCCTACTGACCTTGTGTCCTGACTCCGAGCCATCTCAGGTAGCGCTCTACGCTTCTCGATACGTGACTGCGGGACGCGAACCAGTTTCATCAGTATCTCGCATGCGGCCCCGGCGCAGGTC
Organism: Rhodotorula sp. JG-1b; assembly: GCA_001541205.1. Classification (NCBI taxonomy): domain Eukaryota; kingdom Fungi; phylum Basidiomycota; class Microbotryomycetes; order Sporidiobolales; family Sporidiobolaceae; genus Rhodotorula; species Rhodotorula sp. JG-1b. The sequence continues at coordinate 47,391 of KQ954482.1, read as the reverse complement.
AGAGTCCTGGGCTCGGGCGGGCGGGGCAAGCCGGCACAGCCAGGGGTGTAGAGGGACTAACGTCTTGCCGCGCGCTGTTTTGGGCCGTGCGAGGAAGTGTCAGCTTGTGCGCGAGTTCGCTGAAGGACGACGCCGACTCGCCTGGCAATCCGACAAAGACGAGGAGGATCTGTCCGGCTGCACAGGTGGACGCCTCCAAGTCAGCTCTTGCTTGCGCTCTGTCTGGTCTGGCATGCGGACAGAGACACGAGAGCTTACCGTGCCAGAGTCGGCCGCTGTCGGTTTGATAGAGCGGCGCTGCGGGATGCGTGGCCGGTTAGCGGGGGGTTGCGAGCTTGCGTCTATCGCACAGCAACCTACCTGCCATGCACTTGTCCGATCAAGTCCGAGTTGGAATCGGGCTCCGGCTGACGTCGGGTCGAGCGAGAGAAAGTCGGGCGCGGCCTCCACTTCTTCCTCTCTTGCCAGCATACAGCGAGCATGTCTGTACCCACGTTCACGCTCTCGGACGGCCGCACAGTGCCCGCCCTCGCGTGGGGCAACGTGCGTCCCTTCTCTGGGCCCCTCGTCCCACAGTCTCACTCACTCTCCTGGTCACGATAGGGCTCGGGCAACGCGAGGAAGACGGCCCTCGAGAGCGGCGTACTCGCAATCAAGGCAGGGATCCGCCACATCGATACCGCTCAGGGATACTACAACGAGGAAGAGACGGGCAAATCCATCCAACAGGGCACCCAGGAAGCTGGAATCTCGGTCGGAGACATCTACGTCACCACCAAAGGTGAACACCTCCCCGTCCTAACCCCTGCCCTCCTCGTCGCCGTCTGACCGACCCGTACGCGAAACAGTCTCGACCGAGGGGGGCGACCCGAACGCGGCCGGCATCGCGCTCCAAGACCTGCGCGACTCGGTCAAGGCCTCGCTCGCCCGCCTCGGACGCCAACCGGACCTCTTGCTCGTGCACAACCCGTTCGTGCCGCCCAAAGGCAAGCTCGTCGAGTTCTGGAAGATTCTCGAACAACTCAAGGACGACGGGACCATTACGGCTTCGCTCGGCGTCTCCAACTTTAGGCCGCAGGTGCGTCTCTCCCCCTCCCCCGGCCTGGCTCTTCCTCGGAGCGAAAACATCCCCGCCGACTCTCCGTGCACCGCCATTCCAGGACCTCGAGGAACTCTTGCCCGAGTGCAAGTACAAGCCCGTCGTGAACCAGCTTGGTGAGCCTCGGGGAAACTGTTCCGAGTGAGGGTGAGGAAAAAGGCCACAGCTGAAACGCGTGACGCGTGCACAGAGTACCACCCGTATGTCTTGACGCACCTCGACCCGGTCCTCAAGATCATGGCCGAGCACTCGATCCGGGTCGCCTCGTACGGCCCCATGTCTCCCGTCCTGCGGCACCCGAGCAAAACCGGCGGCCCGATCCGCCCCTTGCTCACCAGAGTCGCCGAGCGCCTCTCGCGCGAGAACAACGGCACTCAAGTCGACGAGGCGATGATCTGCTTGCTGTGGTGCCGCGCCAAGGGGGCCATCGCCGTCTCGGCGTCGGCCAACCCGCGCAACATTGAAAAGATGGCGTCGACGCAGCGGTTGCCGGACCTGACGGCGCAAGAAGTCGACGAGATTGAACAGCTCGGGCGCAAGGTCCACTTCCGTGCCTATGTGAGCGAGCTGCTCCCTGGTGTTCGATGTTTGGACGAGCCGTCTGCAGGTGCTTCCCCTTTGACTGACCTTTTGACGCGCGCGGCAGGACGAGCACATGTGTGTCGATTTCCCGGCTCCCGACTTGCCTCAAGACTTGTAAAGAGAGGGGTACATAGATGATAGAAGGACGTCTTGCATTGTCTTGCAAAGAGTAGTTGCGGGAGTACCTGAAACGGGAAGGTGCGGCGGTCGGAAGTGCGGCCGGTCCAAGGTCGAGTCTCGAGTCGAGCCAGCTGCTCGCCGTTGTTGTTGCGGATCCCTACAGTAGCAGCTCGTCTGACTGCTCTCTCACTCTTGGCTCAGAGCGCCCACTCTCGCCGTCCAACTCGCTCTACACTCGCTCGATCACACGCCCTCCTTCCAATCTCATCACCTGAACCTCGACCCGCCCATCAGACTCTGCGCCACACACGCCTACCAAGGCCAACAAAGTAGAGAAAGCGACATGCCTTCACGACCTGCATTCGACCTGCGCCTGGTGTGAGTCCCCCCCCCCCTCTCTCTCTCTGTGGAGTCGACCCAAACACTCGCCTCTTCGGGAGACAATGAGAAGCGGGAACGGGACTTGCCTTCCTCCAGCGCGAGCAAGCAAGTCTACGGGCCGGAAGCGCTGACTCTTGTACTCTATGCGACTAGGCTCGCGCACCCCATGTTTCTCTTGACGCAGATCGCAGCGACCGCAGGGTTCTGGTCCGCCTTTATCGGCCGTCAGTTCTCTTCCCCATCTCCGTGGCCGCGCCCTTGCGACTGACGCACTCTTTCTTCCACACTACGACAGAGATCATCCTCGAATCCAAGTGTAGGCCCGGCTCGCTCGTCGTGTGGAAGGGGCCACAGGAACTGACTTTCGAAAACAATCGTCCCTTCTCTTCGCTCGCCTGCTTCCGCCTTGCCTCCCTCTTTCTGCTCCCATAGACAACTCTGTGGGCGGACAAGGGTCAGCGGTCGGAGTACCTTGGTTCGGTGCGTTTCTCGCTGCGGGCGGGCAAGACTTCAGGAAGGAGACGAGGGCGAGACTGACACACCTTGCCTCTCGGAACGTGAAACAACCTCGCAGGTATTTTCCTCCAGGGCTTCCTCAACGTCGGCGTCTTTGCTACGCTCGCCACAGATAACGTCGGCGCCAACCGTTTCCAAGTGAGTAGAGCCTCTGCGAACCGTGAAACCGGTTCTCCCGAAATGGCTGCGCTCACACGGCTTTGTACCGTTCCCGCACAGCTCTCGGTCTTCCTTGCCGTCGCGCTCGTGATGGCTACGATCGGTGTCAAGTGAGCATGCTGCTGCTGCTGCTCTCCGAGGTATGAGGTTTGGGAAGCGTCTTTCGCTGCTGACGGGCGACATACCTACAGCCTGGGCATTTTCCAGAACTCGTCGTACCAGCTCGCAGTGGGAGCTGGCTGGCTCATCATTGCCATCGTCGACGTACGTGTGCGAGTCGTGCCCTTCATGCATCTGGACCTATAGCTCACACACGTACTGCCCAACTCCCTCTAGATCCTGTGGATCCTCTACTTCACTTCGACCGACGATGCCTGGTTCACCGCCCTGTTCAACGTCGGTTCGTCGGTCCACTTTTCGTCGCGCTCGTCGGCGGCGGCAGCGGCGGCCGGCTTCCCGGGTTCGTCCGGCTCGATCAACGGTGGAGGACGTCGCCCCGGCTCATCGACCGCGGTCGGAGGCGGCGGCGCCAGTTCGGCCATCAACATGGTCGGCAACTCGAGCGGCGCGAGCGTCTCGTACGCACCGTATCACGGACTCGGCGGCACCCTGAGCGGGCTCAAGACCCCGGGCAGTGCGACGGGGAGCGGACTGCACCACTCGGGACCGGCGACGGCGAGCGTGCAAGACTTGCATGACGGCGCGAGTCCCAACACTCAGAGCGACGCGGCGAGCAGTATCGGTACCGGAGCTGTCAACCTCAAGGCTCGCGCCCTCTACTCCTGTGAGTCAAACCCCCACCCTCCAATCTTTTTTTGACACGACCACGACACGGGAACGAACTCGTGCTGATCGCGCGGTACTCGTGTGCGTGCGGAGCAGACTCGGCTTCGCCCGACGACCCGAACGAGATCTCGTTCACCAAGGGCGAGATCCTCGACATCCTCGACAACTCGGGCAAGTGGTGGCAGGCCCTCAAGGCCGACGGCAGCAAGGGCATCGTCCCGTCCAACTACCTCTCGCTCTTCTAAAAAGCTCGAGCCGATCCCCGAAATCGATCGGTCGCGGCGTCTCTCTTTTCCTCGCCCACCTCGTGTGACAGTGTGCGCAAAGAAGGCCCCCGAAATCGTCTAGGCGCTTGTTCGATCCGCCGTCCCTATCATCCCCGCCGCCACCATAATACTCTCTACCATTCCTTACTCCCCCCCCGCCCCCCCACGGCTGTTTCTCCTGTATTCTGTGCCAGCGCTGCCCTCTTATACCCGTCGACCTCAATGCCATGTATCCCCTTGCTAACGCGCGTTCGTCGCCCACCCCCACCTTCACGTCCTCTCGCTTGGAATGTTACTTTTATTCTCTCCAAGGGGACCCAGTGTAAGGAGAGGACCAGAAAGACAGCTTGCAAAGGCGCGAAAGGAGAGGAGTCTACCAGGATCTAGACGATCGCCTCGCGGATCTTGTCGAGGACCTGTTCGCGACTCTTGAGCGGGATGGTCGAGTTGAGACTGAGGACTGCCCGCGCCTGCTCGACGGGGCTCGGTCCGCAGGACTTTTTGCCGTTCTTCTTCCCTGCAGCCGACGAGAGCCAGAGCGAGTAGTCTCCGGCGAGAACCCTGCGAGCCTGATCGCGCTCGGCCTTCTCCCTCGCGTCGACGTCGACGCCGACCTGCTGCAGCGCGACGCGCAATTGACTCGTCTCTGCGAGCGCCGAAGCCTTGACGAGTCCGGCGAGGTTGGCGCGCGAGAGCGAGACGTGCGCGGGCGCAACGAGCGGTTTCAGTTCGTCGGCGGACCAGCGCGACGACGACTCGCGCGGTCCAGACGATGAGGCGGCACGGTTTGGTCGACGCGGCGCGGCCGGCTTGCGAGGCCGCGGCGCGCCAGTCGTGGTGTTGGCTCCGGGAGCTGCACCAGCGCGAGGGGGTCGAGGGCGACCTCCTGGTCCTCCCGCTGCCCGACGCGGTCCTCCTGTCCGCGGACCCGCTCCAGACGGTCCCGATGCGAACGCGCCCTCGGTTTGGCCGCGCGCAGCTGCCGCTTTCCGCTCCGCGAGCAGGCGCTGCAGCTCCTCGCGGTGCATGCCGGGAGCGACTCCGCCAGCGCGATTGCCGGCTCCTGGTGCTCGCCTAGCGCCCTGAGTAGCTGTACGGTGACCACCACCCCCACTGCGCTGTCCCTGCCCTGGTGCCTTTGCCGCTGCGAGATCGCTCGTGTTCTTGACGGCGAGACCGATGAGCTGGGCAGTCGAACCGGAACCCTCGGCGACTTTGCGGAGTTCGCGCTTGCGGGGCAGGGCTTGGACTTCATGGATAGAGGGCTGCGAGGTCGAGTCTGTCGAGTAGGGCGCTGCGCGGGCGCAGACTCGGGTGGCCAAAGTCGAGCCGATCTCGAGAGAAGAGGCGAGTGCCAGGCGAGAGGCCCCAGAGCGTAGGAGAGCCATCTGGCAGGCCCAGTAGTGGTCAGCGAGTCTAGTACAGGTGAAGTAAGAGCTCTACGCACTGGCGACGCCGACTCCGATTGTTGGTGGGAACGAGACGAACGCCTCGCGGCGACTCGTTCGCTTTGACCATACCGTCGCAACCTCCTTCGCGAGTCGCGACTGCACGGTGAGCTTTTGTTCATTCATCTGGATCGCCCTGTGCATTCTCCGGAGCCTCCGAGGGTGACGGCGAGGGGCCCGTTCTCACCGAGCCTTTCTCGCCGAGAGGGGGTCCGCCGGATCGAGCGCGGCGCCGGACCAAGTGCACTGATGCTCAGGACGTCTCGAATCAACCTACAGAAGCGCTACGAGCAACGCGCGCAACCCTCCGGGCTCGTCTTGAAGCGACTTGATTGTACCGCTTCCCTTCGCCCCGTTCCCGCACTTTCTGCGCTACGTACCTCTTCCCGGCAAAACATGGACACGCCGATGCAGACCGCCGAGCTTGCCACTACCGCTGCGCCAATCAGCAGCGAAGCACCGTCCGCTGCTGCGAGCTCCTCCGAGACGAGTCCGCAACCGACCGGCGAAGGGCAGCAGCAGGCCGGTGCTTCGAGGCAGCCGATCCGCTCGACCGCGCTCGCGACCGCCGCGCGCCGGAACAAGAAGCGCAAGTCGGCCGTGCCCGATGGACGTTCCAAGGCAGTCGTCTGCGACCAATGCCGCACCCGCAAGACGCACGTGAGTGCTCCCATCAGAGAGCCTCTTGGGACCGACCCGAGGCTCAAATTCTTGACGGATCTTTGCCTGCGCAGTGTGACTTGAAGGACCCGTGCAGCGCCTGTACGCTTGTTTTTCACCTCTCTCGAGACTATAGCGTCGTCCGAATGCTCACCGTTGCCCATTCACAGGCGGCTCGAAGGGTATCCCTTGTTCGTACGAGCGCACCGACCCGGTCGCTCGCGTCGAGAAGCTGCAGGAACTTGAAGCTCGCCGCCAAGCGTGAGTGCCAACCAGAATCCAGAGCAGGAGCTCACGAGACAGGAAAGAACCTGCATGCTGACGAGCCTGTGTGGAACTGGCCCACTCAGTCGCGAAGCCGCGCTCGAAGAGCTCCAGCAGGCAGCTCCGCCCGGACATTATGACATGAACACCCGCAGCGGCGGACGTACTCGCCCAGCTCGCTCGACCCAGTCAATCTACGCACTGGATGCGTACGACGTCGACGAGTACATGCTTGATGACGACTATGTCGGGTCGGACGGCGGCGCAGGAGGTGGCGGTTCGGCCAAGCCAGCACCAGCTGTTGCCTCTGGTGGTGGCGCGTCAGGCGCCTCGACGTCGCGGGCAAATGGTCATCGCACGCACGACACCGATTCCGGCTTTGCTTCGTCCGCAACCTCGAGCGCGACCGCCGCCGCGCGGTCCAAAGCTCGTCCGGCGTTGTACCGTCCCGGAGACGAGAGCGGACCTTCCCGGCGCCACTACACCAACTTTGGTTCGGCGATCATCGGCCCAGACGGTCGGACTTCGGACGGCAACGACGCGCTGCAATCGTGGATGGCGGCACGGGCCGAGGCGGGTGGCGGTGGCGGTGGCGGCCGGTATTCGGGACCGCCTCCTTTGCCTCCGATCGACCTCACCGGTTGCGTCAAGGACAGCATCCAGTACCACTTCCCGACGAAGAGCGCGCCCGTAGTCCGCGACGGTCCTTGGGTACCCGGCCAACCGCTTCCCGTCGCCTCGGATGCCTTCGACTCCCCCGCCATGACTACCGAGGATCCAGCTGGAGGGCCGCAACCAGTGCCCATGACTGCTTAATGTTTGTTTCTTCCATACTCCTCGTCGTCATACTCCTCGTCGTTGCCGTTCGTCGCACCCGCTTTCCATCCCACCTCGTCTAGCTTGCAGCTTAGGATCTACTCTTGAGTAAATAGTCGTGTCATTCTGACTTGGGAGATTGTCAATACATTGCGCCTACTTGCGCGCTACACTCGACAATTTGTATAGTCAACAGATATCGGTCTCGAGGGAAGAAGAGAGAGAGAGAGAGGAAAGGGATCGTAAGAGACAAGAGGGAAATAGTTGGAGAGCGGACCTCTACTTGAGACTCATCTTTCGCCAGAGCTTGCCGGCGGCACCGTTCTCCTCCTTGGCCAGGAGTTTGACGCGGTCTTTCTCAGCCTTGGCTCGCTCCTTGGCTTCACGCTCCCGTGCCTTCTGCTCCTCCTTGTTCCGCTTCTCCAGGTCTTTCTTGGACAACGAGCTCGTCGACGACTCGAGTCCGGCGTTGCCGCTCCCGTTCTTCTTCGACGACGACGACGGAACCCATGCGGGAGTTGGGACAGGCGGAGGTAGAGGAGGAGCGTTGTCCGACGAGGGAGCGGATCCCGCCGGTGCAGACGAAAGCCGCTGCTTGACTGGATCGGCGGCCGACTCGCCAGGTGTCGAAAGGCCGAGCCCGAGACCGTTCGCGGGAGGGAGCGCGGAATGCGAAGAAGCGGGGCGGGGCTTTTCGGAGCGAGAACGCGAGAGGAATCCTCGCGTGCGAGCCGCAAACGCGCTCGACGACGAAGCCCCTCCGTTCGTCAGAGGAGTAGACGGCACCAGGCTCGGCGAAGCGGCCCCGTGTCCAGACGCGTGACTGTTCGAGGATGGAGCATCTGCTCCTCCAAAGGACGCGCGTGAGTCTCGCCGTTTCTGGGCGAGGAAAGGAGATGACGAAGTGGTCGGCGCGGCCGAGCTGGTCGAAGCCGAACCGTCTTCGCTCGGCGCCCGGACGGAATTAGATCCTCCCGTGAACGAAGGGAGTCGGCCGCGGACCCCCGCCGAGGATTGCAGAAGACCAGGCGACTCGGCTGGTCCAGGTGCGTCGCCGCCCACGTGAGATGTGCCGTCGCCATCGCCGACGGTCGCATCGTCGCGAGACTGGATGGCGGCAAGAGGCTCGCTGGCGGGGAAGATGGGTGTCCCATGCGGCGCGGAGAACGACGCGCGACGCTCCGCAGAAGACGAAGCCGACGACTTCGTGCGACTGAACTTGCCCCGCAAGCCGGACCAGCCTCCGGTGCTGTCACGCCTCTCACTGCTGACGCCCTCGTCAATGCTCGAGTTGGAGCTCGCCGCAGTCGGTTCCGGCAGCGAAGCCGTCGGATCGATGAGCGGGATCGGAATTCCGCTCGGGGTGAGCGGCATCGGCGCGGGTCCGTCTGGGCTCGCGAGGCCGCCCGAGATGGCTGCTGCCGGTAACGGCGGGACGGGTGGTGCTCCATTCTCGGAGGGCATCGCCAGACCTCCCGTAGAGACTGAGCTGTTCGTGTGGGCTCGTGCCCGACTGCGCGCTGTCCCGGCGACGCTCGGCGTCGGCGGAGGCGGAATGTCGATGCCGGTCCAATCGAGGTCCACCGCTTGATAGAACAGCACGTAGCCACTGCCCTGTCCGGGCGTGTCGCCGAAAAACCGGGCGATGTCGCTCTGCTCGATCGGGAAGACGTTGTTGTCGTCAAAGACGATCCAGCGCTTGCCCGACTTGACGACCGTGATGTAGTGGCCGTGATGAGGTCCAACTCCGATGTGAACGACGATTGCCCAGAGCTCGTAAAGCCGGTCCGGGTTTGCGATGTCGTCGGCGGTATTGAAGAGCCGGAGCTCGAACGGGAAGACGACTCGGCACGTGAGCTTGACGTGCCGCTGGAGCGATTCCTCGTACTTGAAGCGCTTCAGATGTAGAGCGAGGATATTCGGAAGCTTTTTGACCTTCATTCTGCGAAAGGCAAGAGAGGGGCGGAGTCAGGAGACATGCGCGAATTCGCAGACATGGCTCAAACTCGGAACCTACCGCTTCTCGGCTTCCTGCAGGCCACAGCATCGATCACACGAGAACTTGTTGCGCTGGCACAGCATCTCGGAGGCGCTGAACTGGCGCAGGCACGCCGTGACCGACGTGTTTTGCTCGATGTCGATCGACAAGTCGAGGAATGCCTCGTCCCGCGAGGTCACCTGTAACCAGAAACCCCATCAGAACATGATCCGGGAGGGGAAGGAAGGAAGGCGCGAATGTCTCTCACAGTCTCGCATGTCAAGCATCTGGTTTCGTTCGTCAAGATGCCCTCGAACAGTTGATGAACCCACGTCCTGGCGTGCGCCGCAAACCCAGTCCCGACCATACCTGCGGAGCGAGCACGGTTATGAGCAAGTGGAGCGGACGCGCCGCACAGATCACAGAGTCACACGCACTCGGGGGTCGTCCCTCGTCCTCGGCTCGTTTCCTCTCTTCGACTTCAAGAGTCTCGGCGATCGAGTTGATCAAGACGTTGAAGAATTCGTGCGCGTCCTGATGCAGTGTGCTCCGGAAAAACTCGTTGTCGCATTTGAGCTGGTTGATAAAGGCCTGCGGGGCGATGGTGCCGAGTCCGCGCGGCTGAGATGATATGGCGCAAAAGAGATCGCGCAGGGTAGAGAGCAGGGTCGTCTCGCCGCCGGTGAGCTGCTTAACGATGGCGCCGTTCTGACCGACGACGGGAGCGCCGACGCCGGTGAAGGATCCTTGGGTCGTGCGAGGGCCCAAGGGCGCGCCGCCGCTGAAGCCGGTGGTTGGAGATGTCGGTGCAGCCGCGGTCGCCGCCGATGAGGTCGAGAGCCTGCGATTCGGGCTGAAGATGGCCCCGCGACTGCCCCCGGTTGCGGGCGTCGGACGACCGCCTGGAGGAACGCGGATCGAGAGACTCGGCGGGGACGGAACCGGGGTGTACGGCGTCGCGATCGCCGACCCGACCGCTTTCGCCACCTTGCCGGCTGAAGACAGGGCCGAAAGAGCCGGAGATGATGGAGATATCGCTAGCGGAGCGGATGGAAGGGGAGGGGATGCATGATGCAGGGAAGCGGTCGCCGAGGTGGAAGGCGAAGCGGGTGGTGGTTGCTGTGCCTCGTGCCCGTACGGGAGGTACGACTCGACGAGATGCCGAAAGGGGGCGGAGAAATACAGAGATTGGAGCACAGAGTTGGCGTAGCTGTAGCATGGACATGGGTCAGGGGAATTCGGCCGAGCGGGTTCTCGGGCGATCGACATACCAGGTATTGCCGAACTGTCGATCGGGCGCACGAACCAAAGCGAGCGAGAGTCAGCCGCAGTTCACCTCTGAAGCCTAGACCAGCCCAGTCGCTGCAACGAGCCGAGAGAGTGACGCACGTTTTCTAGTCCATAGTACCGGTCGGCAGGGTTCTCAGTGAACCACTCGTGCGCCTCCTGCTGCCCCTGCTGCTGCTGTTGCTGCCCTCCCGCCTGCTGCTGCGACCCGGCAGGCGACGGCGCCGGCGGATTGACGGATCCGCCGCCGAACTTTCGCAGGAACGCCAGCTTGACGGGCGCTCCTTGTGTACGGTCGAGCTTCGGGTTCCGGTGCGGGTCGGTGAGATCTAGATGCGGCCGGTCATACAACCCCAAAACGCCCAGTAAGCCCTCGGCGCGTTGTACGTGACCAGGCGAGGTGAGACGAGGCGATGCGGCTCGGAGTTGAGGCGGCGAGGAGGCCGACGACTGCCGAGCAAACGGCGATGGCGAGCGTGAGTCGGTACAAGCAGAGCAGTCGTCTATCTTACGCGCTCTAAGAGTGCTCTACCCGAGCCGCGACTTTGTCTCTCTGTGAGCGAGGCTCGACCGACTTCGGCGTTCTGTTTCCCCCACTCGTCGACGTCTATCTTGAACCTTCGTCCTTACTTAGCGCGATCTCTCCGCACGCACGTGTCGAGGCAAGCGGTCGATCACGGTCTATCTATCCGCCGCGATACTCGTTGCTCGTGCAGATGAAGCCACGACGGCGGATCGTCGTGCGTTGCCACTGCGCACTCGCTCGCCCCTGCTGCGGACCGGGCACAGACCGCGGAGGCTCTCCACGGAGGATGCAATGCAATGCAGTAATAAATGCCAATTAAAGCCGATATGATAGAGAGACGGGTGTACTGTGGGAGGACGGTCGAGCCCGCCCTCCGATTCACACTTCTGCCTCGGAAACGTCCTCAAAGGGATCGAGGTACTGCCGACCTTCGTGCACCGAACCCGGTCTCGACACGCGGAACGAGCTCGAGAACGGCTCGGACGCACTGTAGCGAGTCGGGCTCGCGAGCGAAGGTTGCGAAGTCGAGTAACGGAGACCGGACGACCCCCGCGCCTTCGGAGTCAGAGACGGCGGAGCCTTGCGGGAGCTCGGAGGACTCGGCATGCTGGGAGGTGGAGGAGACAGCGACGAGATCAGAGGGCGGCGGGGGAAGCTGAGGGAGGGAAAAGCAGCTTTAGCGTTGGGAGGTCCTGCCGAGGAAGGAACCAGGACGCGACTCACGGATCGGTGAGGCTATCTGCCGAGATCTCCCGCGCGCCAAGTCCTCCCGAATCGCTCCGTCGCCAGGGTGGAGCGTCACCGCGGGCGTCGTGTTCCCATTCGGAGGAGCTGTTGGATCGCTTGCTGCGGAGCGCCCCGAACGAGGCCGCGATCCGGCCGAGGACGCTCACGCCGCTTTCGCTGCTGTCCCGATTCGGGCCTCGCCTGACTGCGTCGACCCTATTCGCCGACGAGAACGAGCGTGGTAACCTCGCCCCGTGCGGTAAAGACTGCGAGGCGGAATCGCTGAACTGCCGGCTGTAGGAAGAGTCGGAACCTGAAACGGTCGTTTGACTGTGCCTCGAATTTGTAGGCAGAGGCGGTAAAGGACGTGTGGGAGGTCTTTCGAGTGGCGGGTCGTACGCTATCGGCGATTCGTCGACAAGGTCGAAAGATGTAAATGGCGGCGGAGACGGCGCCCTTGCGCTCCTCCCGCGCCACCGCGAGTCTAACGGTGAGAAGGCAGGAGTTTTTCCGCGAGCGAGCCGTCACCACACAACAACGAGTCAGTCACTCACCGTTCAGGAAGAGCGTCGACTCGGGTGTCCGTGTGAGGTCGGCCGTCTCGCCACTGCTGCTTTTACTGGCCGGCCGCTGACGCAGTCCAGCGGGAATCCCCTCCTCGCTCTCGCGACTCGAATGCGAGTCGGTGCTCTCGCCCGCCAGATACGCCGCAACTCGTCCGCTGAGCCAGCCACCCTCGGACAGGGCTCGTTCCTGCTTCCGCTGCGGCGACGGCGTTCTCGGCGCCGGCGACTCTTTCACTCCGCCGCCGCCGCCGCGGCCGTGCACGATCCGGTTCGATTTGGGCGTGCTCGGCGCGCTCGCCGTCAGGGGCGGAGTGTGCGCAGTGATTGCGTCAGGTGGCGCACTGGCTTCTGACGAGCGCTGTAGCCAAGGTGGCGCGCTTGAAGGAAACGTGTCCCGCTCGTCTTCCGTAACTGGACTGGCCGTGTCGTAGCCATTCCAGATTTTGGATAGGGTGACGGTCGCACGGCGAAGCAGCCCCATCGATCCGGGCGTCTTATTGTCAGGGCCCGCGTTCGAGACCGTCAACGACGCGCGAGGTTGTCGCCCTATCGAGACCGGCGAAGCTGGTAGATAAGCTCCGGCATCGGTCCCATCCTCGTTGTACAGCTTGGTGAGGCGAAACGCGCCCGAAGGACGAATCGGAGGCAGCGTTGGCGGTGGGGAATATCGCAAACGCTCCTCTTCGTTCGTGACAGGCAGCGGCTCGAAACCGCCAAAGTCGACTCGAGGCGACGTCAGGTCGATATCGGCAAAAGGCTCTGCGAGTCTTTGATGGTCCGTCGAGGAAAGGCCTTCCCGTGAACTTGTTGCCTCTGCCGAACTATCGCCGGTCGATGCCATCCCGGGCGACGTCACGGCGGCGGCGAGTGCCGGATAGGCAGACCAGTTGCTCTGCGGCGAGCGCGCCGAGCTTTGAGCAGTCTCGGGTGAGAGAAGACTACTGCCTTCATGCGAGGCGGTGTTTGGAGAAACACCACCCGCACCCGTGTGACCTGCTGCGCCGAAGAACTTTTCGCCGTCGCCCTCGAGAGGGCTGCTCTTCGGAGTTGCTGTCTGGCGACTCCGATTCGACCTCGAGCGAGACCTGGATGCGCCTCCTCCGAGAAGTCCTCCTGTCAGACGAGACAAGACACTTCGTCCGCTGCGACCGCTGACCCGCGACGGCGCCCTTCGCGGCACCCATTCCCACAACACGCCCCCGCTCACGGCTCTGTGCTCGTGCGACTTTTCCGCGATTGGCGGTGCGCCTCCAGGATCGAGTAAGCCCTCCTCCTCTGCCAGAGCTCGTTGTTGAGCTCGTCTCCGCCGCTTTCGCCGGACGAAGCAGCAGCAGAGCAGCAGGGCGAACAGGACCGCGAAGAAGAAGCAGATGGGCGAGGCGATCGCTGCGGCGAGCTGGGAGGGGGTGAGCCCGCTCGCAAAGTTGGACACCGTAGGTGGCGCGCGTATTGACGGGATCGGTACGATGCGCGATGAGGAAAAAGAGGTGGCGGAGGTAGTGGAGTCGCCGGACCTGCTCGAAGTTTGTAGCATCGTAGTGGAGAGGGGGGCTGTAGACGACGACTCCGAGGATGAAAAAGGACGTGACTGAGAGGCGGGAGGCGGGGCGAGAGCTGCAGACGAGCGAATGGCCGACACCGCTGCCGAGGAGGAAGACGAGGCGGCGACGGAAGCTGCGGCTGCTGTACCGCAGGTCAGCGGATAAGGCGCAGCAGTAGAGTACGCTGACACTCACTCCCGCTTGTGGTGCTTGGTGCGAGGGTATTCCTGGCAGTCCGGGGATCAGAGGAGCTTGTTCCTGCCGGAGAAGTCGCCACCGACGCCGAGGTGTCGACCGGCGCAGAGGACGACGGTCGGATGGTGACTTCCTGTGTACCGCCGACAAATCGGACCACTGTTGCGCTCGCCGTACCGCCGGCCGTTGTATAGAACAACCCGAGATTTTGCCCCTCGACTGCCGATGCATCGACGGTGACGGGGAGCTGCAAAATGTTGGTGCCGTACTCTGTTTCCAGGACGGCCGTCGTAGCCAAGGTCGGAACACCATTTGCGAGCAACGTAGCGAAGGTATAGACCTGCTCGACCGTCGCAGTCGCCGACGAGGTGTACGAAAGCCAAGCAGGCAGCTCGGCGGTCGGCGCTGCCGCCTGCAGCCCGGGCAAGACCCCGGCCATGGCCTCCCTTCACAGATCCTCCTCCTCGTAGAGCACCTCCACCCTTCGCTAGGCTCGTGTACCTTGTTGCTCGACGAAGGGCAGAATTCCAGAATTGCCAAGCGTCGAGAGGTCGGACGTCATTCCGCCTCAGTCGGTGGCGGCGACGGTGTGCAGACCTAATAGGGACGGTGCTCCTGAATGTCTTGTAATCGGGCCTAGTATACCGTGTCGCTGTGGTCCTGCGCAGAGAGAGGGGACACGGAGGTGGAGGTAGATCGCTCGCTCAACCCCCGCATCCGACCTCGATTCGGACAGCTTACACCCGTATACTCACCTACACAGAGGCTCAGATCTAAAGCGGGGTCCCCTAGACTCACAAGGCACAGCATGCGAGCCACCAGCACAACCCGGCGACTCTCTCGCCTGTCCGGCATCCTCTGCTCGTCTCTCGCCATCAGCCTCCTTCTGCCGACCACAGTCTCGGCTCAGCAGACCGTCTTTGAGGACGCAACAAACTCATTCGCTACACTTGCCCATCCCGAGTTTCCCGGCCATCGACTGCGCGTCCGCGAACCGAAAGGGTTGTGCGATCCCGACGTTCGCCAAGTGAGCGGCTACCTCGACACCGACGAGGGCCATCACTTCTTCTTCTGGACGTTCGAGTCCCGCAACGACCCCAAGAATGATCCCGTCATCCTCTGGATTAACGGAGGACCCGGCTGCTCGTCTTTCACCGGCCTCTTGCAGGAACTCGGTCCCTGCCTCGCACAGCCCAAGGGCAGGGATCCGCTCTACAACCCGCACTCGTGGAACTCGAACGCGTCCGTCATCTTCCTCGATCAACCGGTCGACGTCGGCTTCAGCTGGTCCGACGACGGCGACAAGGGCGTCTACACCACCGAAGCTGCCGCGCGCGACTTTTACGCCTTCGTCCAGATCCTCTTCGAGGCGTACAGGGACACTCTCGGCGCGAGCGACTTCCACATTGCCGGCGAGAGCTATGCCGGCCGGTACATCCCGCTCTTTGCCGATCACATCATCAAGCAGAACGAGCAGGCCAAGCTGTGAGTCCTCCACGCGGGATTGCTCCTGCGGGCCGAGTCTGACATTACCCCCGTAGTCGCGGAGGCTCCGAGATCCGACTCGCTTCGACCATGATCGGCAACGGATTCACCGACCCTCTGCTCCAATACGCGTCGTATGCTCCGGTCGCCTGCACGAACGAGACAGGGTACGGACCCCTGATCAGCAAGCGCGAGTGCACAAAGCTCAGAGCAGCCGTCCCGCGGTGCGAAGCCCTCGTCAAGGCCTGCTATGGTCCGTTCCTCTTTGGTCATGCGAGCTTTCGGGTCATACGGGCTTCCGACCAAACGTGGCATGCTGACGCGCTCGAGACTTGTAGGGAACGAACGCAATTCGGCGCTCTGCATCGCTGCTTACGTGTACTGTGAGGCGAAGCTCACGTCCGCGTACGCTGCAACCGGTCTCAGCATGTACGACATGACGAAGAAGGGCGACTACAAAGAGGGCAAGTGGATCGAAGCCTGGCTGAACAAGTGCGTATCCCGTTCCTCTTCGGCAATATTCCCAGACAGGCTGTCTGACACATTCTCTTTCCGCCAGGCCTGAGGTCCGCCACGAGCTAGGAGTCGACTTGGACAAGCACGGGCACGGGACGAAAAAGTTTGTCGGCTGCTCGGACAAGGTGTTTCGGCATTTTGAACAGTCCGGAGACCAGTGAGTCACTGCTCAAGACTCTCGCCATTTCGAGAGGTGGATTGCTCACTCAATCCCTCTGTGTCATAGAGCGAAGCCGAGTTTCCATCAAGTCGCGAACGCGCTGGAGAGCGGCGTCGACACTTTGATCTATGTCGGCACCAAAGATTTCATGTGCGTTGCTTGGAGATGGTCACCGGTCACCTTCCAGAAAATGTGCTGACGTGGAATTTGAGAGCTCGCAGCTGCAATTTTCACGGCAACCAAGCCTGGACGCTTGCGCTCCCGTGGTCCGGTCACGATCACTTCTCGCACGAGCCGCTCCGACCATGGTACGCTTCGGAAGAAGCAGCAAAGGCGCGGAACGCGACCCGCGCGGGCGAGTACCGTCAGTACGGGCGCCTCGCTTTCGCCGGCGTGGACGGTGCGGGCCACTTTGTGCCTTATGACAAGCCAGAAGAAGCCCTCGCGCTCGTCAACCGATGGATCTTTGACCGCAAAGTTGGCTATGCATGAATCCCAGCCGCTGTAAGCGTATCGCACGTGTAAAACATTTCTGGAACCTTCTGAACGGAGCTCCAGATTCTCACTCGGGGAGGACGGAGATTTTACAGCTCGTATATTGCACGAGGGCGCGGGTACAGAGCAAAGCTCGAGAGAGAGAGAGAGAATCTATACGAGTACGGGGGATCAGCCCTCATGCGCCGAACCAGCTCGTTCGAACCTGTTGTTTTCACGCCGAGTCAGTGAGCAAAACAAGTGTGGACCGAGGCAAGCGGAGCGGAATTGCGCACCTTGTACTTGTACGGGATGTTGCGCCGCAAGCGGTCCGCCGCATCTTTCGGCCTCGCAAAGTCGGCCTGGCCAGTGCCCCACTCGCCGCGCTGGCGCGCCTCGCGCGCGTCCTG
This sequence comes from Rhodotorula sp. JG-1b, assembly GCA_001541205.1. NCBI lineage: Eukaryota > Fungi > Basidiomycota > Microbotryomycetes > Sporidiobolales > Sporidiobolaceae > Rhodotorula > Rhodotorula sp. JG-1b. The sequence goes on along the minus strand of KQ954482.1, from coordinate 30,430 downwards.
CGAGAACTTGGCCGCCTGCTGCCGCGCAAACTGGGCCCGCTCGCGGCGCGCCCGTTCCTGCGGCGTCGGGGCCGTCTCGGGCGAACCGTCGTCGACAATGCTGTTGGCGGCGCCGCGTCGTCCACCGTTGGGGTTGTAGACTGGTCGCGGCATTTCTTTCTTGGCTGACGGCGGCGGCGAGACCATCTCGGCGTGCGGGTTGTGCTGATCCTCGTCCTTGACCGCCTCTCGCACAAACTGGGCCTCCTCGCGCGTCTCGACCTCGTCGGCGATCCCGTTCAGTTCGTTGAAAATGTGCTGCTGTAGCTGTTCAGGCGTCACCGAGCCCAAGTCCTCCGGGGCAATGTCCGGGTCCTCGCCCGTAAACTCGCGCTCGCGAGCTTCCTCTTCGTGCTCGATCGTCTCGTGCGACATGAAGTGCTCGATGTCTAGGAGAACAGGAGCGAAAACAGGTGAGTTGAAACGCCGGGGTCCCATCCGTTTTAACACCTGCTTGAGGACATACCCTCGGGATGAACATAAGACTCTTCTGTCTGCGTCTCGGGCGTGTTGTGGTACTGTTCTTCGTGGCTGCAGCGAAAGCGACAGCGCCGGTCAGTAGGGAGGACCGGTTGGTCTAGAGCGTTCGGACGCCGACTCACTGCAGGAAGTACTCTCCCTCGGCGTCTTGTGTCGCGGGGTCCATAGGTCAGCTACCGGTTAGAGCGCGCAATGAGTGACTGCACGCACCGTAATGGTGGCCGAGGTGCTCGACCCCCTTGAAGTTTGGCAATCCGCCGACGCCGCCGTCGACAAACTCGCGCATGGTCAACAGGCCGTCGCCGTTCTGGTCGAGTTTCTCGAGGACGGCGTCGAGAATCTCGTTCGCCTGCTGCGTGTGGACTTCGAGGTTCTTGGCGCCCTTTCGCTTCTTTTCGTGGTGGACGCCGTAGATCGACTCGATCTCGTTGCGGTCGAGGACGCCGTCTCGGTTCAGGTCGTGGAGGTGGAAAAAGGCCTGGATGTCGAACGAGTCCATGTGATGCTGCGGGGAGGAGGAGGAGGGGTCAGCAGTTCTCTTGCGCTGCGCCGACCGGAGCCGAAGCACTCACCTCCTGAGCCATGTGCAGCTCCGAGTAGGTCGCCGAGGGGTTGCTGTCGATTTCAGCATGGTCGCCGTGCGCTACTGCGAGTTCGACGAGGGCAGCGGCGCAGGCGACGAGGACGATGGACCAAATACTTGGGCGAGGGCGTGACATGGCTGGATGTTCTGACGAAGTTGGCGACGGCGCTGCTCTGCTCTGCCTAGGCGAGCGAATGGAACGTCGTGAATGACCCAAGGTGATGGAAGCGAGGACAAAAGCGGGGTAAAGACGCGGTATGGACGTCTAGACCACGAGGCACACAGTCGGAAAAGGAACGGCACAGCAGAGCACTATACGACTAGGCAGTACGTAGGCTAGAAGCACGCCCAACACACAGGCTGAAGCGACAAAGAGCTCCAGCTCTGCTCCGGCCTTCTCTCCGAAAGTGGAAAGGGAACGCCGAGTCGACCACGCACAGCCATCTCGTACGCAAGCCCAGGCCCGCGGGTAGACGTCCTTGGATCACCCAGGAGTGCTGGTTATGGCGATCCTGCTCCCTCCGGCGCTCGTTGCCCTCCTCTCCGACCTCGTCTCGCCGGCTGGCGACGGAGCTCCGCACACCGCTCTCGTCTGCTCGCCCGCCCAGAACGGCCACGCCGTCGTAGTCGCCCATTCCGTCCCGACCCAGCCACCGTGGCCGCCCGTCAGTCCGACCCCAGAAGAGGCCGACGACGACGCAAGGGCGAGCATGTACGCCGCGCTCGCAGGTGGCGCCTATGACGAACACAGGACCGCCTCGTCTTCCGATCCAGACGAGCCGGTGCTGTTTGAATCAGAGGTGCGGGGGAATGCTTTCATCAAACACCGGCGTGCCCTCACCGCTGACGCCTTTTGAAAACGCAGCACGGCCGGATCGCGGTCGCCGGCTTGGGAGCCTTCCTCCTCGTCCTCGTCGGAACGCCCGTCGCTCCGTGGAAAGTTCTAGACAAGAAGGTAACGAAGCTTTCATCAGTGTGGCTTACAGAGAGAAAGAGCTGACTCTCCGAGGTGTCTTTGCAGATTCGCGCTGCATCGGACCAACTGCGCGGTCCGCTCGAAACAGTCGCCGCCTGAGCAGCCCATGCTCGCGACAACCATTCATGACCTATACCCTGTCCCTCCAAGATACCCACTCGTCATCCCTCCGCATTGTAACCGGAAACCTTTCTTGCATCACAACGATCTCTTTCGCGAGAGCTGTGTGGTTGGAAAAGCATGCCATGCAAGGTACCGCACCAAGCTACAGAAACGTCACCTCCATGGATCCGCATCCGCGGCGCACGACTAGAGGTACCGCCCCGCCAAAGCTGCGTGACCGCTTGTAACGGTGGCGGTGGGGGCGGCGGGTAGGAACAACCCCGCCGGCGCATTTGCGGTCGGCATGAGATGAGACGACGACGACGGCGACCAACGCTGCGCATGGCGCAACAGGTCCTGCTGTTTCCGCTCCTTCGCCGAGGCTCGCACTCCAGCGTCGAGCGCATCCATCCGCGGCGGCGGCGGCGGCGGCGGCGGGTGCGCCATCTGCGCGTACACGCGAGCGCCGACGTTCCACGATTCGCGCGAGAATTGAGCCGCAGGAGCGAGCGCCGCACGCGTGGTCGACTGAAGGTGCAGGGACGGATCCGTCGGTGCGATCACGGTCGGCCTCAAAGGGCGAGGCGGCGGAGGCGCGACCGGTCGGAGTTTGAGCACGCCTCCAACTCCGTTGCCGATTACTTGCGGGTGTAGGTGGTGGTGCTGGTGCTCATTTTTGTTGGCTCTTGGAACGACGATCGGAACGGACGATGTCAAGGCGGTAGACACAAGCGAACGGAACGGAGGCGGGGGCGGAGGCGGCGGCGGTCGAGGAGGGAGCCTCGTAGGTCCTCGCTGCGAGAGAAGGCTAGAAGCAAGCGCAGAATGGCGCAGCTCTCCCGTCGAAGGTGAAGTTCGGAAATGACGTTCGTGTTCTGGCAGGCCGGCATTTCGCGGAACAGAGGTGAACGAAAGTGCAGGCGAAGGAGGCAGGGACAGATCGCTATCTGTTGTCGTTTCCGCAACCCAACGCAAATGGCTGCTCGAGAACGGCGCGGAGGCGGCGGCGACGGCGTCCGCAAGACGCTGCGCGCTTTCCTGCGGCGTACGCGGTGCCGCTTCGCCCAGAGTCCCGCACGGCGCCGCAGCCGCAGTCGCCGACTCATCCGCGTCCGAGTCGCTCAGAGGCGACGTCGAGACGCGGGTGCAGGACGAGACCGCCGGAAGTGTGAGCGAAGGCAGGGCCGGAAGGGCCGGCAGCGTCCAACCGGCGAGCGAAGTCGGGATGGTAGCGTAGTCGGCCGGCGTATCGGACGCCGCAGCCTTGTCCTGATAAGCGAAGCGACTCGGCACTCCGGGCTCTGCCAACGTAGCCGATTCCTTCTTCTTGGCAGATCGCCGAGTTGCGGTGGCGCCCGATGGCGGCTGAAAATGGTCCGGACCGATGAAGCGAGCCGTGGCAGCTTCACGAGCAACACCTCGTCAGCTTCGTACACGGAAAAGAACATAAAGGGAGCTCCGGACGTACCGAAGCGTAACCCTTCAGGCTCGACTTTGTGTTCGAATTGGCGCTGCATCTCCTCGCCCTGCAACGCCAAATCGGCACGCAGACACCAAGTCAGTGGCTGCTTAGGGCTGGAGTCGGATCCGATCAAGCTCACCTCCATGAGCATGACATCACCGTGCTTCAAGCGAATCTTGAGCGCGGTGCGTTGGGTAGTGGATCGGCTCTTTTTGACTCCGTCCAGGGTCGGGATCGGGGTCTCCCGCGCTTCGTCGCCGGCCTGCGATTCACTCGTACTTGGCGCGACCGGGGACTCCTTGGATTCGTCCACCGCTTTGCGAGCGCGAGACCGTTTCTTGGTCTCCTTCCGGCGAAAGCTCATCAAGGCGTCTGAGCCCAGCGAGATCGAAGCGACGAAAGGGCCGAGACCGCGTTCGCCATCATCGTGGTACTGCATTTGAATAAAAGTTAGCTACACTCTCCGATCGCGTTACCAGGGAGGCATTGGGGCACCCGAACGCACGTTCATCCGCCCACCGCTCACTGCAACGCGAGATTTGATCAGTCACAGCGTCTCAAAAGCAAAGCAAGGGAGCGACACACTGTACGCGACAGAAAGGATCTCGTTGAACTGCGTGTACTCGTTGTATTGTTCATCCTTCAGGGCGTTGACGATGTTGGTCAAATGATCTCGACCATCGCGTACGCAGGTCGGTGCGTAAATGACGGTCTCGGCGTCGCTTAAGGCAGTCGCGGTCGTGTGGGTGGTCTCGGCCTCAGTCGGCGGGAAAGGATACGTCTCTGCGCCTATGACGTGCTTGTAGTGGCATCCGGCGTTGAAGGTGAATTGTTGACACCTCAAGGCGCCGACAGCTGCAGATCGCATGAGAGTCAGCGCGCCTTCCGGAGGTCACAAACTCGCAGCAGGGATGCGCCAGCTACTTACCGGCATGACGAGTCAGTCTGTTGCGCTCGAAGAGCTTGCCAGCTTCTTCGCCTTGATAAGCTTCGAACAGCTCGTCCGCGGGTCGGCTAGCGGCTTCGGTGACGGGCCAGAGATGGTGCACGCGAGCATGACCGACGCCATTCGCGTGCTCGGCACCGTCGAGGAGCTCGACCATGTAGCCCCCGTAGCCCGGGACGTGCTCGATCGGCGCGACGCGGAATTCCGGCAAGACGTAGGCAGGTTTCGGACCGCCGATGTCGGCTTTTCGAGGCTGCCACTGTTCTCCGAAGCGCTTGCCGAAATGGTCGAGGCTGGCGTTGCCTTTCGCGGCCGTTTCGGCGCCGCAGCCGGAGCACCGCAGGCGAGTCCAGTCGCTCCGGCTCGAGAGACGTCCGCACGTCGAGCAGCCGAAACCTCGCCAGGCCTGTTCCGAAAAGTCGGAGATGGACGGAGCGCCAGCGAGTTCTTGCAGCGTCTTGGGGTACAAGGGCTCCGGTACGAGCGAGTCCTCCGGCAAGTCGGTTGTGCGGACGAGTGCACCTGCATACGTGAGCGAGTCGGGGCGCGGCATGCAATCACCGAGTCGAAAAAAGTTCGGACAAGCTTCGTTGTAGCAAGTGATGTCGGCTTCGTGGATGCGCGGGTGGCTTTGCTCGCAGGTCATGCAAGTGACGAGATCGTTTCGAGCCTCCGGCGTCGTGCGAGTGTCTGGCGAGGGTGGCGGTGGCGTGGTCGAATCGACAAAGCCCGAGTCCATCGAGAACGCGTCCGAGAGTCCGTCGCTCATCGGCGGCGAGGACGGGTCTGACGACTCCGAGGCGGCAGCGGGCCCGGCACGAGCCCTGCCGATCACGTTGTCGAACCACGGCTTGCCCTGCCCCGGGACCCACTCAAACCGAACCTGAGGCGCGCGCATGTCAGTGTCAATTCTCGTCCATCTCGTGCAGAACGATGGTACCTTGAAGCGAACGAAAAAGTCTGGACCGGCAGGAGCGGCGGAAGAAGAAGCGACCGGTTCCTGTGCGTGGTCGATCGGCTCGCCCTCTGCCCAGATGTGCGTCACGAGGTAGTGACCAAGCACCGCGTACCGTACGCTCGGGTCGTCGTCGTTCGTCTTGCCCAAATCTTTGAGTCGCGGGAAGAAAGGCCATTGCGTGCCGGCGAGGAGGACCACGGGCGTTTTCGTGTCCTTGCAGTTGAAGAGCGCCCGCATGCGAACGTTGTCTCGCGCTTGCGACGCTTTCAAACGGAAGATGCGCTGCAATTCGCCCTTGCTTCCCGGCGCCGCAGGCACGTCGACGACTTCGCTGCAGCCACCGCCGCTGCATCAGGTGCAAATGTCAGCGCAGCAAGCGGGGAACTCCAGAATGTCACGGTCAACGTACTGCGAGATGACGACCTTTCCGTTTTCCGCGCAGATGTCGTTCGCGGTGCCGAACCCGTCGAGGAGGTAGCCAAGGCAGCGTTCTTGAAGATCATCTGCGGTCGAAACGAGACATCATCAGTCTCTGTCGGACCTTCAGTCGGAGATCGCGTTCCATGCGCACAATGGCCGCCTTGGTAACTCTTGAAGTAGTCGAGAGTCTCGCATAACTCCTGTCGACCCTCACACCAAATAGGGGGTCGACCATTTTCCCGCAATTTCAGGTCCCGCTCCGGCTTGACCCAACTTTCGCGAGAGTCGAAGGCGGCGTGTCGAGTGCGAGGCTTCTCCCGTTTCTGTCGAGGGACTGTACTGGTAGGCGCGGGCTGCTTCGGCTTCGACGGCTTGGTGGTTTCCGCCGGGACCTCGACTGCGGCAAGAGGCGAGGCGTCCTGCGAGGGTATCGATGGCCCAGAGCGGTCAACGATGACGTTTTCCGGCAAAGCGGTACCGGCTGTCGGGTCTGTTGGATGCATGACTTGGGCTACAGTCTTGGGCGGCCGTCCTCGTTTCGCTCCTGTCGGCTTGTTAGGGATCCGACCGGCGTCGAGGGATTGTCCCGAAGCCTGACTTGGACTTTGTACTTCGTTCTCGCGAATTCCGGGCTGGCTCGCCGAAGTCGAGGCCAAGACGGCCGGCTTGCTCGCTGAACCGTCGGTGTCGAGCGCGTCACTCGCATCGGCGTAGCGCGCGGGCCGCTTCCTCTGGCGTTTCTTGGGCAAGCTTGAGGACTGTGTCGCCGCTGGAGAAGCGGCGATAGCGGGAGATGGGCGGAGAAGATTACCGTCCGTAGAAATGGTCGGTGGCGACTCGGTCGTGATGACGGACTGCGGCACGTAGGACGCCGCCGGTGGCGTAGGTTTCGCCGAAGAGGGGGCATACAGCTCTGGCGAGATATCGCGCTGTTGAGCTTCTTCCCCGCCATCGGTGGAAGCTTTGGGTTCGTCAGCCCGCTCGGGGCCGACCAACTCGGGAGAGTCCGCCGTCCAACGGCGTTTTGGCGGTGGCGGAGGCGGAGGCGAGTTCGCCTTCCCTGCGTCTCTCTTGGCCATGTGAGCTCGCTTGGCTGCGCGCACCGATTCGATCGTGCGAGTTGCCTCGACCTCCTTGCGACTGTGACTGCGTCGCTGGCCTTGAACAGGTTGTTGCGCCGCCGAGAAGTAGTCGCTCTTGAGCCATCTCAGCTCGGAGGGAGGGGCTTCCGAGTCCCGAGACGCGACACGGCGCTTCTTCGTCTTGACGACCGGCGCCGCAGGTTTAGGTTCGATCGGCACATTCGCGCCCGGCTCGGCAGACGGCAGGACCGCTTCCTCGAGACCGGTTGCGACTGACGACGACGTCGGAGGAGCGGAATTTGCGAGCACCTCAGTCCGCCTCGTACGCTTCTTCTTCGAGTCGGCGAGCAAGTCATCCTGCGACGCGGCGAAATAGTCGCGTTGGAGCATCGCGACTTCGCCCCTGGGCCGTTTCGGCGCACGCCGACGCTTGTTGCTCTTCGCCTGACCGGGAGAGCGTTCGACTGTTGCGTTGGACCAGGCGGCTTGGTCCGTTGCGGCGGGGGCAGCGGAGGATGGCGGGCAGTCGTGTGGCGAAGCAACTTCTTCTGCCGTGGCCGCAAGATCCACCGGCGCGACAGAATCGCAGGTCGCCGGCGAGAGCGATCTGCACCCCCTCTCCGCGCATTCGCTCGACTCTGCCTCCTCGTCGTCGTTCTCGCCCGACGATGCAGAAGAATCTTCCTCTTGCTCCGATTCCGCATTGCTCGACGACAGCGACGACAGCGAGGATGTTGACGGCGCAGGCGAGGGCGAACGTCCCGAGGCGGGCGCCGACGAGCTGAGCGCGCGCGCTCGCGAGATTGGCTGCTGCTGTTGCACAGGGACGGTCTCGCTGCGGGTAGTACTGCGCCGGCGTCCCGCCGGAGGTTTCTCGAACGCCGAGAAGTTGTCGCGCGCGAGACGGAGGATTTCCCGCAAGCCGGGTTCAGTCCTGCGGCGTGTCGATCCGGCCTTGCGCTTCTTCACGCGCGCTTCGTCACTGGCGTCCGAGTCTTGTAGTGCTGGCGAGTTCGAGCTGTGGGACGTCGTCGGCATCTCGACGTCGAGGGAACCGCTTGTAGCGTCGGCAGCGGTGGTTCCGCCGGCCTCAGTCGCCGGTGCGAGGTGCGCGGCGGCAGCCAGCTTCTTCGCTCGGCGTTTGGCTATATGTATGTACCCGGCTTCCTCGATGTCGGAGCCGTCGCGCGTGACCCCGAGAGATCGGAATGAAGACGCGCTCGAAGCGAGGCCGTCACACCTGACGCGACCGGCAGCTTGTGAGTCGCGCAGACCGCGATGAGATCAGGCGTGCCTGGGTGAACTGAGCGAATCGAGTGCAGGCCGGTCGATCGGTGCAGCGAGGCGAGCAGCAGCGCAAGTTACGTCGCGCGAGCTGGAAAAAGTCGTCGCGAGTTCCGAGTGGGGCAGATCAACCCAGCCAAACCTCCCCTCCGTCACTCAGGCCATAGTCACGCGTCCATCCGATCAAAAGGGAGAACCTTCAGCTTCATACTATTGATTGCCTGTATAGAGAGACTCGAGTGCTGCCAGTGTCGTGACAAGAGTTGCCCGCGGTCTCCCCGCCTCGGCCCTCGTCATCGCAAAGTCGCGCGCTACTTATCGCGCTCACCTTCTCGTATAGCAGCTTGTCAGGCGCTCAGAAGGTGGCAACATGCGACCGTATGCCGTCCAGCCGCCGCCGGCCACTGCAGCAGCAGCAGCTCCGCGCGCGTACCCGGCAGCAGCTGCTCCTCCGCAACCTCCGTATCCAGGTCGAGCCCAGCCAGTCCCGCAGCAGCAGCAGGCGTATGCAGCTCCCACGACACCCGTTCCTCCAGGGACTCTCCCGCCGGGCACCGTCGTCCACGTCGGAGACTGCATCGTCACCGTCGAGCGCTTCCTCAGCGAGGGCGGCTTCGCCCACGTCTACCTCGCGACTTCGACCGTCCCGCTCCCGAAAGGCGCACCGAACGCCACCACCCGCCATGTCTTGAAGCGTATGGTCGTCCCCGACAAGAGAGGCGTCGCAGAAGTCGGTAAAGAGGTTGAGGTCATGGTGTGTTCCTCCCTCTCCCCCACCCGCCCGAGGAACCCGTAGCCAAGCTTCGGCCCGCTGATACTGGCTCTGTGCTTATCCCGGATGTGCCCACAGCGCCAGCTCAAGAACCATCCCAAAATCGTCAACATGATCGAAGCGTCGGTCGCCGACTTGCCCGGCGGCGTCGACGGGAGCAAAGGTTACGAGATCTACATCTTGATGGAATGGTGCCAAGGTCAGACGCCCTGGCCTCGGATCCCTTGTCGAGCACATTGACTGACCCGGACTGGCTGCGCAGGCGGGGGTATCATCGACATGATGAACACGCGGCTGCAGAACCGGTTGACCGAAGGCGAAATCTTGAAAATCTTCAGCGACGTCGTCGAGGCGAGTTGCCCTCCGGTCTCGAGCTCATGTGCCCCCACGTTGACCATGCTCCTCTTGCTCGCAGGCTGTGGCGCACATGCACTACCAGGATCCGCCGCTGATCCACCGCGACCTCAAAGTCGAAAACATCCTGTTAACGCCGCCGCAAACCTACAAACTCTGCGACTTTGGGTCAACGACCAAGCCGCTCCCGCGGGACAAAGTTCCCACCACCGTGGAGGGGATCCAAAAGATCGAGCTCGAGATCAACAAGACGACGACGTTGCAGTACCGAGCGCCAGAGTTGGTGGATGTGTGGGGTCGCAAAGGCTATGACGAAAAGATCGGTGCGTTCCTTCGCGCGTGCCAACTTACACCAGCTCATGGGTGAACTACATACCGGTCTAACGCGGACGCCTCCTCTTTGGAAACAGACATCTGGGCGCTCGGAGTTTTCCTTTACAAGCTGTGCTTCTATACGACACCCTTCGAGGAACACGGTCCTCTCGCCATCCTCAACGCCCAGTACAAGGTACGCTCATCTGACGCAAGGGCTTCAGGAACAGGTGGGCTGATTAAAACACCTGCCCGTTCGACAGTTCCCTCCGTACCCGGCCTACTCGGGCCAAATTCGGGCGCTGATCGCCTCGATGCTGCAAGAACGCGCTTCGCAGCGACCCAACATCTATCAGGTGCACGAGGCCGTTTGCAAGCTGCGGGGATCGCAGATCCGGCTCGAGAACGCAAGTTGCATGGCGTTCGTCCGTCGAAGCTTATTTTCGTTGCTAACGGATTCCGTCCAGCAGAAGTACGCCGGTACGACTTCCGTCTCGAATGGACGGGGCATTCCCGCTGCAGCGACCGGCTCGTCTCTCGCTTCACCTCGCTCGCTCCCGACTTCCCCCGCCCCAGGTCGCGCGAGTCCACTCGCCAACATCATCACTACGGCTCCGTCTTCGCAGCCTCCCGCCGCGGGTTCTCAGCCCCTGTACGGCGCCGTACCTGGCTTGAGCGGTAACGCGAACCAGATCGCGCCGATGCGACGAGGCCGTCCGACCAAGGCGACCGCGAGCGAAGACATGCAGCTCTTGCCCGAGCGGCAAGTCCGGACCGGGATGGCGGCGCTCGGTGGCGGTGGCTCGGGCGAGTTTGGCGCAGAAAAGGGAGGCGGGACGACCGGTTCGTGGGAGGCCTTTGGCAGCCTCGGCGCGCAAGACGGCGGCGAAGGTGCCGCCACTCCTGCCGCCGCTGCGGGAGCTGGAACGACCGCGAGCGCAAACGGTTTCGCAGATGCATTCGCGCCGAATTCGCCGGTTCTTACCACGTCGCCGCGTTTCCCGGACGCGGCAAAGCCCAGTACCGAGCTCGAGACGACGGTCCAACTACCAAGCAACATCGCCATGTTTGCCGAGTTGTCCAAATCGCCCAACAGCAAGACGAAGCCTTCGGATGCATCCTCGACTGCCGTCGACAACAACGACGACGACGATGATGAAGAGCGGAAGCGGTTCGAGTCGACCTTCCCGGATATCAACTCGGATTTCGCCCTCCTCGCTCCCACTTCCGCGCCAAACCAACGCGCGGTCCCGCCCCTGACGCGCGCAAAGTCAGCAGCGGACTTGCCCGAATCGCTGGTCGACGTAAACGAGCCGATTCAAAAGCCGCCGGTCGAAACCGACAAAGAGTCGAATAAGATGCTGGCTCAGCTCACCGGAGAAAGAGGCGACGTTGACGAGGCCGGACCTCCGTTGCCGAGACGGCCGCCTTCGGCCGCGTCGAGCGTGAAGAGCCCGACAGCCGCGAGTGACCGACCGTTGCCGAATCCGAAGCCAACGCTCGTTTCGCGGGGCAGCCAAACGAGTCCACGATTGATGGCCGACTGGAAGCCGCTGCCTCCCTCCGGGCTCGGAGCTCCGGGATCTGCCCCTTCCCCCGAATCGACTGAATCGACTTCATCGTCCACGAAAACCTCCACCTTGCGGCAATCGTCGTTGCCAGACTCGGAGCTCTTTCCGGCCCCCCAGGCCGATTCACGCGGCGAGGCTGTCGTCGAGAACCGCAAGGCCGTGGTCGACCTTCTCGGCGATGACCTCGACGAGGGCGGCGCGTCGACGAGGGGCGCTCTTGGCCAGGGTGCCGACTCGTTCCTTCCCATGCAGGCCAAGCCAGCTGCAGGAGCGGGCGACCGCGCTCCCCCGACGGGAACTGTTGCCAGCAAGCGGATGTCCTTCCTTGCTGGTACTCAGCCGCAGTCCAGCGCTTCGTCCGCTGCATCTTCGGGACGCTCACTCCCCGGTTCACCGTCTTTCGGAGGAGCTGGCGGCGGCGAACGGGAAAAGTTCCGACCTCTGAAGCGGACTAGTCTCGGACAGGGAGGCGCGCCACCACCGGTGACTTCGCCAAAGCCGATCACTCCGACTTCGCCCCTGCTCTCCTCCGCTGGACGGTCTGAGGCGCCGGATACGGCGTCGGTCGAAACAAGATTCCCCGACTTGTCGCTCGAGAACGAAGTCTCGCATCGTTCGGACGGACGAGCGTACGCGGATCCGCCAGCGAAAGAGAAATGGGAGGAGGTGGTCGAGAAGGACGACGAAGCAGACTCGAGCAGCAGCAGCGAAGATGACGAAGACGTCCAGCGATCTGCGCGACCTTCTACGACCAAAGTCGCAGCTCCTTCTTTCGATGAGGACGATGCTCCCACACCTCGGCAGAGCAGTTCGTCGACGCGACCTCGTTTCGGCGAGAACGCCGCTGCCGCCCCGCCCCCATCAATTTCGGCCTCGCAAAACAGTACCGCTGCGCCAGGTACTGAGAGTAGGCAGCAATCGTTCGCGTCGACGTCGAGCGAGGGCGGAGGAGGGATCGACCTCGGACCGGCCCTCGCTTCGATCCATCGGTTCGCTCCGCAGGGTAATCAGTCGGCTGCCAGCAGCGGAGCGATGCGCGCCTCCCCCGGTCCGATGTCCCCGTCCTCGGTCGCTTCGCAGACCAGTCCTCCGTTACCGCCAGCCAAATCTCGGAGCGGTTCGATCAACTCGCTCGTCTCTCGCTATGAAGGTCGCGGTCTCACGGGCGGTCCGCCGCCGCTCGGCAAGAAACCGGTCGGTCTTCGGAAGAACTCGGACAATGCAAGTCTGGACGGCGAGGGGATTAGTCCGCTCTTGCGACGAGACCCCGTACAGCCGCAGAAGCTGCCACAGTGGTCCCTCGACAGTGGCGGCAGGCACTCGCCCGCCCCGTCGGTACCTTCCATCAAAAGTCCCTCTTTCGACGAGCGAGAGGAAACGCCAAACGTCTCTGCGCCGAGCGCAGACAACACTCGGCGAGTTACGTCCCCAACACCGAGTCTGCCAGCCAAGCCGGCAACGCCGACGATCGCGGACCGACAGCCTTTCAAACCGATCCCACCCCCTGGGTCTCCGGGCGGAGCGCGCAACGTCGTCAGCGGTTACAATCACGCCGCGCGTCCTTCTTTTGGTGGAGGTCGCGCACCTCCCGCGTCTGCCGCCCCTGCGAGCTCGAGTACGGTCGCTCCCGCAGCGGCAACGTCGGACGAGCCAGACGAGCGGTTCGCGGGAGTTTCCAACATGAAGAGTCGCTGGGAGAGTATGGCGAAAGCTCGCGACGCAGACATCCAGGCCGCACGGACTCGCCCGAGGAGGGAACACGCGGCGATCTGAAAAGTAGACCCGAGTGACCCTGGAACGGATATTTCGAGGAATCTTTTTACTTTGCAAGCCATTGCTCAGAAGGGAGTTCTAGAAGGCATCAATTGACAGAGTTTTCATGGCTATGCAGAGGTTGAAGCGATCGCCACTTCTGCCAGATCCAAAAGCGGGTTGTTCGATGACATGCGCTGGAGCGCCGGAAGACGCGATGAGATTGAGCGCTTTTCCCATCACTTCCCGCCTCGGTTTGTCCACCTTCGAGCTTGTCGGATGGTGGTGTCGCCATGGGCAGAGAGGTCACAGACTCTGGCACGGACGACCCTCCAGTCTCGTCACCAAGACTCGCCTCGAGCTGAGCCAACTCTGCTTCAGACCTGCGCAAGGTCCGAGCGATGATCCGCGCCTGCCTCCGTTAACGCGCCACTTCTTGTGCTCTGATCTCGTGAACGCGGGACCCTCTGCGGGCGCGACCTGTACGGATCAGCCGATATCGCCTTGGAGTCGCTAGGAGGGCACGAAGACTTGCGAGCGGGCCCAGGCAGGTCCTGCCTCGGCGTAGGTACACTCGCGATCTCGGAGGCGCTGCGAGAACTGTTAGCTTAAGAGGAGGTCTGTCCGGGTGCAGTCTCGGAGAATGTCGGCTGCTTGCACCTAATGATGGAAAGGGTCAATGCATTTGCCTTTGCCGGCGTCAAGAGTCGCTGAAGGCTTACATTCGCTGCAGACCGTAAGCCGGTCACACTGTCGAGGCGCGCCGGGACGAGGACCTCATCAGTAAGGATCTCTCCCGCCCCCCAGAGTGGCCGAAACGCACCTTGTTCCTCTGCTGACGGCAAGCGTCGCAGCTCCGCACCGCAGTCCTCGTTTCCCGAGGGGATTCTCGAAGGATAGGTCGCGCGGAGCTCCAGCGTGGCAACGTGACCCTCGGTCTTGACCATGCTGGAGGACCTGGGGAGCACTTCGTCGGCTTTTCGCGGCAACGAGCGCAGGCGGGTCATGCCGAAACCGTAGTCAGGCAGTTCCACCACCCTCTAGCGATATTTTGGCTGGTCCACGCTCCAGTGTACGTGCTCACCGTGTTGTTGGCCGCGTTTGCCGGTGAAAGCGGACCTTCTGACGAGAGGAGGACGTGAGGTCGACGAAGTCAAGTCGCAAAAGCGAGTCACATCCTTCTGAAATCGCACAGGCGCGCGCCGTGAGACCCGCGCACGAACTTGCCACGAACAAGCGGCGAACGGTAAGTCAAGGAGAGCAAGCTCGCGGTTGGACCGCTTTGAAGAGAAGCACTTTGTGTTTGAGCCGGATGTGCCGCGGAGCCCGGGCAGCGTCGAGCTCGGACAAGAGAAGCGCACGAAGCAAAGCGATCGAGCCAATGCGTAGGAGGAAGCAAGCGCTCATCCTGTAAGTGTAAGACATTAGAGAGATGGCTTGCGGATCCGACCTTGGCGCCACCGCGAGCGCCGCTGGTCGATGATTTGGCTGAGGGGAGGCGTTGAGTACGACCCCCGCCAATGTCTTGATTAAATCGACCGGCGCGTGGCAGCGCTTCGTACTCGTCGCTACACTCGATCCGTGTCAGCCAATCAGGGCCGAACCAGTCGCTCGTCCTTCCTTTCCCTCTTCACTCGGTCCCGCTCGTTCACGTTTCGCCATGTCGTCTGATCTCTCGACCGGCCGCACCCCCGCCGCGTCCTCACACACCAAGGGCGGCCTCTCGGTCCACATGGCACCGGCTGCCGCCATGTTCGGAACTCAGGTCTCTCCGGAAGAGTACCGCAAGCGCAAGGTCGCCCTCTTGACCGGTCAGTTCGTCCGCCAGCTCGCAGACTCCCTCCCGCTCGCACCCCCCGCGACGAACCCGATTGTTCCCCTCTTGATCGAGACTGGCGAGAGAGGCTGACACGTCGCCAATCTCCGCAGGGATCACCGGACAGGACGGATCTTACCTCACCGAGCTCCTCCTCGAAAAGGGCTACGAGGTTCACGGCATGTAAGGGCTTTCCGTCCTCACACATTCTGTCCGCTTCGCTTCGCTCGCCTGTGCAGAGAATCTCCTGTGCTGCGCTGAGCAGAACTTGAGCATCTCTGTCTTCAGCAAGCGGGAGCGGACACGATTGCTGACAGCCTGCTCCGCTCAACCACAGCATCCGTCGTTCGTCGTCGTTCAACACTGGCCGTATCGAGCACCTCTACAAGGATGTCCACGAGCGTCAGTCAAGATACCCACACCCTCTTGCTACTCACAAGTACTGACACCCACTATTCCCGATTCGCAGGCCCCAAAATGGTCCTCCATTACGGTGGTGAGTTGTGCATCGCCCGCATTGACATCAGCCGTGCCATCGACTCATCCGATCCCTGCTCCCGATCGCAGACTTGACCGACACGACCAACCTCGTCGGCATCATCTCGTCGGTTCAGCCGACCGAGATCTACAACCTTGCCGCCCAGTCGCACGTCAAGGTCTCGTTCGACATGGCCGAGTACACCGTAGGTCGGCGCGCAAATTCAGGCTACACTGGTCTACATATCTAATCATAACTCTATACGCGACCAGGGCGATGTCGACGGTCTCGGCACCCTCCGTCTTCTCGACGCTATCCGCACCTGCGGCCTCACCCACCACGTTCGCTTCTACCAGGTGTGTTGACCTCCGAGATCCAGATGAAAGCTAAAGAAACGAATCGCTCACGTCGTGTTGCTTGGGCAGGCCTCAACTTCGGAGCTGTACGGCAAGGTCGTCGAGACTCCGCAATCCGAGACGACTCCGTTCTACCCGCGTTCGCCGTACGGAGTCGCCAAGCTCTACGGCTTCTGGATCGTCAAGAACTACCGTGAGTGAAGCGTGACGTGAAATCACGAGTCGAAGCGAAGGCACTGACACTCGTGTGCGGATCATTCTGTACGACTCACAGGCGAATCTTACGGCATGCACGCGTCGAACGGTATCCTCTTCAACCACGAGTCGCCGCGCCGAGGACGCACTTTTGTCACCCGCAAGATCTCGCGCGCCGTCGCTGAGATCTCGCTCGGCCAGCAGGACTGCCTTGTGAGTCTGCTTCGCTTTACCGTTTGTTCCAGCACCTGTGAGGATACTGACAGAGCCGCCTTCCTGAATGCAGTACCTCGGTAACCTCGACGCCAAGCGTGACTGGGGCCACGCCCGTGACTACGTCGAGGGCATGTGGCGCATGCTGCAGCAGGACGAGCCGGACGACTTTGTCCTCGCGACGGGCGAGACCCACCCCGTCCGCGAGTTTGTCGAAAAGGCGTTCGCGATCGTCGGGACTGAGATCGTGTGGGAGGGCGAGCGCGACACGGTCGACGAGGTCGGAAAGTGCGCCGAGACTGGAAAGGTCCTTGTCCGGGTTGACGAGCGCTACTTCGTGAGTTTTCTGGAATCGATATTTCTTCCTCGCCTTTAACATGCTAAATCGTTTGCCATCTTCACAGCGTCCTGCCGAGGTCGACCTCCTGCACGGTACTCCGGCCAAAGCCGAACGCGTTCTCGTAAGTCGCTCGTCATCGTTGCCCCCTTGATGCAACTGCGAGCTCACTCGTTTTCTCCGTTCGCAGGGCTGGAAGCGCAAGTGCAGCTTTGACCAGCTCGTCACGGAGATGGTCGAGGCTGACATCGAGGGTGTGAGTGTGCGATCCGCGTTGAGTTCCCCTTTTCGGATGTTGACGTTCTCTCGATTTCCTCGCGTGCAGGCCAGGCGCAACAACCAGGACTAAGCTGCTCTCGGTTTCCTGCATGCCTCGCTCGTTTGCATTCGCCTGCATGTCATCGCATCCCTCGGGTTTTGTTCCGAGTGCACACCCCGCCGCCGTCATCGTCATCACTTAGATTCCCCTTTCTCCACTTGGTCGTCTGTTTTCCTCTTCTTTCTCTCTTGCGTCGTTCCATTCGTCTCTCGGGTACTATCGCAGTCGTGTGTCTCTTTCCAGCCTTTATCTGTGCAACTGTGCTTTCACGTCACGCCCTGCAGCCACTTCCACTCTGGCGGCATCTCTTCACTGGTCCTTTCCTGCTCCGCTTCGATTTCTCCGTTTGTTCGCGCGCGCGAAGGGAGCGATAGCTTGCGTCCGAATGCACACGAGTCCTCTCTAGATATACGCGAGCGGAAGGAGGACCTCGCACAAAGTGCTCTGATCGCCCCACACGACTTTGTTCCTTTCGCTCCGACACTTCGTCGTCACGCTCTGACAGAAATATGCCTGCCGAGATGTCAGAGGCCGAGCTGCCACTGCATCGCTTGTCTGAAGCTTCTTCCAGAGCGTCGCTGTCCTCAGCTGCAGTCGGCGACGGGCTGCCGCCAACAACCGCTTCATCACTTCCCATCCGAACAGACGCCTACGCCGACGACGGGGCAGCGACGGGCGATGCCGACGCCGATGCAGCTGCAGCACTACTAGATATCTCAGACGGCGAGAAACGTCCCGCAGGAGCACGAGGACGCGCGCGAACAGCATCCTTCTCGTTCGACTTTTCCGGACGACTGCTTCAACTCGCCGTTTCGGACGATGTAGGCGCCGGCACCGCGGGCGGGACTGCCACCGACCGAGGGACAAGAGAAGGACGAGGCGGAAAAGTGAAAGAGCACATGTCGCTAATTGGGGGGATGGCGCTTATTGTCGGCATCGTAATCGGGAGCGGAATCTTCTCCTCGCCGGGGGTCGTCGCCAAGGAGACGGGCAGTGTCGGATCCGCTCTGCTCGTCTGGGCGGGAGCTGGCTTGCTCTCTTGGGCAGGTGTGTCTCATGCGCCGCCCTCTCCCACCCGCAATGGAAACGCCTGACTTTTACCGACGCAGGCGGATCCAGTTTTGCAGAATTGGGCGTCATGTTGCCCAATAACGGCGGGCACCAGGTCGTGCGCCTTCTTTCTCTGCACCTCAGTTCAGAGGCTCGAATTTGCGCTGATCAACAACGCTGGAAAAACAGTACTTGGCGGCCGCATTCGGCGACCTGTAGGCTCGTTTTCGGCGTTGCCCTCGTCCTGTCCCGTTCTGACGTCTTTGCTTTCCTGTTTCCAGTGCAGCATATTGTTATTCCTTCAGTGCCGTGACCGCGCTCAAACCCGGATCTCAAGCCATGTGAGGCCCGTTTTCTCCCACGAGATTCCCTTTCTCGAGCGGCTGCTGACAGACTTCTGTGCTGCCCTTCGACAGCATCGCCATCATGTGAGTCATACCTTATTTTCGCTCGGAGACTACCCGCCACTCACTATTGGCAATCCTGTGCAGCTCGGCCGAGTACCTCTGCCGCATCTTTTTCCACACGGCCTTTGAGGCCGACCCGAGAGCTGCCGCTCGCGAGATCCCCACCTACGCAGTCAAGCTCGTCGCCATCGCCGGCCTGTTCATGATTTCAGCTTTGCATGCCTGGAGTACAAAAGCCGGCAAGCGAACTCAGGTCATCGTGACCGTTTTCAAGGTGCGCTGCGGCTGAGTGCGAAAGATAGAACAAGAAGATCGAGTTCTGACTCATGCGCCTGCAGGTCCTCGCCCTCGTCCTCGTCTTCATCGGCGGCTTGACGCACATCATCATTTCCAAGCCCGCCTCCGATTTCTCCTTCGCCGAGTCATCGAGCAAGCCTGCGGGTTACGCTCTCGCGCTCTTCTCCGCACTCTGGACCTTCGACGGCTGGGACGCCGCCAACTACATCGCTCGCGACATCTCACCCGGATCTCTGCCGTACGTGGTGCTCTCGTGGTGTGAGTGATGAGACTTGCAATGGCTGATGGCTCTGCCCGCAGCCTGATCATCAACTCGAGTCTCGGCGTCATCGTCGTCCTCTTCCTCCTCGCAAACGTATCATACTTCCTTGTTCTGCCTTTTGACATCGTGAGTCACCTCGTGCTCTGGAGTTGTCGGGAAGCGGCGCTGACGCCGAGCTCGGCAGGCTACGGGCACGACCACGATCGGTCTCGACTTTGGACGGGCGCTTGCTGGCCCGGTCGGCGGCCTAGTCTTTGCGATCATCGTGTCGATTTCGGCGCTCGGTGCTCTGAACGGAACGCTCTACACTTCCTCGTGAGCTTCAATCGGGTGCCAAGCGGAATCGGGCGCGATGGCTGAATGCATGGGCAACAGACGACTAATTGTCGCAGCAAGCGAGCAAGGCTTCCTGCCGCGACTATTCGCCAACTTCAACGAGCGACAAAAGACACCGATCAACGGTATCTTGCTCAGCTCGGCGCTGTCGACCGTGTTTATTTGCCTCGGCGACTTTAGCAACTTGACCCTGTTCTACGGAGTGCGTGTTTGCTGCTGCTCTTGCCTGCATCTTCTTCCAGCGTGTCGCTGACGTACTCAATCTGACTAGGTGTGCGCCTGGGTCTGGAACTTCCTCGTCGTGATTGGCTTGCTGGTTCTGAGGGTGCAGCAACCCACGCTCAAGCGGCAAGTTCCGTCTCAATAGCTGCATCTCGGCTCCATCATTGACCGCGCGCATCTCGCAGGCCGTACAAGACCTTTATCGCCACTCCGATCGCCTTTGCGAGCACGGCACTCTTCTTGATCGTGCTCTCGTGCTTCTCCAAACCGTGGCAGTCCCTTGCGGCGTTCGCATTCTGCGTCGCAGGAGTCGTGCCTTATTATGTGCACATTCGGCATAACAGTGAGTCCTTGATGATAGCTCTTTGCGACTCTCTTGCTTACTCATCGCGCCTGTCCTTCGCAGATTCTCGGAAAGGAGAAGGAATCGAGATGACCTAGTCTTGACGCTCTTGCAAAAGCTCCTTTTGCGCGATAGAGCTACGATGAGGGAGGACCTGCCTCCTCCTGCTTTTCGTCCGTTGCGTCTGCTCATCCCGTCGCGCGCTGTTCGAGGTATTTCTGGCGCTCGTCCGCGCGCGCTGCTCGCTTGAGTGCCATACGATGCGAGCGGGTGCGGAGGTGGTTGTCCCAATCTCGCTCTTCGACCATGAACGGCCGTGTGGGATCGCGTGAGCAAGTCAGACACGACCGTTTGGCGAGGGCCTCGGGCCTGCAAGGGCGCGCCGACCGGGGTCAGCCTGGTTCGGGGGAAACGGTGCGCGGATCGACTTACGCGGCAGCTTGAGGGGCGGCAAGATGCCTTGCAGCCGTCTCCGACAAGTTCTCCGGATCCGGTAACGCTTGCGAGTCGTCCAAGAAAGCTGTAGGCAGGGGTCTCGGGTGAGCGTGGCTTCCATGATTATCTCTGAAGGCGAGAGAAACTGACAGGTCAAGATGTCGAGCGCTGGCTTGCGGACGTTATCTTGCCAGTGCTCGAGGTCTGTAATCGCAGTCGTGTCAGCCACGATAGGTTCGGCCTGCTCATCAAGAGGCCGAGAGAAGCTCACTAGATGCGTCGAGCAGAAACACTTCGACCTCGCCGTTGCCGGAGGCCCGCGCCTCGGGCAGCAACTTGGTCTTGATCCACTTGACTTGGCGCTTCGCGTACTGCCTCGTCGAACTCTTCATCTCTTGTAGGCCTTGTTCGAACAAGCGTCGGAGCTCGGCGTCGTTTTCGAGCGTCCGAGTCGGGTCGCGATGCTTCAGGGGGAGGTAAGGCTCAAATTCCTTGTAGCCTACGCGCCAAGGTGAAAGTTTGTCAGAACAAGCGACATACTGGAACGCGAAGAGAATGCATACCTATAGACTGATAGATTCCCTTGGAGTAGTTGGTCGGTTCTGCACCCGGTCGATTCGCGATCTGCCACAGCTCGTCGATCTCGTCCAGCAAGCCGCGCTGGCATCGTGAAAAGGACGCTGTCAATCTGAGTACGGTAGAAAGTACAACTGCCTGCGTGTGAGCTCACCTCGATCATTTTGTCCACCCGCCGGTCCAGCCGCGGATGTAACGACTCTTTCTCGGCAAAGAGCCAAAAGATCAAGGTTCGGAAGCTGTTGATTCCGAACAGCCCTGAGTCAGTTGTTTTCCTTCGAAGAAGGATCCACCTCCGGGGGATATCGCCACGCACCGAGGACCCTCAGCAGGTTGCGCCGTCTGTTCCTGAACCACATCCTCCCACCTCTTACCCTGCCACACAATGTCCAACGCACGGTGCACTTTCCTAATATCGCGCCAATGCCACCGCTCGGCACTTTTTGGATCCACCTCGGATAGCAACCGGTACAACGCGGGCGTCAACGTCGTCGGCGATCGTAATCGCGGAGGGAGGACGTGCACTGGGAACGAAGGCGGGAACGAGTCGGGAGTGGAGATGTCGGGGAGGGCAGGTACTGCGAGAAAGAGGGACAAGAGCTCGGGCGGGAGGGAGGTGATGGTGTCTTTTAGCGAAGGCGGAAAGTGCTCGAGGTCGGCGACGGTTCGAACAGCGGGTGGTGTCGGTGGAGGGGAGGGCGCAGTCGGGGAGACCGAGCGGGCGGAATCGGTCGTCGGCTGCTGCGTGGGCATGTCCCCGACGAGCTGATTCGGAAAGATGAGGTGCTGCAAGTAGTACGACGTGCCTCCGACGCAAATCGGCAAGACGTCGTCCTTTTCCAGTTCGTCAATCTGTCCGCGGAGAGGCCTGCCGTCAGCTTCTGTTTGCCCTCTCACCATCGAGCGAGGAAAACTCGCCTTGGCGAGCGCGTCGCGCAAAAAGTCGTTGACGCTCCAGTCCTGTCCCGGTTCGAGAAACCCCATCAAGTGATGCGGCACGCCGCGCATTTCTTTCTCTGTCGCCTTGTTGGTGATCGTATCCAATCCGCGGTAGCACTGCATCGAATCGTGGTTGATCACTTCGGCCGTGGTCGGTGTCGCCGTCGATTGTCGCGATTGACGGAGCGCGAGAGCGAGTTCGACCCCGAGGTCGGTCTTGCCGACGCCGGTGGTACCGATCACAGCCACCAAAGGAGGTTTTGAGCGGGCTCGCGGTCGTCGAGAGGCGGTCTCTGCCATTCTGGTCGCGGTAAGATGGGCCGTGTGGAGGCGATGGGACGAGCGAGGGACGTAGAGAAAGGAGCGTCCGCCCGTCTGCAGCATACGCTCGGCGCGATCGTATACACCGCCGTTGCAGTCTCCTATAGCTTGTCTAGCGGCACGCCCCGACTGCAGGCGTCCGACCTCGTTCTCATCAGGGCCGACACGCTCGCTCGTGATCAGGCGCAGATCAAGCCGTTCTTTGATGGCCTGGCAGGAGACGAGTACACAGAAATGTACATGTATACCTCGCCACCCAAAAGACGGTACGCGTTCTAGGCAAGCCAGAGGCACGTAGTCGCGCAGTCAAGTGGCATGTGAAATTCCGCACACCCTTCGCTGACCTCTCTGCTGCATCTCTAGACAGGCCTGCCATGGGACGAGCTCGAGTACCGTCCATGCAGGAATGGGCCGCGCGAACGGGTCGTCCAGTCCGTGAGCTGTTGCTCGCGAAAAGCAGGTTTTCAGCCCTGGGCTCCTCTCACGTTTGCTGTGATCTCTCGGACGCTGCCATTTTGCTTAAGCAGCTACAAGAAAGCGTCGAGGATGACTGGCGGTTATTTGCCAAGCGGTCCGGCCATACCGAAGTTTGTTCCTTTCCCTTGCCACGCCACGCTACAAGCTGAGCACGATAACTGTCTTTCGCCAGTCGCGACCTCACAAAGCTCCCTGCTCACATCTTCCCATTCTATAAGCTTCTCTGGCCATACTACGAGCTTGATCGACCACGTGCGGGACGAGTTCCGAGGGCGATCCTCTGGGCAACGGGCATTGGGCATGCTAGAGAACTCGCGCAGCTAGACGCGGCCAAAATCCGAAGCGAGACTTGACTCCTCGGTGCCTTGCTGTGGTCATTGCCGCTGTTATGTGGCTCGGAAGATTGACAGAAGCGCAACTGTCCACAATTGAGTAGAGTACCACTTGATATGCGTGGCTGTAAGGCTCCTATACACGACAAGGGATGCCCAGGCCATGTACGGGAGGAAGGGGTCTATACAAGATGAGCTGATCTCAAGGGAGCTCAGATTAGGTAACGCCGCGCTGCGCGCAGGCTTAGAAAGGCTTTGACCCCGAGCGAGGCCGGGCCACCTTGATGCTGAAAGCCTGCTTGCGTGAGGGCATGTAAGAGCCTGTCCTCCACGGGCTCCTCCTCCTCTGCTGGGTGTGGCGATGTGCGAGTACCCGGGATATAAGGGTGGTGCTGTGAGTGTCGGCCAGTATGCATTGAGGACAAGTCCGAGTGGTCTGGACCGATGGGAGGAGGCAAGGGAGCTGATGAGTGCTCCGGAAGCAGCTGGGGAGGGTTTTGCAATGTCATCTTGTGTCCTCTGCACTTGGAAAAGACTAAGAACGGGGACACACCTCTTGTTTCATGTATGCATGATATTCGTGCAACCATTTCTGCATTGTTTCAAAGGATGGCATGGCCGCGCGTTTGTGGCGAGCTCCACTCAGGAAGGTGCGAATGCGTGTTTCCCACTCAGTAGCACCAATCAAATATTGATTCAACACCTCATACTCTTCCTGCAACTGTCTTTCTTAGTTTCTGAGTTCGGCAGTGACGGGGACCTCGAGCAAATCAGACCTACCTCTTTCAGAAGACGTGTTCCCATTCTTGTGCTATTGGGCGTTTGCAGCAAGCTGAAAAGGCGTCGTCCATCGCCAGACTCTGAGTCCTGTATCAAGAGTTGCGGTCAACACAGGTCAGTAACCGAGGAGTGGGTTGGGAGCAGCAGACAGGCTGAGAGCGACACGCACAATGATTTCCATCAGGCAGTCTTTAGGGAAACCCACGTCTACCCAGAAGCCCCGGCAGCGTCTCAGTATGTTACTCCGTTCGCCATAGTGGAGGTCCCGAGCCCATCCTTCCCAAAGCGGTTCCATCTCCGTCCAGACCTTTTCAAACTTGTTCGCATAGTAGGTGTCCGTGAACCCAAACAAATTCGGACGATCTTGCCTGTTGAGACACTTCTTCGCGCGCTTGAGGAACACAGCCATGTCCGGCCGGCGTCCACTTGGTGCACGCTGGACAGGCGTCATCGCGAGGGGAGCGCCTCCCTTCACTGAGGGTAGGTTTAGGAGGCGAAAACTCAGCTGGCAATTTAACAGGTACGTGTACGTGCTAAGTAGCGAATAATGGCAGCTTCGCGAAAGCGCACCGTAGCTAAGTTATCGCACGACATGATGCATGAAGCTGAAGCAAGAGCTCGAGCCCCTTCTTATCGGACAAGCCGCGGACCTTCGCGTTTGCCGGGGGAGATACGCGCTGATCCGCGCAGCCAATAAGCAAGTTCTCAGCGTCATATGTCAGCTGCTTAGAAGTCTGCGCAAGCTTAAGGGCGGAGCGGTCGGCAGAGGCCGCAGAGTGACTTGTTGGCCTTCTCACTTGTCGTCGCCTCTCCGCTGCCTCTCATCCCCCCCTCGCCGTTTAATATTAACTGCCAAAGGTGGTCCGTAGTCATTGGGGACTTACCAAGTTGTTCTCGTCCGCACCTCCAAAGGAATACCCGAGCGAAACTTCGCGCATCTTTGCGTCCTCTTTCAAAGTGTGTTTTTCTTTGTACAGCTCTGTCTCTTTCCTCACATGCTTGAATAGACTTTTCAGCTGCTGCAGACCACCCTTCAAAAAATCGGCCGCCTGTAACGACGCGAAGCCCGGAAGCCAAGGAAAGGTTTGACTCCGATTCAGGGCATCGGGTCCCAGTGAACCAAGTCCTCCCATTCCTCTCCTTCTCGTGGACCACATGAGTCCAGCTGGCCACCATCAACGGGGCCACCATCGCGGGGAGCTGAGTTTGAAGGTGGCGGTGGACGACGCTCCGGAGAAGAGGAGTGGTCATGGTGTGGCAAATGCGGAGGGTCCAGCCTCTGTCTCGAGGCAGAGTCCGGATCACCATGACGCTGCTGTAAGGAGGGTACTGCGGTCATTGATTATAACATGGTGTTAGATAAGACCTGCACTGTCCACTCACACATGCATCGTGATAGGCCTCTAACCATTTCTCCATTGTCTCCATGGATGGCAAGGTGACTGGTTGGCGGCGGCCGGTTTGCAGACTGACGCGGACACGTCTGTCCCACTCTTCCCACCGTGTGTGTACGCCCAGAAACCGTGTGAGCTCCTCGACCTTCTCCTGCAAAGTCCACCATCAATATTCCACCTTCCGGCTCTAAAGAACCGAGCGAGAGCAGACCTACCTCTTCCAAGTACCGCATCGGAGTGCGTAGATTGTAGCCTGACCGAAGTAAGGTGACAAGATCTTGTCCGGTACCGTTCTCCTTGATATTGTAGTGAGCAGGGGTCAGGCGCTCAGCATTCACCAGACAGGGTGGGTAGGAACACGCACAATGATGTACAGGTACTTGTCCTTCGGGAAACCCGAGCTTGTCCAGCAGCGGCTGCAAGATCTGCATATCGTGAGTCGTTTCTTAGGGGTGACAGCCTGAGCCCATGCTCGCAAAAGTGGTTCAGCCTCCCCCCAGACCTCCTCGAACCTTTTCGCATACTTGCTGTCCATCAACCCGAAGCTTTGCGCGTCCTCTGGTTTGGCGAGATTCTTCATCGCCCGCTTGAGGATCCAATCCGGCACTGGTGGTCCAGATGCGTGAGGCTCGAACGGACGTGACTGAACAGCCGGGAACATGGATGATGGGACAGCTCGGGACCGATGCTAGTAGTGCATGCGAGGCGTGGCTGGTGACCGGTGTTACAAGCAAGTGAATGGGAGTGGGAAGCTGTCTCAATCGCTGTTTCCCGAAGACGAGAGGAGCGCGCAAGCTGATAGCAGGCTGAGCTACGAGCTTGAGCCCCTTCGGACAAGCCGCGGACTTGCACTCTTGGTCGAGATCCGCGCAGATCCGCGAGACCAATCAGCGTATGCTTGCCTAGCCGCACTCCGGCTGTCTGTCGGGGAGGACAGCAAGGCGCGACTCGACCCGAAGGAGGAGCAGCGCGGCAGGGAGGGCCGACGACGAGATGGCGAGCGGGTTTGTAGAGTGGTGGCATGTTCTTCCACAAGCCACTCGCTCCCGCGCTCGGGTGTGTCTTTGTAGTCTCCCCAGACACACATGCATCGCAAAAGTTGCTCAATACAGCTCCCACGCGCACCAGCTCGCCTGAGAAGTTCTCCGCTCGTCCGACCCGTTTTAACTCCTTGTACTGTACTGGCTCATTGCTGATCAGATCTGTCCTTGGTGTGAACTGCAGAAACTTTCATCTCATATCACCTGTGCCGGATTCTCTTCAGCTGCTGCAGACCACCCTTCAAAAAATCGACCGCCTGTAACGACGCGAAGCCCGGAAGCCAAGGAAAGGTTTGACTCCGAGTGAGGGCATCGGGTCCCAGTGAACCAAGTCCTTCCATTCCTCTCCTTCTCGCAAACCACGCGGACCACCTGCGCCTAACTGGTCGCCGTCAACTGGGCCACAATCGTTAGGAGCTGGGCTTCAAGGTGGCGATGGACGGCGCTCCAGGACATCCGGATTGCCCCGAGGCCGCTGTAAGGGGGTGTCAACGTCACTCTGTACATCCTGGGTTTTAAGAGCAACAAGTAAGGCACTGTGCACTGTGAAATGCCGCCAGCCATGTCCCTATGCTCATTGTCAGGCCGGAACTTCAACTCCCCGTCGCGAGCTTTCTGGAGGAATTTTCGGATGCGTATTTTCCAATCACGCCACTCGTCGCCGTCGGGATGATCAGAGTCTAAACCAAGCAAAGAGCCCTATGCCCGGTTTGTCCCAGAGCCGGATCAGTACCGGCCGGAGTTACCTGCACGTGGGCCGCCCAGCGAGGCCGTGGGAACGATCGGTTCGGATGAAGGGATCTGCTCCGAGGCAGCACGTGCGGCGATGAGCGGGCGGACTTGTACACGGCTCGCCAGTGCTTCATACAAGCAGTTTCGTCCTTTTCTCCTGTGCTGCGTCGTGGGTGCTCCAATCAGGTGGGAAGTGTCTCCACAGAAATGGCGAGGATCGCCGAGCTTGTTCCGTCGCGGGCGTCACGGGCGCGCCTCTCGACCGCTGAAACAACACACCAGGCCGTGTTGAGGAAAAGAGATGGAGTGCTGCTCACATGTGTAAGCGCTCGCACTGTAGCGGAGGTCCGGAAGGTGGCCCGGCCACAAGCGTCCATCATCAAAATCCTGTGAGCTCGTGAGGCGGCGCACTGGTTGGATGCCCGTCGTCGAAAAAAGCACGACAGTGCACGAGTAACGCGAAGTGCTTGACGTACGCTGTACGAAGCGACTCGAACGGCGGCGAGCGTTCCCGGGCCGAAAAGGAGAAAAAGAAAATGCGAGTTTTTGCGAATTCGAAAGAAAGGAGGGAAAGGAAAGAAGTACATCCAGCAAGCCCCCGGCTCTATTCCGACGACGATTGCTGCGCTCTCCTCCGCGCGAGCTCTCCTCCTCCACTGCCGCGCTTCGTCCCGCCCTCATAAGTCTTCATCATCTCGCGACCTTGCTTCGTCCCGCTCAGGTCAGTGAACGCGGTCGGAGCCCGTCCCGGTCGGGAAGCCGGCACGACCTTGGTTCGTCGGGCGCTGGAGGTGCTCGATCCGGACGTAGAGGAGGAGGAGGTGGCGGAAGAGTCGGCGGGGAGTTCGGAGAGCGGAGTCGAGCGCAATGGGACGCGGGAGAGGAGGGGCAGGAACACGGGAGAGTCGCCCTGCGGAGTTTGCGCCCCGAAGATTGTCGAGTCAGTGGCCGCTTCATGATCTGGGGCCAGAATGTTCACCCAGCTGGCAAGCTTTTGGCATCCGAATGCGCAGGAAAATTGGGAGGCGAGCCAGAATAAAAAAAGCCCGGCAAGGTAAGGAGGAGGAGAAAGACGCACCGACTCGACGTCGACCATCTCGAACACGGTCTTGGAGCTCGCGAGTTTCGGTACGGCGGGTTCGGGCATCTCGATGCCGCGCCAGCTGTCGTGCGCGGGTTGCTTGACGCCGAGGTGAGATTCCATCCCTTTCAGGAGTTCGGTCTGCAGCGGGCGGCCCTGTGCGCGAGAAAGGAGATCCGTTTGTCAGCAAGGGGCTGGTACTCACGAACAGGCCTCCGGGTTCAAGAGAGACGGCTCCTCACCTCGGATCTGAACCTGCGTTCGAGTTCCTTCAAGCGGACGATGGCCCTGACGCGGTCCATCGCGACACCGAACTTGGTACTGACGGCGCGGACGACCTGCGAGTCTGTGGCGTCCTTTTGGAGGATGTTGTGCAGGTAGGCGTTGTAGATGCGGGTCTTTGTGACATCGGCCAGGGGCGGCAAGGGGTTGAAGGTCGGGTTGAGCGGGAAGGGCTGCGGATGGGGTCCGCGTGGTGTCAGTCGGCGCATAGAGAGGCTCGTCTAGTGTATACTGACCGTGTCTCCGATCCAGTTTGGTTTGCCGGGGAGCGGTCTGCGGTACCTGCTCCCTTCGCCGCTCAGCCAGGCGCGGTAGCCGTTCTTCTGCCCCGAAGAGATAGGCGCCGTTGCTGCTGGTGCCTCTTCGATAGCAGGAGTGGCCCCGTCAATGGGCGAGTCTGGCGACTCGGATGCTGCTGGTGCTGCTGGCTCTGCGAGTCGGCGAGTCGAGGAGGAAAAGAGGGCGCGGCTGGAGGAAGCGACTGTGGTGCGCGTTGACCTGAGCATGTTGGCTGCTGCACCTGCACAGAGACTGGCCATCGCTGCTACAGTGCGGCTCTTGTCGCAGGTGAGCGCGGTGAGGCCGGCGAGGCGGAGTGCAAAGTGGTTGAGGGGAGGTTGGACGTCATCCTCGGCCCTCGTCTCGACTCCGATTCCAACCGTCACTTCCGACTGCAACTCGCTAGACTCGAGCACACGCGCGACTATGCAGGCCATCACACGGAAGCAGCTCACCAGTAAGTCACTCTCTCCTCCCTCTCCTGCCGAGGCCCTCCGTTCGAGTCGCCCGTCGAAAACGTCGAGTTGACCCCGCTCCGATTCGCAGGCGGACTCGGCCGTTCCCTCGTCGCCAGGCCAGCCTCGGTCATCCCGGCAAGGTGAGAGTCCAGCTTTGCAAGCGTGCAACCCTCCTGTCCTGCTCGACCCGCCCCGCGCTAACTCGAACGCGTGGACGCAGGGCCGTCTCGACCGAGGCGATGGACTCGCGGCAGGCGATGGACCTCTTGAACGAGCAGCGCGCAAAGCGCCCTTCGTCCCCGTGGCACATCTACCAGCCTCAGCTCACCAGCATGTCGTCCATCGCGAACCGCGCGACCGGCGCCGGCCTCTCGGTCGGTACGTCTTCCCTTTTTCGCTTTCGCTTTCCGCGGCTCACTCCGGATCGGTGTCAAAACTAAACACGCGCGCCCCGCCCTGTATACAGCATTCTACGCCGTCTTCCTCGGACACGTCATGGCTCCCGCATTCGGCACCACCCTCGACTCGGCCGCCCTCGTCGACATGTTTGCCGCCCTCCCCGGATGGTTCGCAACCTCGCTCAAGGGCGCAGTCGCCGCCGCCGGATCGTACCACACCCTGAACGGCCTCCGCCATCTTAGCTGGGACATGGGTTACCGTGAGTCTCTCTGCAAACCGGATGCTCCTGTCGGGCCGAGAGACGGTGGCTTTCGAGCAAACCCGGCCGGCCGCCTGAAGTTCGGGCTCGCAAGCTCTGTCCTTGTACTAACATCCATTCTCACAGTCCTCGACCTCAAGACGTCCTACATGGCCGGCTACGTCGTCCTTGGCGCGACCGCCCTCTCGACCGCCGCCATCCTCGCCCTCTAAATTCCGAACAGCGATCAGAATTCGGAGGCGAGCGGCGCTTCCCCATAGTGTTTCAATCCAGCAGTTTTCTCTCTCCGCTTTTCCCTGCGTTCTCGTGGGCCCACGCGCTCGTGAGAATTGGCAATTGTACTTTTTCTTTCCTCTTTCTCTCTTCTAATGCTTCCGGTTCACTTCTGGCGATTCTTCCGCTGCGAATTTGCGTACGGAGACGTTCTCCATTAGATTACACACGGAACGCGACCGGTGCGAACATGCAGAGCTTAGGGGTCACAACTAAATCTTCCTGCCAGAGGAAGGAAGGATTGCTTCGCTTCTTTGGATCCGTCATCTCACGCCCAACATGACGACCGTGAACGTGACAGTGCAGATGAGGTCAGTCGAGAATGATCAGAGCACGACGATGCTCGCCCCGCTCATGCATGTCTCTGCTGCTCTGTGTGCTCGCAGCGGCGGGATGGAACTCCTGTTCAACAACGAACCGGTGCACCACCTCGTCCTCCCGCGGTACTACCAACCAGCTACGACCGTCCAAGCCGCACCCACTCCCAAGCGCAAGCTCACGACTCGGCCGGAACCGATCGAGGAGAGTGCGGAGGGTGCGCAGGAGACGGATGTCCGGTTCTTGATTTGGTGGTTGCGCGAGTTTCAACTCGAGGATCGGGACAGGCCGGAACTCTTCTCGCAGGGAGAGACAGTGTATGTCTCCCCCC